>CAJQZJ010032569.1:1193172-1206712 GCA_907164525.1 Lophiomys imhausi | reverse complement strand
TGTGTGTGTGTGTGTGTGTGTGTGTGTGTGTGTGTGTGTGTGTGTGTTGTGTGTGTTTTTCTTAAATGGCCTAGGTTATCCTGGTACTCCTTTTCGGGCAAGGATTGCCTTTAACTCCTTCCTCCATCTCCCAAGGGCTGGGATTCTAGCTTTGTACTACCACACTCTGCTTTTCTTTTCTTTCTTTCTTTCTTTCTTTTTTTTTTTGGAAGCAAGTTTTCTCTGCTTAACAGAGCCCTGGCTATCCTAGACTTGCTTTGGATACCTCGAACTCACAGAGATCCACCTGCCTCTGCCTCTGACTTCTAGGATTAAAGGCATGTACCACCACTCCCAGCTGCAAGGCAAGATTTAAAAAAAGAGATCTTTTCTATCTTTTGCCTTGTTTTTCTTTTCAGAGAAGGCCTGATGTAACTTTTTCTGGCTCAGATCTTGTAAATTTAGGAATCCCTGAAACTCTTGGTTGTCCTGCCTACACCTACTAAATGCAGGGATTACAGCCATGTGTGGCCCATCCTGGTTGTAAATAATGTCTGCCTGTCTGTCCATCCGTCCATCCTTCTGTTCATCCTTCCTTTCTTTATTTGACACTAGGTATCTCTATGTAGCCCTCACTGTCCTGGAACTTGATATATAGACCAAGGTGGATTCAAACTCACAGAATATACCTGCCTTTCTGTACCTCATACATTCTGGTCCTGGGATTAAAGGTGTATGCCAACACATCCAACTCTGAAAAATACTTTAAATTATACTCTGGGTCTAGGTGAAGTTGGTTGTGTTACTGCAGTGTAGATTAGTGGAGCCAGTTTTTCTTGGTCTTGGGAGGTTATGGGAGAATGATGCAAGGGAACCAAGTAATCTTGATCGATCTCATCTTTTCACCTCATATTAGCTGCATTAGGTGTCCAGCAGCCGTCACTTCTGGGAGCATCTCCTACCATTTATACACAGCAGACTGCACTGGCGGCAGCAGGCCTTACCACACAAACTCCAGCAAACTATCAGTTAACACAGACTGCAGCACTGCAACAACAAGCTGCAGCCGCCGCAGCTGCATTACAGCAGGTGAGTATGAGCTGATAAAAATGATAGTCTGCACTTAGGGCTGCTATGGCCTTTGTTTTCTCCTTCATTTGTTCTTTTTTGTTTTTTGAGACATTGTTTCTCTTTGTAACTGGAACTTGATTTTTAGACCAGACTGGCCTTGAACTCACAGATTCACCTACCTCTATGTCCCGGGTGCTGGGAATAAAAGTGTGCACCATCACTCCCAGCCATCTTTGAGACAGGTTGTCTGTAGGTCTTGAACTCATGATTCTCAAGTGTGTGTTAGTATGACTGGCTGCTACCTCTGTTTTGTTTTTGTGACAGTGTTTCTCTTTGTAGAACTCACTTTCTAGACCAGGCTGGCCTTGAACAGAGATCCTCCTGCCTCTGCCTCCTAAGTGCTGGGATTAAAGGCGTGTGCCATCACTGCCTGGTAGAACCTTAAATTCTTATGTTCTTGAGTTGGACATATATAACTTCTGGCATCAGTGGTTCTCAGAGTATAATCACTATTTTAATTTTAGCTGAAGTGTAGCTGGTTTAGAAAATTTCAGTGTAGTTTTTATCTGTATTGCATTACTTTGAGAATGAATAAGCTTAACCTTTGCTTTCCTTTAATAATCTTTTTCAGCAATACTCACAACCTCAGCAGGCCTTGTATAGTGTGCAACAACAGGTTTGTGTATATTTTTATGGTAAAAAATTTAAATATAGTCATTTCCCTATTCCCCCAAGTTAAAGTAATACACTTTTAAATTCCTTCATGCCATCAACCTCAGAGTATGATTTTTAGTCCTTTCAGTGGGATAGGAAACAGCTAAATCCACAACAAACACAAGCATACCTTTCCCACAGTCCCTAGACAAATCGGCTTTTTAAAATTTAACTTAATACAGTTTTTTTGAGACTCTCACTATATAGCCATGTCCTGGGACTCTTGTGCAGACCAGCCTGTCTTGGAAGTCACAGAGGTCTACCCCTGTTTGCCTCCCAAGTGCTGGGATTAAAGATGTGCACCATTACAGTTCCAACATCTTTTTTTTTTTTTTTTTTTTGGTTTTTCGAGACAGGGTTTCTCTGTGTATCCTTGGCTGTCCTGGACTCACTTTGTAGACCAGGCTGGCCTCGAACTCACAAAGATCTGCCTGCCTTTGCCTCCCAAGTGCTGGGATTAAAGGCGTGCGCCACCACTGCCCGGCCAACATCTTTATTTTTATTAATTGTAGCTTAATACTTCTAAATCAGTTACTTAAAAATCAGTTATATAGGGGCTGGAGAGATGGCTCAGCGGTTAAGAGCACTGGCTGCTCTTCCAGAGGTCATGAGTTCAATTCCCAGCAACCACATGGTGGCTCACAACCATCCATAATGAAATCTGGTGCCCTCTTCTGGCCTGCAGATATACCTGCAGACAGAACACTGTATACATAATAAATAAATCTTTAAAAAAAAAATCAGTTATATAGTTTGTAATTATTGTAGATAGCTTTTAATTAGTTACATGTTTTTCACATTTTAATAAATAGGTGAATGTGTAAAGCCAAGATTAGGGATCTGGAGAGATGGCTCAGTGTTTATGAGCACTTGCTGGTCTCCAGAGGATCTGGGTTCAATTCTCAGCACCCATGTGGTGGCTCACAACTGTGTAACTTCAGTTCCAGGGTTAGATTCCCAATACTCATGTCTGGTGGCTCACAAACACCTGTCACTCCAACTCCTGGGGAATCTGATGCCCTCTTTTGGCCTCTACCACCACAAGGCATGCCCTTGGTACAGTTATATATCCCAGTCAAAATACCCATACACAAGAGATAAAGTAATAAATACATTTTTAAAGATAGAATTTTGAAAAAAAATACCTTTATAAATTATCTCTGAAAGAGCAAAATGATTGATCTTGTTTGTTTTTTCTTGCTTTCAGTTACAGCAACCCCAGCAGACCATTTTAACACAGGTTAGTTTGGTGTTAATTTATTTTTGAGTGTCTGAGTTATTTCTGTTGTAGTTTTTCAATAAGTTTAAATTCTTATGTTTACTACAAATAGTACAAGCATAGTAATGTGGTAATGTAGTAACATTGTAATATTTATTGTTAGATAAAGGTAGAAAGTGTGCTACTATTTTGTGCTGAGAATAGTGTATTATGTATTATATGCTTTCATTTTATTTATTTAGTTAGTTTTGGTTTTTTGAGACAGGGTTTCTCTGTATATCGCTGGCTGTCCTGGACTCACTCTGTAGACCAAGCTAGCCTTGAACTCACAGAGATCTCCCTGCCTCTGGCTCCCAGGTGTGTGCCACTGTGCCTCGCATATGGTCTTTTGGTTGAAGTTGTTGCTTCATCCCCAGATATTGAGTATCTTATTCTGGCTTCCATATTTGTACACATGTGTATGCCCACCTGCACATTCAAGTGCATGTGATACATACACACCATACCATTTCTCCCCATCACTCACAATTGGCAAGCCCTCCAGCAACTAAGTTATTCCCTCAGATCCTGTTTCCCTTGTTTTTTATTTATTCTTTTTTATTTTAAAGAACGTTGGGATAGAGAGGTGACTGAGCAAGCAATTAAGAGCAACTTGCTGCTCTTTCCGGGGACTGACATTAAGTTTTTAGTACCTATATCTCACAGCTGCGTGCAACTATAGTTCCACGCACTCTGATGTTCTCTTTTGACCACATTGGGCACCACTTGTACACATGTGCACATACAGATACACACTCATAAACATAAATAAAATATAAAAATCTTATAATGTAGTTGGATGCCTTCAATCCTAGCATTAAGGAGGCAAAGGCCAACCTTGTCTACATAGTTAATTTCAGGCAGCCCAATCCACAAAGTGAGATTCTAAAACAAACAGTAAAAAAACCCCACCAAGAACACTTCAATTAAGAAATTTTGTTCCTTGCCTGGGTGTGGTGTCTCATGCCTTTAATCCCAGCACTTGGGAGGCAGAGGCAGGTGGATCTCTGTGAGTTCAAGGCTAGCTTGGTCTACAGAGCGAGTCCAGGATAGCCAGGGCTACACAGAGAAACCCTGTCTCAAAAAACCAAAAGGAAAAAAATACTGAGTTCTTTTACTGTATTTAAGATTTTGCTGAGCATTGTTTGATTGTTGGTCTGAGTTAGGATATCGCATTAGTTTTCCTTGCTCAGGCCTGTAGCAGTTGAGCTTCATGCCTCAGCTTCCTCTATGCTGGGATTATGGGCGTGAGTCTCCATACCCGGGTTTGGAGGTGGCTGTTCAGATGTGCGTGCATAACATATACATGCATATGTATACTGTACATGTTTAAGAGAGTAGCAACCTCAGATAGTATTTCTTGGGTGCCATCTACTGTTTTGTTAGACAGGAACTCTGCAGCCTAGACTGTCTGGTCAATGAGCAGAAGTAGCTTCCTGGTTTTCACCTCTCCCTCCACTTTATAAGTGAAGTTATAAGCAATCCTAAACATGCCTACTTTTTGTTTGTTTTGGGAATGGAGCTATTTCTTCCTAGTATAATACCTGAGTTTACAGTCATTTTTAGTGTTTGTCTAAACACTAAACAGTCGCAAGTCTTAATGTGGTGTTGCTTTGTCTGATAGCCAGCTGTTGCATTGCCCACAAGCCTCAGCCTGTCTACTCCTCAGCCTGCGGCACAGATAACTGTGTCATATCCGACGCCAAGGTCCAGTCAGCAGCAAACGCAACCTCAGAAGCAGCGCGTTTTCACAGGAGTGGTCACAAAGCTACATGATACCTTCGGATTTGTGGATGAAGATGTATTCTTCCAGCTTGGGTAAAACCTTCATTAGATGTTGATTGATGATGCATGTAGTAACCTTTTCTTTTCTTACCATTCCTTTTTTTTTTTGAGACAGGGCTTCTCTGTGTATCTCTGGCTGTCCTGGACTCACTTTGTAGACCAGGCTGGCCTCGAACTCAGAGATCTGCTTGCCTCTGCCTCCCAAGTACCTAGTAACACTTTTTAAATCATGCGAAAAATTATAGTTTATAATTTTATTTTTAAATCATTGTTTGTATGTTTGTACTTATGTGACTTTTTTTTTTTTTTTTTTGGTTTTTTTTTTTTTCGAGACAGGGTTTCTCTGAATATCTCTGGCTGTCCTGGACTCGCTTTGTAGACCAGGCTGGCCTCGAACTCACAAAGATCCACCTGCCTCTGCCTCCCAAGTGCTGGGATTAAAGGCGTACGCCACCACCGCCCGGCTCTTATATGACTTTTTAAGATAAAATTACAGTTATGTATATATGTTTGGGAGTGGGGTTTATATGCTTGTGGATGTTAGAGGTGAGAGTTGGTTCTTCCCTGTATTGTGGGTTCCAGGGATCAGCTTCCATCCTCAAGTTTGGTAATAAGTGTTAATTTTTCTTTTTAATTCTTTACAAATGTTTTGTCAGGTGATAGTTCTTGTAACATATTCAAGTCCATGTTTTTTTTGTTTGTTTTTTTTTAACATTTATTTATTATGTATTCAGTATTTGCTCTACATATATGCCCGGGTAAATGATCTCCTGTAGATGGCTGTGAGCCACCATGTGGTTGCTGGGAATTTAACTCAGGACCTTGGGAAGAACAACCAGTGCTCTTAACCTCTGAGCCACCTCTCCAGCCCCAGGATTTTTTTTTTTAAATAGGAATTTTTAAAAGATTATTCATTTGTGTGTGTTTTTGTGTGTACACATTTGTATGCGTTTGTGTATGTACATGTAGGGAGTGGTTGCAGGAGTGCATGAACAGAGGACAGAGGAAGACATTGGGGTATCCTGCTCAATCGCTTTTTTTTTTTAAGACACAGAGTTTCACATTGTAGCCTTGGTGGTCTGGAACTCTATATGTTGACCAGTCACCAGACTGGACTTGAATTCATAGAAAAGATCAGAGCACATTCCTAGAGGAAATCTGTCTGCCTCTTCTTGAGTTTGGGATTAAAGACATGTGCTACCACTTCTAACCCTGCCTTTGAATCAGGGCTTATCACTGAACCTGGAGCTAGGCTAGTGGCCCACAAAATCCAAAGAACCTTCTGTTTCTGCTCTTTACAACACTGTGATCATAGGCATATGGAGCCATGCCTGGCTTTTCATGAGGATTTTGGTGCTCTGAATTGAGGTCCTTATGCACAACATAGGCTGTGCCCACTTAGCCATCTCACCTTAGGTGATTTTAATGAACTTCCTTAGAAGGAAGTACTGTGTTAGGGAAACGAATTATTGTTCAAGATTTTCCTGTTGTTGGGCCTCCTTTTTTCTATCTTCTCTCTAAAATCTTAATATATAGTGGAGCATTGTGAAAATGCAAGGGCAATTTGTTCATATACTTGAAACCTTCTTGTTTACATACAGCAGAAGGTGAAATGTGGTCAGTTTAAAAATGAGTCTAGGGGGCTGGAGAGATGGCTCAGCAGTTAAAAGCACTGGCTGACTGCTCATCCAAAGGACCCAGGTTCAAATGCCATGGCAGTTCAAAACTGTCTGTAATGGCCAGGCATGGTGGATCACGCTTCTATTTATTTATTTGTTTGTTATTTTATTTATTTCGGCTTTTTTCAAGACAGGGTTTCTCTGTGTAATAGCCCTGGTTGTCCTGGACTCACTTTGTAGACCAGGCTGGCCTCGAACTCACAGAGATCCATCTGCCTCTACCTCCCGAGTGCTGGGATTAAAGAAAGGCGTGCACAGCCATGCCTGGCAATTACAGACAGCTGTGAACTGCCACATGGGTGCTGGGATTTGAACCCAGGTCCTTTGGAAGAACAGCCAGTGCTCTTGACCGCTGAGCCATCTCTCCAGCCCTGGATCACGCTTTTAATCCCAGCCCTCGGGAGGCTGAGGCAGATGGATCTCTGTGAATTCCAGCTATACACAGAGAAACCCTGTCTCAAAAGCCAAAACAACAACAAAAAGAATCTAGGATTGGAGAGATGGCTCTTCAGTTAAGGGCACTTCACGTTCCTACAAAGGACTATTGTTCAATTCCCAGCATCCATGTCAAGTGGTTCACAGCTACCTGTAACTCCAGCTCTAAGGGGACTTGATAACTAACTTTTAGGGTACCAATTATGTAAGCATATCCACAAAGACCCATGACAGGTACTTAAAAATAAAAATAAATCTTTAAGGGCTGTAGAGGCGGTTCAGCAGTTCAAAGCACTCATTATTCTTGGAGAAGACCCATGTCTGGTTCCCAACCATCTGTAATTCTAGTTCCAGGGATCAGATACCCTCTTCTGATGTTCATGGGCCCTGACACAAATTTGGGCCATATATTTATATGCAGGCAAAAGTTCTACACATAAAAATTAAGTAACAAAATCCCAAATCATGCTGGGCGGTGGTGGCGCACGCCTTTAATCCCAGCACTTGGGAGGCAGAGGCAGGCGGATCTTTGTGAGTTCGAGGCCAGCCTGGTCTACAAAGCGAGTCCAGGACAGCCAGAGATGTTCAGAGAAACCCTGTCTCGAAAAACCAAAAAAAAAAAAAAAAAAAAATCCCAAATCAGCTTTAAAATATAAATGAACATTTTAGTTATAATATACTTTAAAGTTACTATAGCTTTTGAAAGAGAGCCAGTTATATTTCTGAGGGCCAGCCTGGTGCACATAGTGAGTTTTAGGCCTGCCAAGGCTCCATAAAGAGATCCTATCTCCAAAAGAAAAGAGGCAAAACAAACAAAAACTGTTAAATCTTTTGTGTGAGATCTCTTTTTCTTTTCGAGACAAACTTTCTCTGTGTATCCTTGGCTGTCCTGGACTCACTTTGTAGACGAGGCTGGCCTTGAACTCACAGAGATCCACCTACCTCTGCCTCCTGAGTGCTGGGATTAAGGGTATGTGCCACTACGCCCGACAGGAAGATCTCTTTAATTGTATATTAAACAATTTGAGCCGGGCAGTGGTGGCGCACGCCTTTAATCCCAGCACTTTGGGAGGCAGAGGCAGGCGGATCTTTGCGAGTTCGAGGCCAGCCTGGTCTACAAATTGAGTCCAGGACAACCAGGGCTACACAGAGAAACCCTGTCTCGAAAAACAAAAAAAAAACAAAACAAAACAAAAAAAAAACAATTTGGAAGAACCTTTTTTGTGTTTATATTACTTTTTTTTTCCAGTGCTGTTAAAGGGAAAAGCCCCCAAGTTGGTGATAGAGTATTGGTTGAAGCAACTTATAATCCTAATATGCCTTTTAAATGGAATGCACAAAGAATTCAAACACTACCAAATCAGGTACATAATTATTGAGTTTGGTGATATAGAAACTTGATACTTGACTTTTCTGTTTCATGGTATAATTTCTTTTTATAAAAGGAAACTGTTTACTTGTTTATTTTGGTTTGTTTTAGAACCAGTCTCAGACCCAGCCTTTATTGAAGACCCCTGCTGCTGTTATTCAGCCAATTGTGCCACAGACAACATTTGGTGCCCAGCCCCAGCCCCAGTCGTTACTGCAGGCCCAAATCTCCGCTGCTTCTATTACTCCGCTGTTACAGACGCAGCCACAGCCCTTACTGCAGCAGCCACAGCAGAAAGGTATTCCATGTAGTGTATGTTTTCTTCTCGTTGCCTGTGAGTGTGCAGATGTTTAAACTGCTAAATTAATAAGAGCATGCTTCCAGTTACAAAAGTATCATGGAAAACATGAAGCTTAAGTGTCATGAATAGAATACTTTCTATTTCTAAAATTAACCTCCTCTTGGTATGATAAAACAACACCGTCTAAAACCAACTTAAGGAGGAATGGGTTACTTGGCTTACACATTATAGTCCATCATTGAGGGTAGTCAGGGCAGGAGCTGAGGCAGGAATTGATGCAGAGACTGTAGAGGAATACAGCTTATCAACTTGCTTCCATGGCTTTCTCACTGTTGTTTTTTTTTTTTTTTTTTTTTTTTTTTTTAATGTATACAGTATTTGCTCTACATATATGCCCGGGCAGATCTCAATGTAGATGGCTGTGAGCCACCATGTGGTTGCTGGGAATTGAACTCAGGACCTTGGGAAGAACAGCCAGTGCTCTTAACCTCTGAGCCACCTCTCCAGCCCTCTCACTGTTGTCTTATACCTCCCAGCACCACCTGCTCGACAGTTGCCCTCCCACATCAGTTGCTAGTCAAGAAAATGCCTCACAGACATGCTGACAGGACTGTCTGATGGAGACATCTTAGTTCAGTTCCCTCTTCCCAGATGATTATAGCTTGTTTCAAGTTGACAGTATGCCGGGCGGTGGTGGCGCATGCCTTTAATCCCAGCACTTGGGCAGAGGCAGGCGGATCTCTGTGAGTTCGAGGCCAGCCTGGTCTACAAAGTTGAGTCCAGGACAGCCAGAGCTGTTATACAAAGAAACCCTGTCTCAAAAAACAAAAAAAAAACAAAAAAAAACTAAGTTGACAGTAAAGCTAACCAGCACAGTCTGGAAGGTTTTCATTTTTGTTTTTTACTGTTTGGAGTAATACACATAAAATGGACATAATCACTGCCCCAGCATACACAGTTGTCATAGGTTCTTCTCATGTTCTCCTCCCACTGCATTCTCTGGGGACTCCCCAACCCTTACATGATTCCTTTTCTTCTCTTAGTCTCCCTTTCTGGTGTCTTATTGCATATAGTCCATTGTCCTGTCTTCACTAGAGATCCCTTTTTCTCCTCTCAGGGTCTTTCATGATTTTGCTATTTATAATATAAAATACACACACGTTTTTTTTTTCAAGGCAGGTTTTCTCCATATATCAGCCCTGGCTGTCCTGGACTCACTTTGTAGACTACGTTGGCCTGGAACTCACAGAGATCCACCTGCCTCTGCCTCCCGAATGCTGGGATTAAAGGAATGCACCACGATGCCTGGCTACATTTTTTAAAAATATATATATTATTATTTTTTTTTTTTTTGGTTTTTCCAGACAGGGCTTCTCTGTGTATCCCTGGCTGTCCTGGACTCACTTAGAAGACCAGGCTGGCCTCGAATTCATAGAGATCTGCCTGTCTCAGCCTCCAGAGTGCTGGGTTTAAAGGCATGTGCCACTACACACAGCTTATTTTAGGTGATTCTATTCATAAAGGTATTTTTTAAATTATCTTACATTTTCTCTGTCAACTAATACCTATTACTCTTTTGGGGGGGGGGGTTGGTTTTTCAAGATAGACTTTCTCTGTGTAACAGTACTGGCTGCCTCTACTCACATTGTAGACCAGGTTGGCCTTGAACTCTCAGAAATCCGCCTGCCTCTGCTTCCCAAGTGCTGGGATTAAAGGTGTGCACCACCATGCCCAACAAATAGACAGCTGTGAACTGCCATGTAGATGCTGGGATTTGAACTGGGGTCCTTTGGAAGAGCAGCAGTGCTCTTAGCTGCTGAGCCATCTCTCCATCCCCTTCTGTTGCTATTTTTTAGAGTATAGATTTTTGTTATCAATTGCAGAATAAGGAGTTGCTATTAAAGTCTTCCCCAGTGTTGGCAGTGAGGTTCTTTTTCCCCCCTCCCTGCCCTATTTCCTTACCACTATGGCCTCTTGTGTTTTAAGATGTTCATTGTTTTATGCTCAGTTGGTTTTTTTGCTACTGCTGCTGGTGTGTTTGGTGGGGTAGGGAATGGAGTACGCAAGGGTAGTGTTGGGTAACAACACCAGGCCATGTGGGTACTAGATAGTTACTCTACCACTGAACTCTATCCTCAGCCCTTGTGTACTCCTTCCTTACACAAGGTGCCCCAAAAGAATAATGACTTAAAACTTGCCTATATGGCCGGCCGTGGTGTCACACGCATTAATCCCCATACTGGGGAGTCAGAGGTAGTCGGATCTCTGAGTTCAAAGCCAGCCTGGTCTACAAAGTGAGTCTAGAACAACCAGATATACACAGAGAAACCCTGTCTCAAAAAAACCAAAAACAAAAAAAAAATTGCCTATATGTTCCTGGGTGACACTGATATTTAAAAAGAAAGTAGGAGCCAGGCACTCGGGAGGCAGAGGAAGGCAGATCTCTATGAGTACAATGCCAACCTGGTCTACAGATCGAGTCCAGGACAGCCAGGACTATTACATAGACAAACTCTGTCTTGGAAAAAAAAAACACACAAAAAAGTAAACATCAATGTGAGGTTTGAATAATCTTGTACATATTTTTCCTTCCATAAGAAACAGACTCTTTGTGGGAGGTGGTGGTGCAGGCCTTTAATAATCCCAGCACATAGGAGGCAGATGCAGGCAAATGTCTGTGTTCAAGCCCAGCCTGGTCTACAGAGTGAGTTCTAGGATAGCAAGGGCTACACAGAGAAACCCTGACTGGAAAAACCAAAGGGAAAAAGAAAAAAGAAACCAGAACTCATATTAACTTGATTTTAAAGAAGCATATTAGTTATAAATTTTTTCCTGCTACATATCGCAGCGTCACAATTCAAACATTGTGCTAATTAATTTCCATGTAGGGACCTTTTTTTTGTGTGTGGAGATATGATTTTTCTGTGGAACAGTACTGGCTGTCCTGGAACTCTCTTTGTAGACCATGCTGGCCTCAGAATCACAAGAGATCCTCCTCCATCCTCTCCTGAGTTCTGAGACTAAAGGAATGTGCCACCACAGTGTGCTACGTTGTGTTTGTTGCGTTTTTTGAGACAGTTTCACTGTGTAGCCTTGGCTGTCCTGAAACTACCTCTGTAGACCAGGCCTTGAAGTCACAGAGATCCTCCTGCCTCAGCCACATTGTGTTTTTAACAGATTTATCCCTATTTTGTTTCCATTGTTCCAAAAAGGTTTACTTTTATTGTCCTATGTGGAAAAGTAGTTAATCTATGTTATTTTAAAATGAAAATTTTTAGTTTTTGGTACCAAGAATAAATCACCAAACAAAACTTCTGCCTTTAAATATATCTATGTATTTTGTTGACTTGGAAAAAAAGACAACTTTGGTGAATATCACTTACTTGTTTTCATTTATCTTACACAGCTGTATAATGTATTTTGAGCTTTGTTTAACAATTTTTTTTTTTTGTTTTTTCTTTGTATCTGTTGAAGCTGGCTTATTGCAGCCTCCTGTTCGTATAGTGCCGCAGCCACAACCTGCACGGAGATTAGATCCACCATCTAGATTTTCAGGAAGGAATGACAGAGGGGATCAAATACCTAATAGAAAAGATGACCGAAGGTATGTTTGAAAGTAACATTGTGGGCTGGAGAAACAGCTTAGAGGTAAGAGCACTGTCTGCTCTTCTATGGGCCCAGGTTTGGTTCCCATCATCCATATGGTGGTAGATGACCATATGTAACACTAGTTCTGGGCTTCCCATGGTGCAGAGAAAGCACTCAGATGTATAAGATAAAAAATATATTACAAGTTTTCCCATGCCTATCTGGGATATAACATGACTATCAAAAATAAGTAAAGAAAGGAAAGAAAAAAGTTAAAAGAACTATTTACTTATTTGTGTCTAGCTATATATAGCCTTGGGTGCCCTAGAACTTGTACTAGGCAAGTATGCGTCGACTTCTGAGTGCTGTGATTAAAGTGTGTACCACCAATGCCTGGCAAGAACTAGTTCATAAAACCAATAAATATTAGCAGTTTTTTGCTCCATTTATTTAATTTGTGTCCTGTAACCCATACCATGGTATATGTGTGAAGGCCAGAGGGGAACTTGGAAGAGTCTGTTTCTCCTTCTGCCATGTGGCTCTTGGGAATGAAACTCGGCTTCTCAAGCTTAATAGCACCGCCTGTACCTGCTGAGCCATCCTGTTGGCCTAGAATAACTTTAGAAATCCTTACTTTAAGTCGTGAAAGGGACAGAGAAAGACGAAGATCCAGAGAAAGATCACCTCAGAGGAAACGTTCCCGGGAGAGGTCACCCCGGAGAGAAAGAGAGCGATCCCCTCGGAGAGTCCGTCGTGTTGTTCCACGCTACACAGTGCAGTTTTCAAAGTTTTCTTTAGATTGGTAAGTTTACCCTTCTATGGTTTTTTTTTCTTTGTTTGCTTTTTAAAGTTCATTATTAGTGATACAGTTTGTATAGTTTGGTAAAGTGTGAATTTTTTTTCTTGCAAAATTATTTAGTAATATTTAATGCTATTTATCTGAGGACAGAAATGCAGTTTGAATTTGGAATTTTATTCTTTATAAGGAGAATTATTTTTGAGTGCAGATTTAGGGATAGCAGCTACTTAAAAGAAGCACCTGTGGGTGAAGATCTAATATGGAGGCTGGAGGTTCAATCCCAGTACGAAAGGCAAATAGCCAATAAGCAAATAAGCACCTAGAGAACGTTCCTTTGTAATGACATTTTTCTTTAGAGTTAGGATCAGGATTTACTGATAATTTTAAATTTGCTAATTGTGTGATGAAACAGTAATACTATTGTTAAGCCAGTTTTAAGATTAGCTGTGGAGGCCGGGCGGTGGTGGCGCACGCCTTTAATCCCAGCACTTGGGAGGCAGAGGCAGGCGGATCTTTGTGAGTTCGAGGCCAGCCTGGTCTACAAAGTGAGTCCAGGACAGCA
>CAJQZJ010032569.1:1171511-1192772 GCA_907164525.1 Lophiomys imhausi | reverse complement strand
CGGGCGGTGGTGGCGCACGCCTTTAATCCCAGCACTTGGGAGGCAGAGGCAGGCGGATCTCTGTGAGTTCAAGGCCAGCCTGGTCTACAAAGCGAGTCCAAAACAGCCAGAGATACACAGAGAAACCCTGCCTCGAAAAACCAAAAAAAAAAAATGTAAAACTGGGGGGCTGGAGAGATGGCTCAGGGGTTAAGAGCACTGCCTAGTGCTCTTCCAAAGGTCCTGAGTTCAATTCCCAGCAACCACATGGTGGCTCACAACCATCCACAATGTGATCTGGTGCCCTCTTCTGGAATGCAGGTGTACATGCAGATAGAGCACTCATATACATAAAATAAATAAAATAAATCTTTAAAAAAAAAAAATAAAGACACCAAGACCTTTAAAAAAAAAAAAAAAGTAAAACTGGGGCTGGAGAGATGGCTCAGCGGTTAAGAGCACCAGCTGTTCTTCCTAAGGACCCGGGTTCAAATCCCAGCACCCACATGGCAGTTCACAGCTGTCTGTAATTGCCGAGTGTGGTGTTGTACGCCTTTAATCCCAGCACTTGGGAGGCAGAGACAGGTGGATCTCTGTGAGTTCAAGGCCAGCCTTGTCTACAAAGCAAGTAGAGGATAGCCAGGGTTATAACATAGAGAAACCCTGTCTCGAAAAACAAACAAAAAACAACAACAAAAAAAGTAAAACTGAAGGAGCCAGGCATGTCCCACCACGCCTTTATTCCCAGCACTTGGGAGCCATACGCAGATGGATCTTTGTGAGTTTGAGGCCAGCCTGGTGTACAAAGTGAGTCCAGACAGCCAGGACTACACAGAGAAACTCTGTCTTGAAAGTCCCCCCCCAAAAAAAAAATTAAAACTGAAGGAAATGGCCTGAAGAGATGTCTCAGCAGTGAAAAGAATGTGTGCAGAGAACATGTTTTTGATCCCCAGCACCACTTCTGCCAGCTCATAACTACTTTTGCACATATCTACAAACAGACCTACATATAACACGTAATTTAAAAAGACTAATAAAATAAGTCTTTAGGGCTGGAGAGATGGCTCAGCTATTAAGAGCACTTGATGCTGGGCCCAGCATGGTGGTGCACGCCTTTAATCCCAGCACTCAGGAGGCAGAGGCAGGAGGGTCTGTCTCTGAGTTTATTTTGAAATTTATTTTTTTTATTTTTATTTATTTATTTTTTTTTGGTTTTTTTCGAGACAGGGTTTCTCTGTGTAGCCCTGGCTGTCCTGGACTCACTTTGTAGACCAGGCTGGCCTCGAACTCACAAAGATCCACCTCGTCTGCCTCCCGAGTGCTGGGATTAAAGGCGTGTGCCACCACCGCCTGGCTTTATTTTGAAATTTATTATAAAAATCAGATTTGCCTTCAATCCCAGCACTTGAGACGCAGAGGCAGGCAGATCTCTGAGTTTGAGGCCAGCCTGGTTTACAAAGCCAGTCCAGAACAGCCAGAGCTTGTTACACAGAGAGACCCTGTCTTTAAAAACAAAAAAAAAGCACTCGATGCTCTTTCAGAGAAGCAGGATTCAGTTCTTAGTACCCATGTGGTGTTGCTCATTACTCCTGCTCCAGGATGTTCTGCATCCTTTTCTGGTACCTATGTGCACATGGTATATATATATATAAACACATACATACAGATGTGTACAAAAAGTTAAAATCTTAAAAACATAATGTGATACATTTTCCATATTTCTGTTATTCTGACAGTGGAGTCTTAATGGCAGTGGCATTATTTCAGGTGTAAATGGTTTACCTGTATATACCTGGTGTTCCTGTTTTGATAGGGAAGTGTTGGTGGTTTTTTGCCACATAGGACCTTTTGGATGCTCCACAAGCATTTTACTACTGAGCTACATCCACAGCCAATCTGTTTTTCTTTTCTTTTCTTTCCTATTCTTTACTTTTGTGGTGTTTGTTTGTTTTTCAGGACAGTTTCTCTGTGTAGCCCTGGCTGTCCTGGAACTTGCTCTGTAGACCAGGGTGGCCTCAAACTCAGGTCTGCTTGCCTCTGCCTCCCAAGTGCTGCAATTAAAGGTGCATACCACCACCACCTACCTAGCATTAGTTATTCTTCTATTGCTATGAAGAGACATCATGACCAAAGTAACTTATAAAAGAATGCATTTTATTTGGAACTTATGGTTCCAGAGGGTAGTAGATTTCATGACTTTCATGGCAGATTGCATGGCAGTAGGCAGACAAGCATGGCTCTGTAGAAGTAGTTTATCTATAAGTACAAAGCAGAGATAGAAAGAGATAACTGAGAATCTTATAGGCTTTTAGAACCTCCAAGCTCACCCCCAACAAGATCACACCTAATCCTTCCCAAACAGTTCCACCAGCTGCAGAGCAAGCATTCAAATGTATGAGCCAATAGGGGCCATTCTCATTCAGACCTGTACAACTATTCAGTGCCAAGGGGATCTGATGCCCTCTTCTAAACTCCTTGGGCGTCAGGTATTCTCCTGGTGCACAACACATATAGACAAAATTCACACACAATTTTTCTTTCAAAGTCATGGTCAGATACACACAGCAATAAACTATTCCCATTGCATAGTAATCATAGATGGAAATCCTTTATATTGAAGGGCATGAAGATAATATAGAGCTAATTTGAATTTTGCTTTCACATGAATTTGCCTTGAATTTGAGGCCTTCTGCCTGCCTCTGCCTCTGGAGTACTTGAGTTCAGGGGCTATCACACCTAACTCGTGATTTTTTTAAATTTAAGTATGTTTAATTAGGCACTTGTTTTGGAATAATATTATATTTTTCTATCTAGCATAAACATGACTGAAAGGCATTCAAATACTAACTTGGTGCCTCTCATTGCTTCTTTGTATATGTTTTTGAATGAAATATAAGTTTTTCAAGTATACATACTTCCAACTGAGGAAGAAAAATGTTCAGATGTTCTCTGTAATTGTGATTGCAGTTATTTCAGAGCATCTTTTCTAAGGAATTATAAGCTACACACAAAAAAGAGACATTATTCTGTTAAATTTAATGTAGTTTCATAAGTGAGTGGATATATGCATAACCTTTGGCCTTAAAGCTGCTTATTGGTTATTTATGCCTGTTTTTCAGTCCCAGTTGTGACATGATGGAACTAAGGCGCCGTTATCAGAATTTATATATTCCTAGTGACTTTTTTGATGCTCAGTTTACATGGGTGGATGCTTTCCCTTTGTCAAGACCATTTCAACTGGGAAATTACTGCAATTTTTATGTGATGCACAGAGAAGTAGAATCCTTAGAAAAAAATATGGCTGTTCTTGACCCACCGGATGCTGATCACCTGTACAGTGCAAAGGTTTGTGCTCCATTGTGATATGCGCTTGAGTTTAGAGACTGCTTTTTGGAAAAAGAGACCCAAATCCCTGTTGTCTTTGCCTGAATTTGTTGTAGCTTCTTAAAAATGTTATTTGATCCCCTGTATTAATTCTTTAAACTATAAAACAATCAGCAGCTATTGTTTATGTCATTTTAATCTTCAAAAATGTGAACAAGTTGATGTTGAGAGTCATGACTTCTATAGACCTGGATAAAACATGATGCTGGTCAGTGTGCAAAATACTGATCTTCACAGTTGCTTTTTGGGTAGTGCTTAGTCATTTTGCTTCTGTTTTAAAAGATTGATCTGAAAATCACTTCTTGAAAATGTAAGGTTGATAAGGCATCTAATACCATTTTTTTCTATAGCATTTTACTTTCCAATTTTAGGAAAAATCTTATTTGTAATGTTAATTAGCAGTACTCATTTTTTTACTTTAGCCTTTTGACAGGATTGAATTATTTGACTATAATAGGTAATGCTGATGGCTAGCCCTAGTATGGAAGATTTGTATCATAAGTCATGTGCTCTTGCTGAAGACCCACAAGAACTTCGTGATGGATTTCAGCACCCTGCTAGACTTGTTAAGGTAAAATGAAATGTTAATTTTGATTTTAGTTGTAGATTCACCTAACTTAGTTCTTACCGTGTTTACAGAAAATTGAAAACAAGCACATTTTAAATCTTGTTAGTTTAATAATACTAATTTTACTTTCAGATAATTAAAGGTATTTTTCCTGTTGTAGACTGGTGATATATTATTCGTGTGTTTCTAGTTCAGCTGTGAGTTTGATGCTGTATACTTGTAGCCTAGTAAAGTCTCTTGGATGCTGTTGAAGTTTGTATTTACACATAGCTTGTTTCTTTAAAAGAACTCTTATCTGATGAAGTATTTTAGAGGATGAGTTATGATGTGTAAATCCTATTCCATTGCTGAAATGCAGTGTGGAACATGATGAACTGAACTCTTCCTTGACTGACAGATACCAGAGGTAGTAAAAATGATTTTGGGAAGGTTTGTACCTTTCCTTTCCAAGTATCTATTTGTAATTTGATGAACTATGTTATATATGTAAATGATTCTTTGTTTTGAATTAGTTTCTAGTGGGCATGAAAGGCAAGGATGAAGCCATGGCCATTGGAGGCCACTGGTCCCCTTCGCTGGATGGACCAAACCCAGAAAAAGACCCCTCTGTGTTGATTAAGACTGCCATTCGTTGTTGTAAGGCTCTGACAGGCATTGATCTAAGTGTATGCACACAATGGTAAGCACCAATCCATTTCTTGATTAGGAACGTTTTCTAATAGTTTACGTAGTTGTTCTTGTCACTCAGCCTTTCCCCCTTTCCTTATTTATCAACACTGGTCATCCAGGTAATCTCAAAGGAAATCCCCATTTGTAGCAAAAATGGACTTGGTGCCAAAAATGTTTTGGGAAAGGGGCATTCAGAACTAATCAAAATACACTGAAAATTTAAATGTTTCATTATGCTGTACTTTGGAAATTGGATGTATGTTGAATATACTTTTCATTTCATGTATAGCTGGAGAAGATCGTCCACAGAGAACTTCATTTCATTGTAATTCCTTTGTTATAAAGTGATGTAGTTGCTGATTATTTTTGTTCAGCCATATTTTCTCTTGAGGCTTATTTGTCCTGTGTATTTTAGTGTATTTCTTACAATTTAATTGAGAATATTCTTTTTTTAGCACATGAAATCTGAACAGCTTTCCAGCTTCTTCAGGTATTCTATAAAATATGGGTAGCTCTGTAATCAAATCAGAAAATTCTTTCTGGAAATGTATTCTTTTAACCAATAAATTATTATACAAATGTACCAAAAGAGGAACTATGGCTTCTATAATTTTTTTTTTCTTTAGACCAACCTCAAGTTCTTGCAGCAAAATTTCTTTACTTGATGTGCTACAAGTGAACTAGGGTCTTAAAATGTATTGTAGAATTTTTTTTCCAACATGCTTCTTCCCTTGCAACAGGTACCGTTTTGCAGAGATTCGCTACCATCGCCCTGAGGAGACCCACAAGGGGCGTACAGTTCCAGCTCATGTGGAGACAGTGGTTTTATTTTTCCCGGATGTTTGGCATTGCCTTCCCACCCGCTCAGAGTGGGAAACCCTCTCCCGAGGATACAAGCAGCAGCTGGTCGAGAAGCTTCAGGGTGAACGCAAGAAGGCTGATGGAGAACAGGCACTGAACGCTAATCCCTTTTTCTATTTCCGCTTCTCACAGGCACAGGAACACAGGCACAAATGCACACCACACACTACATAACAGACACACACGGAGGAACATGACTGCTAACAGCGACTGGTAATCCAGCTTTCAGCAGTATAGCTATATTTTCTTTTCTCATAAAAATCTGTCTGTTATGCTAACTTAAATTTAAGAGTGCTGAGACCTCAAAGAAAAAGTTGTGCTTATATTGCACAGAATTTTGTTTTTATCATAGGTCTATTTGCTGGAATCTGGGACCAGTTGTTGAGCAAGATTCAGTATTAAGCCATTTTAAACATTTTGCCATTTTCTCAAATTTAAAAAATTTTCTCTTTCACGGTCATCAGTTCTAGTCATGGATATTTGAAATTGGACAACCACAAGTCTGATTTGAAATTTCAGGCTATGTGGCAACGTCTTGGGTACATTTCAAAGGTCTGACTAAATCAGTCTTTGGGTGGCTTGAAAATTGGGGCAAGATCACACACTGTGTGGTTAGTGGAGACCGGCAGTGTCTGTGTATCCCGATATCCTTTGTGTTGTCATTTATCACCCTTTTGTGTTTCACAGATCTGGCTTTGATTGGCTGATGTCTTTGTGATCAGTTAAAAGTGGTAGAATGTATGTATGTGGACTTGCCTAAATAATAACTTTAGGAGAAGACAATCTGAAACATTGTGACCTTGCACAGATCAGCAACAGACTTTTAAAAAATAAATTACTTACATTTTAAGGTTTCAGAATAGTAATGTTGTCCTCAACTTTGCATGTTAGGATGAAGAAGAGAAGGATGATGGTGAAGTTAAAGAAATTTCCACTCCTACCCATTGGTCTAAACTTGATCCAAAGGCAATGAAGGTAACTAAAAATAAATATATATTGTGTACACACACACAATAACAAAAGTAAAAGTACTTAAAATTTGACATTTCTGAACAGAAAGGAGTAAATATGTTGAGACTGAGAAGAATTGTTTCAAGTGGTAAATATTCCACCTGGGTGTGGTGGCTCACATCCATTGTCATCCATTAGAAGGCCACAGCAAGAGATTGCCATGCATTTCAGGAGAGTCAGTTCTAGGCTAGCCTAGGATGTAGAGTGAGACCCTGTCTTTAAAAGGGATGATGGTAAAGCATGGTGGCTCACCTTTAATCCCAGAACTTGAGAGGCAGAAACAAGCAGATCTCTTGAGTTTCAGGCCTGCAGAGTTAGTTCCAAGACAGACAGGGCTACACAGAGAAACCTTGTCTGAAAAAAAAAAAACCAAAATCAAACAAACCAGTCAATCAATAAATAAAGGGTGGTAGGCATTCAAAGTGAAGTCCTCTGTTTTTCTATGACTATGATATATTGTGCTTGTACATGTATAAGTTGAGGCTAGTGTCTGTCAGTGCCTCCAGTATAATTATGTTGATAACACTGGGAAGTGACCACTATTGTCAGATTTCTAAGCCTAAATAATCTAAATTTAGGGGAGAATAGAAGAAACACCAATAAATAAGTAATTAATTAAAAGCACAGGAAAAAGGTAAATCTGGCCAGGTGATGGTGGCACATACCTTTAATCCTAGCATTCGGGAGGCAGAGGCAAACAGCTCTGTGAGTTTGAGGCCAGCCTGGTCTACCGAGCTACTTCCAGGACAGCCAAGGCTACACAGAGAATTCCTGTTTTTCTTTAAAAAAAAAAAAAAAAGGAAATTTAATTCCCCCCCCTTGTTTGTTTGTGTTTTGTTGCTGTTGTTGGTGGGGGTTTTTTTGTTTATTTTTTTTTTTCAAGGCAGGGTTGCTCTGTGTATCAGTACTTGCTTTGTAGACCAGCCTGACCTCATAGAGATCCGCCTGCCTCTGCCTCCAGAATGCTGGGATTATAGGTGTGCGCCACTATGCCCGTTTCTGTTTTATTTTTTGTTTAACTGTTTTGGTTTTTCAGGGCAGGGTTTCTTTTTGTAACAGCCCTGGCTGTTCTGGAACTCGTTTTGTAGACCAGTTTGGCCTCAAACTTGCAGAGATCCACCTGCCTCTGCCTCTCAAGTGCTGGGATTGAAGGCAAATCTAATTTTTATAATAAATTTCAAAATAAAATGTAGGTAAGTTTACTACTAAATTGGGACATAAGTTAATAACTTTTAAAACTCTTTGGCTGAGGTAGTTATGGTAGTGTTTCTGTGCGGTAGGTCTGGACTAGTAGTTGCTTATTTGTGCCAGAGCTGTATTTTGAGATGGGGTGCCAGGCTAGCTTCAAACTCAAAGTTCACCTATCTTTGCCTTCTGAGTGCTGTGATTAAATACATATGCCAGAACAGCCAGCCTCATTGTTTGATTTTAAAGTTTGATACTTTTTTACTTTTTTTCTTTCTTTTTTTTTAAACATTTGGGGAAGTAGTATTAGCTTTCCATAACACAATGTGGATGTCAGAGAACAACTTGTGGGAATAACTTCTCGTTTTGTACTATGTGCGTTTCAGGGATCATAGTTGGATTATCAAGCCTTTTGACAAGACCATTGAACTGTCTTGCCAGGCCACTTTGTAAAAATTAATTTTTTAGTTTTTAAGATAGGGTCTCATGTAAACCTAAGGTGTTACTGAGCTTGCTTTGTAGTTGAGAATGACCTTGAACTTCTGATCCTGTTGCTTCTAGTTCCATTTGCTGTAATTGTATGTGTGTGCCTCCAACACCATGCCTGACAATGTGTGTGTTGTTTTAAATTCATTTAATTTTATTTTGTGTATGTTTTGCCTGTATGTATGTATGTATGTATGTGCAACATATGCATTCCTGCTACCTGAAGAGGCCAGAAGAGGGTGTTAGAACTGCTGGAACAAGAATTAAGGATGGTTGTGAGTTGCCATGTGGGAACTGAATCCAGGTCCACTGCAAGAACAGCACCAAGTGCTCTTAACTGCTGAACCATCTCTCCAGAACCCCAGTTGATTTTTTTTTTTTTTTTTTTTTTGAGACAGGGTTTCTCTGTTAACAGCTCTGGCTGTCCTGGACTCACTTTGTAGACCAGGCTGGCCTTGAACTCACGGAGATCTGCCTGCCTCTACCTTCCAACTACTGGGATTAAAGGCATGCGCCACCTCGCCTGGCTGGTGCTTTTTTCTTCATTTAGACATTAAAAAATGTACTCATACTTATCCAGTATAACTAAGTAAATTCATTGGTAGGGACCTGTGAAATATGTCATTGGATAAAAACTCTTGTCACTAAAGCTGATGATTTGAATTTGATTCCCAGAACCTACATGGTGGAAAGAATCAACTCCCACAGTTGTCCTTGACCTCTGCTCATACATGATATCACACCCCTCCCCTAAATAAATAAATGTAATAGAAAGTCTTTTCAGTTTTTCCACATAGTTCCTCTCTTACTTGGTATAAGGGTTTTTTGTTTGTTTTTGGAGACAGGGTTTTTCTATGTATCCTTGACTGCCCTGGGCTCACTCTGTAGACTAGGCTGTCCTTGAACTCACAGAGATCCACCTGCCTCTGCCTCCCAAGTGCTGGGATTAAAGGCATGCGCCACCATGCCTGGTGGTATAAGGGTTTTTTGTTTGTTTTTGTTTTTTGAGACAGGGTTTTTCAATGTATCCTTGACTGCCCTGGACTCTCTTTGTAGACCAGGCTGGCTTTGAACTCACAGAGATCCACCTGTCCCTGCCTCCTGAGTGATGGGATTAAAGGTGCGTGTCACCACACCCTGCCCAATGTAATTAATTTTAAACATTGAATTCTATTCAGTATAGATTCTGTGCTTTGTTAAAGATGTTTATTCTTTTTTATTTTTTGGTTTTTCAAGACAGGATTTCTTTTTGTGTCCCTGGGTGTGCTGGACTCACTCTGTAGACTAGGCGCACCTTGAACTCAGGTTCACCCGCCTATGTCTCTGCATGCCCAGCAAGATGTTTATTCTTCATTAAACATTAAGATAATTTACAGCTGGGGGGTGGATCTCTGAGATTAAGGCCGGCCTGGTCTAAAAAGTGAGTCCAGGCCAGCCAGGGTCACACAGAGAAACCCTGTCTCGATAAAACCAAAAAAAAAAAAAAAAAAAAGATATCTTTGGGCTGGGCGTGGTGGCGCATGCCTTTAATCCCAGCACTTGGGAGGCACAGACAGGTACTGCCAGGGCTACACAGAGAAACCCTGTCTTGGGGGAAAAAAAAGATATTTTACTTTTTTGTTGAGCAGAGGTAGCACCTGCCAAAATATGTCTATAGAAGTATACATGTTTCTTTTCATTCCTTAAGACAAATTCTCACCATATTGTGGAAATTGGCCTCAAACTGGGCTCTTGGCATGTACCAACTTACCTTCCTTAAAATGTTCTTAAATATTTTAAAACATGTTTGGGGGCCTCAGGAGACAGATGGCTAGGTACTGAAGTGGCTATTCCCTTTTTAGAGGGCTAGAGTTTGATTATCAACATTCACACAGGGAAGCTTACAACCACTTTTTTGTTGTTGTTTTGTTTTTGACTTGAGCTCTTTGTGTAGTCCTAACTGTCCTGGAACTTGCTTTGCAGACCAGAGTTTATTTTATTTTTAATTATGAATATGTGTATATGTCTGTGCATGTGGCCATTATGCCCAGAGGCATCAGTCAGATCCATCTGGAGCTAGAGTTACAAGTGGCGTGAATAGCCAAGTGTGGTAGGTAGCACATACCTTTAATCCCAGTACTTAGAATGCAGAACCAGGAAGATCCTTGTGTGTTAGGGGCTAGCCTCGTCTACAAAGTGAGTCCAGGATAGCCAGGGAAATAAGGACAAACCTTGTTTCGAAAAACCAAAATAAATAAATAAATGAATAATAAAATAAATCTTAAAAATAAAATGTACTCTTAGTGCCAGGGTTGGTGATGTGTGTCTGTAATCCCAATACTTAGGAGATTAAAAACAGGAAGATTTGGAGTTGGCCTGCCCTTGCTACATAAGCAAGTTAGACCAGCCAGGGCTACATGAAGACTTCTCAGTAAGACAAAGGGTCAGGGTGATGACTCAGTGGGTAGAAGTTCTGCTGTTCAAGCCTCACAAGTAGAGGCTGGTTCCAGGAACCCAAGTAGAGCATCAGGTGCAGTGTATCCAGGGAACACCGAAACAAGACCCCACCACCATATGGTAGAAGGCAGACCCAGACTGCTGGAGCTTGTCCTCCGACGGTCAGGTGCCATGGCAATTATTCATTTGTGCACACACATTTTGAATTACTTTCCAAAAATATTCTATTTTGCATTTTCAAAAGCACTGTATGGACAGTGTCGCTTCCACTAAATTTTGACTTTTGAAACAGGGTCTCACTGTATGTTGCCTGGATTGCCTGAAACTCCTTATGTAGACCGCACTAATGTTGAATTTGCAACTTTTAAGAAACAGACAAAAGATAATTTGATTTATATATATATATATATATATATACATATATATATGTATATATATATATACATACATATATATATATATACTACTTTCTTCTTTGTTTTTTATGCTCCATATCTTTAGGTAAATGATCTCCGAAAAGAATTAGAAAGTCGAACTCTTAGTTCCAAAGGACTAAAATCCCAGTTAATAGCTCGCTTGACAAAACAGCTTAAAGTAGAAGAACAAAAAGAAGAGCAGAAGGAATTAGAGAAATCTGAAAAGGAAGAGGAAGATGAGGATGATAGGAAGTCTGAGGATGATAAAGAGGTATGTAGCCATTTGCATACTGGAGTGTTATTAATATTGTTTGAGATGGAAATCCTGGAACATGTAACTCAAATTGTGCGTGTAGAGTTTTCAGTTATAATTTAAATATAGACTTTTAAAAAAATTATCTTGCTGGGCATGGTGGCGTACACCTTTAATCCCAGCACTCTGGAGGCAGAGGCAGGCGATCTCTGTGAGTTCAAGGCCAGCCTGGTCTACACACCAGGACAGTCCAGGCTACACAGAGAAACCCTGTCTCAAAAACACCACCTCCCCCCCAAAAAAAAATTATCTCAGGCTAGTCTGAACTGCTGAGTACTCAGTACTTTTGAGGTAGTAGATTCCTGCCCCCCCCCCAAGACAGAGTTTCTCTATGTATACCTGACTGTCCTGGGCTGGCTCTGTAGATCAGGCTGGCCTTGAACTCACAGAGATCCACCTGCTTCTGCCTCCCAAGTGCTGGGATTAAAGGCATGTGCCACCATGCCCAGCAATTGCAGACAGCTGTGAACTGAGATATGAGTGCTGGGATTTGAACCTGGTCCTTAGGAAGAAAAGCCAGTGCTCTTAACCATTGAGCCATCTCTCCAGCTCTGAGGTAGAAGATCTTAAAATTGAAACTAACCTTGGCTACAGTGAGACCTTTTCTTATCAAAAAGGGGAAAGTGGGACCTAGAGGGATAGCTCAATGGTTAAGAACACTTGCTGTGGATTCACTTCACAGCAGCAATATGATGGGTCAGGGTTATCCCTGACTCAAAGTTCTAGGGGATCCTGCTGCAAACTGGATGGCTTCAGTCTTTGGAACCCTGGCTAGTGATGGCAAGGGAATGATGGAAAGAACAGACACACATACAAAAGAAGCTGCAATCACATGGGGTTTTCTAACCTGTAGCACTCTAACCTTATCACATTTATTAATGACAGCATGGGTGGAGAGGTTGACTAATCTGGGTAGGAGGTCTCTGTAGGTTAGCAGCCTCAGGCTGTAAATGCCTAGGAGGAGGAAACTAGTTGTTAGTCTTTGCACATACTGACCAGTCATCCATAAACACTTATATGCAGAGACTCCCGAGGAAAGCTTTACCACCCCTTTTGAGCATGGCTCATATGAGTATCAGCTTGCCCAACTTACCATGGACTCAGAGTCCTTGACAGGCCTTGCTCATGTCAAAATACATATTCACTTTCTCAAGGCTTCCTCTACTCCCTCTAGGATATACTGCCCTCTTTTGACCTAATGGGGCACTGGACATGTGATTAACTTATGCACATACAGGCCAAACATTGGTACACATTAAAGTTAAAAAAAAAAAAAGCACAAGAAATTATATAAGTAGCTTGCCTAAAAAACAGTCTATGGCTGGGCGTGGTAGCACATGCCTTTAATCCCAGCACTCAGGAGGCAGAGGCAGGTGGATCTCTGTGAGTTTGAGGCCAGCCTGGTCAGGCTCTGTTACAAAGAAACCCTGTCTAGACCCCCCAAAAAAAACAAAACAAAACAGTTCATTTAGTTAATGAAATGCAAAAGAAATGTACATGCTGTCTTAGAATAAAGAAGCTTACTGAGACAAGACAACCAAACAATTTTGTGGTGTTTTTGGTGTCAGCAAATAGGCAAGTATAGGTCAAATTAACTCTGTATTCTACTTGTTATACTCTGTATAACTTCTCTCAAATGGTCAACATTTCTTTACACAGCTGAGTAGAATCTGACCTGGATGTAAAGGGCAGCAAAGGGGACAAGCCGAGATACCAGGCTTTTCCGTCCCATCCAGACAGCTGCAAAACTAGACAGTCAGTAGCCTTGAAGCCCCCCCCCCTTTATTTTACTTTTATTCCCATGAGTGTTTTGCTGCATTTATGTATGCTTGGTGCCCACAGAGGTCAAAAAAGGACCTGAGGAACTGAAGTTACAGATGGTTGTGAGCCTCCATGTGGGGGGTTGGTAAAACAAAACTGGATCCTCATCAAGAGTAACAAGTGCTCTTAATCATTGAGCCATCTCTCCAGCCCAAATTTTTTTTTTAAGTTATTATTATTAGTGCTGGTGGTAGTGTGTGTGTGTAAATGTTATAATTTGGTTCTCCCATTTTCACCTTGGGTTAAGGTGTGAGAAGTAGGTAGGGACACTGACTTGGGTTCTAAGGCTCCTTGGCAAGTGCTTTTCCCCATGGTCATCTCACTGCCTTTGAACTCTTAAAAATTTCAATAGTAGTTGGCATGGTGGCGCTCACCTTTAATCCCAGCACTCGGGAGGCAGAGGCAGGAGGATCTCTGAGTTCAAGGGCAGCCTGGTCTACAAAGTGAGTCCAGGACAGTCAAGGATACACAGAGAAACCCTGTCTTGGGGGAAAAAAAATTACAACAAGCGCCGGGCGGTGGTGGCGCACGCCTTTAATCCCAGCACTTGGGAGGCAGAGGCAGGCGGATCTTTGTGAGTTCGAGGCCAGCCTGGTCTACAAAGTGAGTCCAGGACAGCCAAGGATACACAGAGAAACCCTGTCTCGAAAAACCAAAAAAAAAAAAAATTACAACAAGCAATTGTTACATTTTACACTACAGAGGTGATACCCACTGTAGTTACTGTTTACTCTCTGTACTGTGTGCTTAAGTGTGCCCTCCAGAATTAGTGATTTTGTTTTTATAAAAACTCATTTGCATTTATTTATTCTGTGTGGGATTGAACATGCCATTTTACTTGCCCAGAGGTCAGAACAGAATTACTAGAGTTGGTTTTCTTCTGTTCTGAATCTAGAGATCAAACTTAGGTCACCAGCGTTGGCAGCAAGGTCCTTTACTCACTTGTCTGTCTCTCTGCCCCACCCCCTTTTAATTAACTTTTGAGAGAAGGTATTATTGATGTGACACTGGCTGGCCTGGAAGTCTCCATGTAAACTGTCTTATGGCTAATCCTCTTTTCTCTATGGCTTCACATGCTGGGATCACAAAGTGTTAGCATAGTTGCTTAGTGGTTTGTTTGATGTTTGTTTTGAGACAGGATCTGTCTTTGTGGCCATTTGTCCTTAGAACTCACTCTGTATTTAGCCTAGGGTGGCTGTGAAGTCAGAGATCTGCCTGCCTCTACCTCCTGGGTGCTGAGATTAAAGGCGTGCACCACCATTGCCTGGTTGCTTTTAATTCTAATAACATTTAAAAGCAAGTAAAGCTAGGGGACTTGTTAGATTCTTCCTTAGTAACTCCAAGTGAGAGAGTTTGCTTATGAAAAGAATAGGATTCTGTTCTGGCAGACTATATGCTGCTATGCCTGCCGATCCTGGAACTTCCTGAGGACATTTCTTAGGATGAAGCTTTCTCTCAGTAACAGCAGGAAACTTATTTTGTTCCTAGGCAGTTCATGGGTTTATGGTTTCTTGTTATATGCCATGGGTTGTAAGTATCTTTTGGGTGCTGATACTGTTACCAAGCTGGCCAGGGTGTGAATCCTCCCATCTTATTTCACTACTTTATAGCAGTACATTGGGTGTGTACTGTCCCTATCCTAACTCAAGGACAGACTTTCCCCAGGAAGGCTTGGCACCCTTTAGTGACGTTATTTTTAGAAGCCAGATGTGTTCATTGACACTTGCTGCTGAACTCAACAACAGCAGTTCAGTCTCTAGGACTCATGGTGGAGAGGAACAACTACCTGCCCTTATCCCACACTTATGAGTTCCTGCCCCCTTAAATTAACAAATGGAGTTTTAAAAAATAGAGAGAGAATTTAGAGCCATAAAAGGTACTCTCTGGTTTTAACCAGTATAGCTAATTATAATCACTGTAAGAAGTCAGATTCTGATTCTGTTTTTGGAACAAGATCTCTAGCAGAGGCTAGTCTGATACTCAGTATGTAGCTAGGCTGGCTGGAATTTGAGGTCATCTCTCTGTCTCTGCCACCAAGTATTGGGATTACAGTCATAAACCATCACACCCAGCTCCTTTTTTTAAAAAATATACACTTAGAGTACATTTTGATACACATGCACTTTTTTTTAAAAAAGGTTTATTTTATGTATATGAGTGCTCTATCTGCATGAACACCTACAGCCAGAAGAGGGCATCAGATCACACTGTGGATGGTTGTGAGCCACCATGTGGGTGCTGGGAATTGAACTCAGGTACCGTGGAAGAGCAGGCAGTGCTCTTAACTGCTGAGCCATCTCTCCAGCCCCGATACACATGCACTTTATACATGGAAGCTTTACCATGACTTAAAATTTCAAATATCTAGGAAGAAGAAAGAAAACGTCAAGAGGAAATGGAACGCCAGCGTCAAGAAAGAAGATATATTTTGCCTGATGAACCAGCCATAATTGTACATCCAAATTGGGCTGCAAAAAGTGGCAAGTTTGATTGCAGCATCATGTCCTTGAGTGTCCTTTTGGATTATAGATTGGAAGATAATAAAGAGCATTCATTTGAGGTAATGTTAAATTTTGAATTGTATTCAAATAATACCCATAGTTATGACTGTTTAATATATTTCCTAGATCTCTTGAGTGTTCCTTTGACTGCTCCCATTGTTTTTGTTGTGCACTTTTGCTCACTGTTGTTTATTATGAAAAGTTAGATTTGTGTTCTAAGGACTCTTAGACATAGTAGACTAAATTTGCTATTTCATTCTTGTTGTGTGGTTTTTGTCCTTTGTATTTTCCTGTAAATTAACAAATTAAATCTCAGTTATTTTTTGCTGGCCTTGAAGTTGCTTTGTAGTGAGATTGAACTCTTCCTCTTGCCTCTATCCTGTGTGCTGCAGTTTCAGGCTGTGTTCCTGTGCCTGTTCTAAGGCTTTTTTTTGAGAGGTAATGTGTTCTTTTTTCAGAAGATACATATATATAGTTGGGGTTTTTTTATTGTTTTATTTTATTTTTGCTGTATGGTAGTTTTGTCTTTATATGTCTGTGCATGACATGTGTGCCTGGTTCCTATAGAAGCAAGAAAAGGCTGTCAGTTCTCCTGGAGTTACAGATGTTTGTAACCACCATGTGGGTTCTGGGAAGCAAACAAGCTCCTGAAAGAGCAGCCATTGTTGTAAACCACTGAGCCATCTTGTACGTACAGCCCTAGTTACCTTTCTGGAGGGTGGTATAGTGTTTTACTGTTTTCTTTTGAATCAAAGTATTTAATGGATTTTTAAAATTTGTGACTGGTTGGATTGTAAGAGAAAATAAGTGGAAGTATCTTTTTCAACCTGAGCTTGTTTTCTGTATAGTCTGTCTGTATCTCTCATCTCTGTCTCTCAACAAGGTCTCACTACATAGCTCTGTCTGGAAAACACAGAGATCCACTTTCCTCTGCCAAGCATGCACCACCATGCCCAGCTCCTCTCTTGGTAGTGCAGAGGATTAAACTCAGGGCCTTATGCATGCTTTCAAGACCTCTACCACTGAGCTACATCTCCTGCCTTCGTTTTACTTTTTAATAGTCTTAATGAGTTTCTAGGCTGGCTTTAAACTCAATTTGTGGTTGAGTTAGGCCTTCAACTTACTATTATTATTCTACTTCGGTTTCCTTAGGGGCTGCAATTATATAACTGCATCACCAAGCATAACAATATTTATATTCTGTGTGAGACAGTGTCCCATGCAACCCAGTCTGGTCTCACACTTGCTGTGTGACTCAGGCTGGACTTGAACTCCTGATCTTCCTTCCTCTTTCCACCTTTGATATATGGGATTACAGGTATATAGAACTATATACCCAGCTCTAGTTTTCTGAGATAGAGTCTCATATGACAAAGGATGATGGTGAACTGTTGATATTCCTGTCTTATCTTTCAAATGTTGAGATTACAGGAACCACCATGCTTAGCAATATATTTATGTCTTTAAAACATCTTTTACACAGGGCATGATGACACAAGTTTATAATCCCAGCGGTCAGACCTTGAGTTCAAAGGAACCCTGAGTACCATAGAAAGATCTTGTCTTTAAACATTTGTGTGTGTGCCTGCGGACTATGTGTGGTGACTCACGCCGTTAGTCCCAGCATTGCAGAGGCAGAGGCAGGTGCATCTCTGAGTTCAAGGCCTGGCTTGTCTACACAGCCAGTTCCAGGACAGCCAGGGCTACACAGAGAAACTGAGAGAGGAGAGAGAGAGAGAAAAGAGGGAAGCTGTTCATTTGAGATTATCTATTTAATTAGATGCAGGGTCTCAGTGTATGGCTGTGGCTGGCACTCATATATAGACCAGAGTGCCCTGGAAGTCCCAGTTTTGCCTACCTCTGCCTCCCAAGGATTGGAATTAGTGGCATGTGCCACCTCAACTAGCTCTTTTGAGGATTTTCATGGTCTTCACATCATTCACATGTATTTTTTGTTTTTGTTTTTGTTTTGGTTTTTTGAGACAGGGTTTCTCTGTGTATCTCTGGCTGTCCTGGACTCACTTTATAGACCAGGCTGGCCTCGAACTCACAGATATCCACCTGCCTCTGCCTCCCAAGTGCTGGGATTAAAGGCGTGCGCCACCACCGCCCGCACATGTATTTTTTATAGCTGTGGATCACTTCTTTATCTCCCTCATAAAATATTATAGCTCTGTTTTAGGTATAGGTAATAAGTGTGGTAAGAGAGACTAACTCCTGGATGTATTCAGTATTTCTGCTGAATTTGTTTTTATCAATGTTGGTGTCTTTCTATAGGTTTCATTGTTTGCAGAACTTTTCAATGAAATGCTTCAAAGAGATTTTGGAGTGAGAATATACAAATCACTACTCTGCCTTCCTGAGAAAGAGGACAAAAAAGAAAAGGAAAAGAAAAGCAAAAAAGACGAGAGAAAAGATAAGAAAGAAGAAAGAGATGATGATATTGATGATCCAAAGCCAAAAAGGAGAAAATCAGGCGACGATAAAGACAAAAAAGAAGACAGAGATGAGAGGAAGGTCTGTAATTTCCAGGATATGCAGCAAAACTTGGAAAATTCTGGTTACCACCTTTAAATGGTAACAAAGGCCAAACTAAGTGTTGTATGTCCTCTTGGATATTTGACATAGACCATATATCTTAGAAAACTAGAGCTGGGCACAGGGCTGAACACCCATAATCCTCCGTATCAGAGGTGGAAAGAGGAGAATCGGAAGCTCAAGACCAGCCTGAGTCATATCTGAGGCCTAATTTAATATCTACAGCTAGTTTTCTGGTGTTTTTCCCTCCTTGTTCTTCCTTTTCTTTCTTTCTTATTCTAATGTACATTTTCTGCCTGTATGTGTATCTGTGCTCCATGTGTGTGGCTGGTGACCTCAGAAACTAGAGTGGTGTGTATCCCCCCAAGACTGACATGAAGTTACCTATGGGTGTGAGCTGCCATGTGGGTGCTGGGAAGGTGCCTGGAAGAACAGTCAGTGCTCTTTAGGTCTGAGCCAACTCTCTAGCCTTTCTTTATTTTCTTCTGTGTGTCTTTATCTTTTTCTCTTTCTTCTCCCTCCCTTTTCTTTCCGTAAACTGGCCTTGACCTCCTCATTATTCTGCCTTAACCTTCCAAGTGCTAAGAGTACTGCCGTGACCCACCATGCTACATTTGAATAGGTTATTATTATTTTGAGAAATCTGTAATTGGAATTGTTACAAGTACTTTCATTTAATGGGCTTGATGTTTACTTGTCCTTGTCATGAGATATTGCTTAATTTTAAGTCATATTAAATTACAGAAGGAAGAAAAAAGAAAAGATGATTCTAAAGATGATGATGAAACTGAAGAAGATAATAATCAAGATGAATATGACCCAATGGAGGCAGAAGAAGCTGAGGATGAAGAAGATGGTATGCATCAGATATCTGGACTGTGTGTTTTCTAATTTTTGAGTTTTTGGAAATTTTCTTGTTTTTGTAAGGCAGTCTTACCTTGTTACTGATACTAGCCTATATAGCCCAAGTTAGCTTTGGGCAACACTCTTCTGCCTCAGTCTCCAAAGTAAGAACTATGATTACAAGTTCATACTAGCACATCTGCTGTTCTATTTAATTAATTATTGAATGCTTGTTAGTATTTGCCTCTTGTTTCATCAGTGTGTGGTTTTGTAGTTACCTTAAGGACCTTTATTATGGTTCATGTGGAAGTCAGGAAAGGTTTTAGGAGTTGGTTCTAGACTTCACCATGAGGTCTGGGGATGGAGCTCAGGTTATCAGGCTTGCTAGCCCTCTCAGTCATCTGAGGTCCTTAAACTTGACACTGTGCTCTTCTGGTAGAAACTTATCACTGACAGTTCATTCTGCCAGCAGGTTCGAAGGTGCATCCTCACACTTGAGATCTGTGCTCATCTCCTGCTTTCTCAGAGGCCTACTCTGAAGCCACCTTGTGTAAAAATGCTTCTTTCCTACAGACTTTCCAGTGTGGTCTACACTGTGGCATTGTTTTACTTATATGTTCTTCCATGTTTGGTTACTAGTACTTTATATTTATATTTAATTTATGGATTTTATGTGTGTGAGTGTAAACCATATGCAGGCCTCGTGGCCCTGAGAGTAAGAAGAAGGCGTTGGATCTCCTGCAACTGGAGGTACAGATGGTTGTGAAGCACTATATGGGTGCTGGGAATTGAACCTGGATACTGCAATAGCAGCAAGTGCTTTTGAAAAATGCTGGCCCATTTCTTCAGCCCCAGAAATGATAGATTTAACAAATAAATTTTGTTTTCATTTAGTGTTTGAAATGGTGATAAATCTTATTTAGTAATCACAAGGGTAGATAAGATATGTTTTAATTCATCAAATTGATCAAAAATCTATAATCTCAGCTGCTTGGGAGGATTAAGGCAGGAAGATCATGCGTTGAAGGCTAGCCTCCGCTGCAAGGGGTAGGGTAGTTCAAGGCATTTTCTGACAAGTTAGTGAAATCTTATCCCAGGATTGGTGGTCTGCCAAGCATAGAAAAAGCTTCACTTAGATCCCCAGAACTGGAAAAATAAGGTTTTAAAACTAGGATGTTCTTTTGTGTTACTAGGGATCAAACCTCTGAGGCCTTACATAAGATAGGCAAGTATTCTACCATTGAGTTATATTCCTCATCAGAATTTTCCTTACCAGAAAAGTAAGATTTTCGTTTTAAGGTACTAATTTTTAAAGGTATATGTGCCTGTTATCTCAGCATGTGGAAGGCTGAGGCAGGAACATTGCTATAAATTAAATGTTAGCCTTTGCTGTATTGTTTTGAGACAGGGTTTCTTGTTTTTGTTTTTGTTTTTGTTTTGTTTTGTTTTGTTTCCGAGACAGTGTTTCTCTGTGTAGCTCTGGCAGTCCTGGACTCGCTTTGTAGACCAGGCTGGACTCGAACTCACAGAGATCCGCCTGCCTCTGCCTCCCGAGTGCTGGCTGGGATTAAAGGCGTGCGCCACCACCGCCCGGTGAGACAGGGTTTCTTTACATAGCTCTGGCTGTCCTGGAACTAGCCATGTAGATCAGGCTAGCCTCAAGCTCTAAAAGATGTACCTGCCTCTGCCTTTGAGAGCTGGGATTAAAGGTGTGTGCCACCACACCTAGCATTCACCTTAAACTTTAAGAATTTATATTATTTTGTGTTATTTGTGTGCTCACGTGTTGTTGAGAAAACAACTTACAGAAGTCAGTTTCCCTATGTGGGTACTGGGATTGAACTCTATTTTTGTCATACTGGGTGGCAAGTACCTCTTGCCTGCTGAGCAGTCTCTCCCTCCTCCTTTTTTTCTTTGAGAGCATGCTAATGTGTGAGTGCAGATGCAGACACATGGAAATCAGAGAAAAACCTTGGATTCTGGTCTTTGCTTTCCACTTCATTTTTATACAGAGTCCTTTTGTTTGCCCCTGTATACTCTAGACTACCTGGCCCATGCGCTTTCAGGGATTGTCCTATCCCCACCTCCACTTCAACAGAGCAACACAGGAATTGTAGACTCCAGAATTGTAGCTGTCATGTCTGGCTTTAGATCGGATCCAGGGACTCAAATTTGAATTCACATGCTTGTGTCTGTGTGTGTGTGTGTGTGTGTGTGTGTGTGTGTGTGTGTGTGTGTGTGTGTGTGTGT
>CAJQZJ010032569.1:1151950-1171501 GCA_907164525.1 Lophiomys imhausi | reverse complement strand
TGTGTGTGTGTGTGTGTGTGTGTGTGTGTGTGTGTGTGTGTGTGTGTTTAATTTTTGTAGACAGGGTTTTTCTGTGTAACAGCCCTGGCTGTCCTGGGACTTGCTCTGTAGACCAGGTTGGCCCCAAACTCAGATCCGCCTGCCTCTGCCTCCCCCTCCCGAGTACTGGGAATAAAGACTTACACGACACCATGCTCACTTGTTCTTAAGCTTTGTAAGCAAATGCTTTATTCATTGAATCTCCCGCTCCCAAAAAGTTCCATTTTTATGTATAAAATTGGTTATTTAGTGGTGCACGCCATCGATTTTCAGCACTTGGGAGACTGAGGCAGAGTGATAGCTGGTTTGTGGCCAGTTTGTGTTATATAATGATACCAATTGTTCAAAGGAACAAAGGAGAATTGTCGTTTTGCATGTTTTCAAGTATTTATAAATGTGCTAAGGAGATGGCCGAGTTTCTGATGTGCTTGCTATGCAAGCATGAAGACCTAAGTTTTTTTTTTTTTTTTTTTTTTTTTTTTTTTTTTTTTTTTTTTTTTTTGGTTTTTCGAGACAAGGTTTCTCTGAGTAGCCCTGGCTGTCCTGGACTCACTTTGTAGACCAGGCTGGCCTTGAACTTGCAAATATCCGCCTGCCTCTGCCTCCCAAGTGCTGGGATTAAAGGCATGCGCCACCACCACCGCCCGGCTGAAGACCTAAGTTTAAACTCCTGAGTACTCAGATAGCACTAAAGTTCCAGTTCAGGGGAGGTTGAAGATAGATGGATACCTGGAGCCAAGTCAGCTAAGATGGAGAGCAGCTAAGGAAGGTACCTGACATCAGCCTCTGGCTCCACATATACAGGACATACATATGTGCACACACAGACTCTTACATACTAAAAGTATTTCTAGAAATGAGTATGTTTTCCAGGTGTGGTGGCACACGCCTTTAATCTCAGCACTTGAGAGGCAGAGGCAGATAGATCACTGTGAGTTCAAGACCAGCCTGGTCTCCGAAGTGAGTCCAGGACAGCCAGGGCTACACAGAGAAACCCTGTCTCAAAAACCAAAAAAAAAAAAGTTTGTTTGATTGAATAAGGACAATGTTCTTCTTTCCTCTAATTTTTACAAATTTCATTTTAGGCATTTGAGGATTTGCTCACATACATGTCTCTGTTTCGTTTCCATCTTATAACTAAAGTTGGGAACTGCCATGTGGGTGCTGGATTTCTCTATAAATTTCCTCTTGCTTTTTCTTAACTTTTCCTTACAACATCAAGCCTCTTTATTTTTATATGATTTTTGTATACTTGTTATTTCATCTTCTGAAAACTTATATAATGGAAAAGTATTTTGGGTTTGTTCAGTAGTTGAAAATGGATGGTAATTTTTACGTTTGTTTTACAGATAGGGAGGAGGAGGAAATGAGCAAACGAGATGACAAAAGAGACATCAGCCGGTACTGCAAGGACAGACCCTCCAAAGATAAGGTGTTTCTCCTTTTTCCTTAGTATAAGGTATTTGTTGAACTGCAAGGACAGACCCTCCAAAGATAAGGTGTTTCTCCTTTTTCCTCAGTGTAAGGTATTTGTTGGACTGCAAGGACAGACCCTCTAAAGATAAGGTGTTTCTCCTCCCTTTTCCTTAACTGTTAACAGTTACACAGTTAACAGAGTAAGGTGTTTGTTGGGTTGCACATTCTTTAGAAAATAATGTTTTCCTTCCTTACCGTTACTGCTTTTGAAGTATATGTGCCTGTCACACTTTTTTTCTTTCATATTCATTTACAAAATCTACTCATTTTAGCCAAAATGAGATAAAGGTCTTTTTTTTTTGAAATTTTTAACCATTTTTCCATTTTTTTTTTTTTTTTTTTTAAGATTTATTTATTATGTATACAGTGTTCTGTCTGCAGGTATATCTGCAGGCCAGAAGAGGGCACCAGATTTCATTATAGATGGTTGTGAGCCACCATGTGGTTGCTGGGAATTGAACTCATGACCTCTGGAAGAACAGCCAGTGCTCTTAACCGCTGAGCCATCTCCCCAGCCCCAGATAAAGGTCTTTTTAAGACTAGCAGTTTCAGCCGGGCGGTGGTGGCGCACGCCTTTAATCCCAGCACTTGGGAGGCAGAGGCAGGCGGATCTTTGTGAGTTCGAGGCCAGCCTGGTCCACAAAGCGAGTCCAGGACAGCCAGAGATATTCAGAGAAACCCTGTCTCGAAAAACCAAAAAAAAAAAAAAAAAGACTAGCAGTTTCATATAAACAGCCTCAATTTTTCATTCCTTCATGGTAGTGAAACTGTATATCATATCTTCCCTGGATTTTAGGAAAAAGAGAAGCCTCAGATGGTCACAGTCAACAGGGATCTGCTAATGGCCTTTGTTTATTTTGATCAAAGTCATTGTGGTTATCTTCTTGAAAAGGATTTGGAAGAGATACTATATACTCTTGGATTGCATCTATCTCGGGCTCAGGTAATTTATCTTGTGAATTTAAAATAAAAGGGATTTTTATAATATTTGTTTTTTCTTTATGGTACTCAAGATAGAAGCAAGTTCAATCATGGGTAGACAGGTGTTCTTCCACTAAGTGACACCCGTAGCTTAGGAACTTTTTATGAGGTTACCCTTCTAAAAGGTAAGACAGTAGAATAAATTCATTTATCCAAAGATGCTACCCATCTTTCCTATGGGTTTTTTTTGGTTTTTTTTTTTTTTTTTTTTTTTTTGATTTTTTGAATCAGGGTTTCTTTGTGTATCCCAGGCTGTCCTGGACTCGCTTTGTAGACCAGGCTGGCCTCAACCTCACAGAGATCCGCCTGCCTCTGCCTCCCAAGTGCTGGGATTAAAGGCCTGCGCCACTAGCCTGGCTTCCTGTGGGGTTTTTAAAACAAGAGTTTCACTTCAATTTATCCAATGTGGATGCTACCCATCTTTCCTGTGGGGTTTTTGAAACAAGACTTTCACTTCATAGCCTCCCAGGCTGGCTTCCCTTGTAGCAGTCCTGCCTCAGCCTTTATCTTAAGTATTACAGGTGTAAGCCACCAGGTTGTTCTTTTGCCTTTTTTTATCTAAACTTTCCAGACTACCAGCTTTTTTTTTTTTTTTGGTTTTTCGAGACAGGGTTTCTCTGTGTAGCCCTGGCTGTCCTGGACTCACTTTGTAGACCAGGCTGGCCTCGAACTCGCAAAGATCCGCCTGCCTCTGCCTCCCAAGTGCTGGGATTAAAGGCGTGCGCCACCACCGCCCGGCTCCAGCTTTTTTTTTTTAAGTAACTTTTTTGTTTTTGTTTTTCAAGATAGATTTTCTCTCTGTAGCTCTGACTATCCTGGAACTAGCTCTGTAGACCATGTTGTCAAAGAAACTATCTTTGGTGCCAGCAAGATATCTCAGTAGTTATGGTACTTGTTGCCAAATATGATAATATAAGTTGTTCCCTGGGAACCAAATAATAGAAGGAGAGCGCAAGCTCACGAAAGTTTACATCTGGCCTGTCCTTGCTTAGACAGACATACAGACACACACACAATTGCTTTTTAAAATTTTATTTTGTTTATTTACTTATTTATTACTTTAAATTATATCTCCATCACAGTGCCCTCCTTCCACCCCTCCCAGTTCCACACTCCCACCCTCTCCTTCCTCTCCCACCCATCCCACTCCTTCAATGTGGAGTGTCCCTATATATCAGCTCCTCTCAGTTCAACAGTCATATGAGGACTAATAGCTTCCTCTTGAACTGGGGTCTTACATGGTAACACCCCTAGGGCAAATTGTCCCATTAACAGGTAACAAAGTCTATGTTCCTGATCCTTTTGGTGTGTTGGTTGTAGTATAGTTATCCTATAGTATATAGCTAAAATCTGACTATAAGTGAATAGATGCCATGTGCATCCTCCTGAGTCTGGGTTAGCTAACTCAGGATGAGCTTCTCTAGTTCCATCCATTTGGCTGCAAATTGCATGATTTCCTTGTTTCTGGTAGCTGAGTAGTATTCTGTTGTGTAAATATACCACAATTTTTTTATCCATTTGTCAGTTAAGGGACATCTGGGTTGTTTCCAGTTTCTAGCTATTACAAATAAGGCTCCTGTGAACATAGATGAGGATATGTCCTTGGGGTTTGGTGAGGAATCATTTGGGTGGATACCCAAAAGTGGTATGGCGTGTTTTGAGGTAGGGCTATTCCAAGTTTTCTAAGATATTGCCAGACTGATTTCCATAGTGATTATGCAAGTTTACATTCCCACCAGCAATGGAGGAGTGTTCCCCTTTCTCCACAGCCTTGCCAGCATGTGCTGTCATTTGAGTTTATGATGTTAGCCATTGTGACAGGTGTGAGATGGAATCCCTCTGATGATTAAGGATGTTGAGCATTTCTTCAAATGTCTCACTGCCATTAGAGATTCCTCATTTGTGAATTCTTGGTTCAGCTCTGTTTCCCATTTTTTGATTAGATTATTTGGTTTCTTGGTGTTTAATTTCTTGAGTTCTTTATAAATTATGGATATTAGCCCTCTGTCGGAAGTGGAGTTGGTAAAGATCTTTTCCCAATCTATAGGTTGCTGTTTTGTTCAAATAACAGTGTCCTTTGCCTTACAGAAGCTTGTCAGTTTCATGAGGTCCCATTTATTGATTGTTGGTCTTAGAGCCTGAGCTGTTGGTGTTCTGTTCAGGAAGTTGTCTCCTGTGTAAAATGGCTCATTGGGTTAAGGTTCCTGTCCCCAAGGCTATTGATGTGAATTGGATTCTGGGGAGCCATGTAGTGGAAGCAGAGAACTGATTCCTACCAGATGCCCCCTTGGACTTCTACACAAGTGTCACAGCACATGTGCATCCACACGCAAACATGAAATAAACAAGCTGGGCGTGATGGCAACATGACCTTAATTCCAGCCCTCTGGAGGCAGAGGCAGGTGCATCTCTGAGTTCAAGGCCAGCCTGGTCTACAAATGCACTCTGTTACACAGAGAAACCCTGTCTGTGGGGGACGGGAAGAAAGAAACGTGCTTCAGGGCTTGAGAGATGACTCAGTAGGTAACCCCACTTATTGTTCTTTAGAGAGGACTTGGGTTCTATTCCAGGACCCATATCAGGCAGTACACAACTGTTGTAGCTCCAGTTCCAGGAGTTCTGACCCCCTCTTCTGTCCTTCTTGGGCATGTGAAACACATGTGACTGCACATAGATTTGGGCAAAACATATAGATAAACCTTTTTTAAAAGAGAAAAAAAATTCGCTATAGCCAGTGTGCATGGTGGCACATACCTTTAATCCGAGCACTCTGGAGGGAGAGGCAGTCAGTCTACAAGGAAAAAAAAAAAGAAACCTGCTTCAAGTTTTCCTCAATCAACTGGAGATCTAACTCAGTAACAGCAGTTACCCAATCTGAATGAGGCTCTAGCTCAGTACTGCAGTGAAAAAGAATATTTTCATCTTATTCATTTGTTTACTTGTTTCTATAATTGGTAAAATAATTGTATTTCCATTTTTACTCTTTTATTTGTCTGCATAACAGGTAAAGAAACTTCTCAATAAAGTAGTACTCCGAGAATCCTGCTTTTATCGGAAATTAACAGACACCTCGAAAGATGAAGAGAACCATGAAGAATCAGAATCATTGCAGGAAGATATGCTAGGTTTGAGTATATTAAGATTTGGGCCTTTTTGTTTTGATTCATTTTACTTTTGCCTTTATTTTATTTTTTTCGGATAAGGTTCATGTATGTATATAGCCCGTGCTGGCCTTAGGTTTCTTCTCTTTGTTTTTGTTTTGACTGTGTTATTCATAAGTTGCTAAAGAAAAGTTTTTTAAATTCTAGGAAACAGATTATTACTTCCAACCCCAACAATAAAACAGGAATCAAAAGATGGTGAGGAAAATGTAGGACTTATTGTGTACAATGGTGCAATGGTGGATGTCGGAAGTCTCTTACAAAAATTGGAAAAGAGTGAGAAAGTAAGAGCTGAGGTAGAACAGAAACTCCAGTTACTGGAAGAAAAAACAGGTGAGGCTGGCGTTGGCTGTACTTCTAAAGTACCATATGACATAGTGTATATGTACAAGTGAGCCATACCTTGTTAATTTTCTAGGCAACATATTTGTGTATGTGTGTATGTGCGTGTGTCTGTGTGTGTGTAAACCTGCCCAATCCCTTGGAGCTGGAGTTACAGGCTGCTATGAACCATCCAATTGTGGGTGCTAACAGCTCTGGTCCTCTGCAAAAGCAATATGTACTCTCACTGCTGAGCTATATTGTCCCCTGACTTTACTTTTCATTATTTTTGTTGCTAGTTTAAAATTGCTTAGCTTTGTAAGAACCTTAGCTTGTGTGTCAGATTTTGAGACAGGCTCTTACTAAGTAGCCTCCCCAGTGCTAGAGTTGTAGGCATGAGGCACAAACATATTAGCCTTTTTGATCTTTGTAACCTCTTCTGTTATCTTTGAGTACCACATAGGTCTTACAGTTTTCTGTTTTCTCTAGTCACATAAATGGAACCTTGAACCAGGCACTCAGGAGACAGGGAGGTGGCTTTCTGTGATTTGGAGAAATCTAGTGTATATAACAAGTTCCAGACCAACCAGAGAGCTACACACAGTGAAACTCTGTCTCAAAACAGAACAAGTAGGAACCTGAAATTAGAAGTAACACTATTTAAAAAAATTTTTTTTAAAGATTTATTTATTATGTATACAGTGTTCTGTCTGCAGGTATATCTGCAGGCCAGAAGAGGGCACCAGATCTCATTATGGATGGTTGTGAGCCACCATGTGGTTGCTGGGAATTGAACTCATGACCTCTGGAAGAGCAGCCAGTGCTCTTAACCGCTGAGCCATCTCTCCAGTCCCATTATTTAAAATTTGATAGTTTATTTCTCTCTCTTTCTCTCTCTCTCTCTCTCTCTCTCTCTCTCTTCTTTTTTATTTTCCTTTTTTGAGACAAGGTTTCACTTTGTAGCCTAGCCTGTTATGGAACTCAATAGTAGTCCAAGCTGGCCTCAACTCACAGCAGTCCTTCATTTTCAGCCTTTGGAGGTCTTGAAATTACAGGTGTGTGCCAGCATTCCTGGTTTGTGTTGTAGTTTATAACTAATTAAATTAGTTTAACTTTTATAAATATTTCACAGAATTTTTGGGGTTGTGGGAAGTTGTTTGTTTGTTGCAGTATTGAGGATTGAATCAGGACCTCATGCAATTTAGGTAAATGTGCTGCTGTTGTGCTATATTCCTAAGTTTATTTGTATTTTAACTTTGATACATACTCAAAGTAAGTTGCCCATACTATGCTTCAACTCATTTTGTAGCCAAGGCAGGCTATAAACTTAGGATGTTCTTGCCTTGACCTCTTGAATAGCTGGAATTACAGGCACCAGGTCCAGCTGCTTTTGATTTTTATGGCTCTAATTTTATTTTCTAACACCATGGCACACCTGTGAAAGGCAGGACAACTTGTGAGAGTGTTTTTTCTCTTTCTACCATGTGGGGTCAAAATGTTGTATTTTGACTTTTTTTTTAACAGATGAAGATGGGAAGACTATATTAAGTTTGGAGAATTCTAACAAAAGCCTCTCCGGTGAACTCAGAGAGGTCAAAAAAGACCTTGGTCAGTTACAAGAAAACTTGAAGGTTTCAGAAAACATGAATTTGCAGTTTGAAAACCAATTGAGTAAAACACTCAGAAACTTATCCACAGTTATGGATGATATCCACACTGTCCTCAAAAAGGTTAGATGCTTTGTCTTTTCTATGTTTTCATGGTTTATTTAAGCTTTCCAATCTGTTTCAGGCCTTTTTGGTGGGTGGGGGGGTTCAGACAGGGTTTCTCTGTGTAGCCCTGGCTGTCCAGGACTCACTTTGTAGACCAGGCTGGCCTTGAACTCACAGAGATCCACCTGCTTCTGCCTTCTGAGTGCTGGGATTAAAGGCGTGCACCACTAGGCCCGGCTATTACTTCAGACATTTTTAATATAATGTTGTAGTTTCCACAGTTTTCCTAGAAACAAATAGTTATAATATTTCTAGCATTTCAGCCTTCCAGAAACTATTCAAAAGTAATAAAATACTATTTTCTTTTGAAACGTACATATAATATGCAAATGATTTATGTGTATATATTTACTAGACCAAATATTTGGCTTGATTTGTAGTTGTCTAGTGGGCAAGCCCTGAATTGATTGTCCCAAACCACTAAGATAAAAAAATTTTTAAAATTGGGTAGAAACATATTAAAACTAATTTATTGATATTTACTGGTTTCAGAGTTATAACAAATTAATTAAATTGTACTTTGTTTTTAATTATAGGATAATATAAAGAATGAAGACAGAGATCAGAAATCCAAGGAGAATGGTTCAAGTGTATGATAAAGTGCATTTGGTGATGAAGAGTGGTGTTAAATAATGTACTATATAAAAAGTCATGATACAGGAATGTTTGAAGGCAATGCATGTTTGATTTTAGTAGTATAACCATATATGTTAGTTCAAATGATGTATAAAGTTTTATGAATGTGAGTCTGCTTTTGAAAATTGCCTGTAATTTCTAGCATTCAAATTATTAAGTACTCACTGAGTGGAAGAATTTTGCCTTGCAAAATCTTTTAGGATGAACTTTGTTATAGTTTTAACCCCAATAAAGTTCATCAGTTTAATTGACAGCAACTTATAATTACTGAATGTCTTTTATTGCAGTATCTAGAAAACTTGCTTTTATTTATAGAATTGTTAGTTTTATAGTTCATTTTTAGTTTCGGTATATATCATAAAATAGCATGCTGCCTAATATTTGCAACTTTTTGAACTAAATATTTTCAGTCTTTAAATGTGTTTATTAAAAAGTCTAGTCATATACTGGGCCTGGTGGTACATTCCAGTAATCCCAAGACTTTGAGTAGGAGGCCAGGCTGAATCACATAATGAGACCTAGCTAGTCTCAGAAACAATGAAGTTAATTGAAAAGACACTATATCCAAAACCTACAACTAAGAAAGCAATGGAGAGCTAACATTGTGCTTAAGAGTTTATATAAATTAATAATCTTGTCGGTACTGTTACTGCACTCAGTTGTTTTACTTGCCCTGAATACTTCCTATTTTAATTTTGAGAAGTGAGGAAAAATAGCAGTAGACATCAAATGTACAGTTTAGTAACAAGCCAGTAGATTGTCAGTGTGATTGATGCCTTAAGTTAAGTCATTAATTAAAAATATTTTTTTAATTAATCTGTGTAGTTCCTTCAGAATTGTGGTGGATGGTTAAAATTTAAAAGGACAGAAAATATTTACTGTAAATCAATGGTTTTAGTGGGATAAATTTATTCTTTAGAGCACATTTGGTAATATTGAAGAGGTTTTTTTGGGATTTTTTTTTAGGTTTGTTTTTTTTTTGTTTTGTTTTGGTTTGGTTTTGGTTTGTTTTTTTTTTTTTTTTGAGATAGGGTTTCTCTGTGTATCTCTGGCTGTCCTGGACTAGCTTTGTAGACCAGGCTGGCCCAAAACTTCACAGAGACCCACCTTCCTCTGCCTCCCAAGTGCTGGGATTAAAGCTGTGCACCACCAGGCCCAGCTATATTAAAAAGTTTTAAGGTGTTTTTAGCAGAAGCTAAGGGCATTACTCAGCAGCCTTTGTTCTGTAGTGCAGCCCCTGCAAGGACTTATTCAGGCCCATATGCCAGTAGTGCTCAGTTTGAGAAACACTACAAAGGAAGAGAGGGCTTGGTGACATTTTGTGTGTCAGGTTATACTAGTGAAAGCAAATTTTGCCGTGTTTGGTGGCACTTACTTTGATCCCAGCACTTGGGAGACAGAAGCAGTCAGATCTCTTGTGAGTTCAAGGCCAAACTGGTCTCTCTCTATATATATATATTTTTTTCTTTTTTAACAAAAAACACTCAAGCATGCTGACACGCCTTTAATCCCAGCACTCAAGAGGCAGAGGCAGGCGGATCTCTGTGAGTTCGAGGCCAGCCTGGTCTACAAAGTGAGTCCAAGGTAGCCAAGGATACAGAGTAACTCTGTCTCAGGGAAGAAAACAACAACAAAACCAAACCGTTGGGCATGGTGACTCAGCAGGTGAGGGTACTAGTCACCAAACCTGACCAACTTTGATACCCTGCTATGTGGTGGAAGGAGAGAACCATTCCTACAGATTTTTTTTTGTTCTCTGACTTCTCCATGCATGCTGTGACATCCACAGTGAGCATCAGCACACACATAAAATAAATTTTTTTCAAAACAAGTAACATTGGTGCTGGAGAGATGGCTCAGTGGTTAAGAGACTGACTGGTCTTCCAGAGGACCCAGGTTCGATTCCCAGCACCCATATGGTAGCTCACAACTCTCTGTAACTTTAAGATCTGACACCCTCACACAGACATACACACAAGCAAAACACCAGTGTACATTAAAAAAAAATTTTAAAAAGCAACATTCATTTATAAATCAATGATTATTCAAAGACTGGAATTCTCAAGTACATATAACTCCTTAAAATTTGAGGCACTCTGGTAATCATAAAACTTTAATCATAGTCTTGTAGCTTAAATAGATAAGTAGGCTTACCCATAAAGGAAAGAAAATCAGCGGTGGTGGCGCACGCCTTTAATCCCAGCACTTGGGAGGCAGAGGCAGGCGGGTGTCTGTGAGTTTGAGGTCAGCCTGCAGTACAAAGTGAGTTCAGGACAGCCAGGGATACACAGAGAAACCCAGTCTCGAAAAACCAAAAAAAAGGGTTTCTTTGTGTAGGTCTGCCTGTCCTAGAAAACTCAGTCTAAACTAGGCTGGCCTTGAACCTAGAAATCCACCCTGCCTCTGCCTCCCGAGTGCTGGGATTAAAGGTTGATGATCATTCTGTTTCCAAATTTCAGATAAACCAATAATGTATTACCCTTGGTAGTTTTATATGACAAGTTCTCATTTGCAAAGTCATGTTAGAATTTGAAAATTGATGTACCTGTTAGCAATAAGCTTTCCGTCATAACCCTCAAGTCTGTTTCTTTGTGTTCACCAGATAAATGGCACCTCATATCGCCTGATGTCTGTGTGCTTGGAAAGGCGCTCTGTTGACTGGGTCTTGTGTCCGTGATGTCTGTGTGCTTGGAAAGGCGCTCTGTTGACTGGGTCTTGTGTCCGTGATGTCCATGTGCTTCACTAGCGTCTGTAGCCTTTGTACTTTACTTTCATCAGGAAAAGAACGCAATCTATTTCTAACATGTAAGGTTAATATTTAATGGCCATTCATTTTCTTAGATGCACAAAACAATTGTAATCCAGGCTACATACACATACAAGCAAACAAAAACCTACCACTTGCTGGTTTTGCCTATAACATGAATATTTAAATAGGGAAAACCTACTTTGAACCACCCTTCCATGAGGCAAAAAGCATACTAGCCCTGGGCTTTGCTTGTGCCATTTACTGAAGCCATCTGTTACTTTATCCTGGGCCTTTCTGCCAGTTTCAAAAACTCGAAATGTATTCATTTGCCTGCCATCAACTGTTTTCAGGAGTTGGGTGTGTAATCTTGGAGTTGCTGTTTCTGGACAAGAACTAGTTGCTAGTCATCACTGCAAGAACCTGAATTTGCCATACAGTGAGCTCCTCCATGCCCACACTAGCCCTCAGCACTGTACCACTTCCGTTCCAAGGCCTGGTCAGATTTATTCTCAATTGCCTGGGACCCCAACTGTCTTCAGATAATTGCATTCGGTGCTGTTTCAACAGCACTCCCATTTCAATCTGCTTATTAATAAACTTATTTATTTTTAGACAGGTCTCTAGCCCACGTTTACCTCAAGCTTGACCTCTTGCCTCTAATTCTTGAATGCTGAGATTACAGTGTAGCATGAAGGGCTGGAGGGGTGGCTCAGTAGTCAAGAGCAGCCGGGTTTAATTCCCAGTGCTTCCTTGGCAGTTCGAATCTGTCTTTAACTCAAGCTCCAGGGGATCAGACACCCTCGTTTGTTCTCCCCGAGCGAGCACTAGGCATTGATATAATGCAGACATACAAAACACCCTTACACACAGAGTCTGAAAAGTAAGGAGGGCTGTATGGTTGGCTCCCTAGTTAAGACTTGCACTTGTTCCTGGTCTACAAAGCAAGTCCAGGACAGCCAGAGATACACAGAGAAACCCTGTCACCAAAAAAAAAAAAAAAAAAGAGAGAGAATTAAAAAAAAAGACTGGGCTGGAGAGATGGCTCAGGGGTTAAGAACACTAGCTGCTCCTCGGAAGGTCCTGAGTTCAATTCCCAGCAACCACATGGTGGCTCACAACCATCCACAATGTGATCTGATGCCCTCTTCTGGCTGCAGGTGTACATGCAGATAGAGCAACTCATATACATTAAATAAATAAATAAATCTTTAAAAAAAAAAAAAAAAAAGACTTGCACTTGTTGCTTTTGCAGAAGATCCAGGTTCAATTCCTAGCACCCACATTGGTGGCTTGCAGATAAAACACTCATACAGAAAATCTTTGAAAAAGGTATGTACTGGAGACCAAACACAGGTCCATGGGCATCTGAAATGGTGCTAAAGTGATGTATCACTGATACATTCAGTTTTTTGTTTGGGACAGTGTATCACTAGAAGCCCTAGAAGCCATGACTGGCCCTGTCCTTCCCATGTAGGCCAAGCTATCCTCAAGCTCACAAAGATGCTGCTTCTACCTCGAAGGGCAAGGATTAAAAGTGTACCCCACCACACCCGGCCCTTTGTTTTTGTTTCTGTTTTTTGTTTTTTGAGGCAGGGTCTCAAGTAGTAGAGGATGACCTAAAAAAAAACAAAAAAGCCAAAACCTGACCATCGTGCCTCCATCTCTCAACTACCAGAATTACAGACATCCATCACCATGCTTGGCTAAGATTTTTCCCTTCATAAACAACAAGCCAGGTGGTTCTTTTTGAAAAAAAAAATTATTTTGTGAGTTTCACATCATGCACTCTGTTCCCTTCTACCTCCCCCTAAACCCACCCTCCACCCTTGCAATCTGTCCCAGCATAAAAAAATAACAGCTCATTGTGGAAGCTGCAGGGTATCTCCATATGTCCCACAATATTTTTTTTTTTTTTTTTTTTTGGTTTTTCGAGACAGGGTTTCTCTGAACATCTCTGGCTGTCCTGGACTCGCTTTGTAGACCAGGCTGGCCTCGAACTCACAAAGATCCGCCTGCCTCTGCCTCCCAAGTGCTGGGATTAAAGGCGTGCGCCACCACCGCCCGGCCCACAATATTCTTTGTCTACACATTCTCCTTGCAAATGTTCATTATAAAGACTCCTTGGTCTGGTATGAGGCCCCTGGTTTCCGCTACTCTGTCAGTATTAGAACCCCACTGGAACTCCTCTCAGATATGCTGTAACTGTCCTGTGTCATGGAGATCCTGCAGTCCTGGGTTGTGGAACTGACCTCTTGCACTCCAGCAGTTCATCCATGGGGTAGATGTTGGGGTGGGCCAACTCAGAGCCCTGGATCTGGACCTGCAACCCCCACTTGCATGGCCAGTTCTATGGAAAGGGACAGGTCCCGCTCTCCTGAGTGCTGCAGCACATGAGGGGTAGGGACAGCTCTCCTGCTCTTGTGGCCAAGCGGTTTTTGTTTCTTGTGAGACAATCTTTATCTGCTTGAATAGGGTAAAAATTTGTAAAGGTAGCCATCATTTCTTTGGATGCTCTTACCTGAGATAATCAAGTCAGACATACATTTCTATTACAGTTAGAAAGATATAACAGTTACTATGTTAATGTAACCATAAAACAGTGGCTAAAGACTTGAACTGGCACTGTCCCCAAAAAGGATAGGAACCTAACCAAGGGTTGGTGTATGGACTTCAGTGGATGTAGACTTGATTGAATAACTTGACATGCTAAATTATCTCCTGCTCCTCACTTCACAGCCCTCCCCCATTCTTCCTCCATATTCTTTGCAGGCCTGAGCTGAACTGAGATGCTCAGCAACTGTGGCTTAACGATGCTTGTGTTGAGACTAGAACTTAAACCACAGCAGAGCTGGAAGTCCAAGCTGGCTGGTTCAAAGCCAGAAATCCCTTTGTCCTGAGCTGTTCCTAGCAGTAATCTCCATGTTATCTTGCCCAGCCGGGCATGGTGAAGCACACCTTTAATCCCAGCACTCGGGAGGCAGAGGCAGGCGGATCTCTGTGAGTTCCAGCATGGTCTACAAAGTGAGTCCAGGACAGCCAGGGTTACACAAAGAAACCCTGTCTGGAAAAAAAAATGGTTCCCATATGTAAAGCAAGTGTTCAGGATGAACTTTTTAATGTGACTATCCATGCTGGGGATATAGAGATACAGCTCAACAGTAAAGTCATTGCTTAACATGCGTAAGGCCCAAAATTTAGTCTGCACTACCACAAACAGAAAACACTGTGTAGGGCTGGGGAGATGGATCAGTGGTTAAGAGTATTTGCTCTTCCAGTTCCTGCACCCATGTCAGGCCGAGTAGCTCATGACACTTTGTGACTTCAGCTCCAGCTGATTTAATGCCTCTGACCTCCAAGAGCATATTCACTCACATACACAGGCACACACACTTATACATAGTTACAAATAAAAATAAATCTTAAAGCATACGGGTGTTGGTGGCACACACCTTTAATCCCAGCACTTGAATGGCAGAGGCAGGAGGATCTCTGAGTTCAGGGCCAGCCTGGTCTACAGAGTGAGTTCCAGGTCAGCCAGAGCTACATAGAGAAACCTTGTCTTCAACAAACAAACATAAGCAGATATTAAGAAAAAGCAAGCCAGGTATAGTGGCACACACCTTTAATCTCAGCACTCGGAAAGCAGAGGCAGGTGGATCTGAGTTTGAGGGCAGCCTGGTCTACAAAGAGTTGAGGTCAGCCAAGGCTTGGTACACAGAGAAACTGTCCTTGAAAAGCCTAGGTGGAAAAGAAAAGGTTTGAAGGCTGGAAAGATGACTCAGCAGTTGAGAGCACTGACTGCTTTTCCCAAGGACCAAGTTCAATTCCCAGCAACCACATGGGAGCTCACAGCTGTCTGTGACTCCCAAGATCTGACACCCCACACAGACATACATGCAGGCAAGACACCAATGCACATAAAAATAAAAATTTTTAAAAAGAAGTGTGGTTTTGGAATTCACTGTCCCTTGGATGTAACTCCCTAAGGCACCTGTGGAGAGCTGTCCCTAACTGGCACTCCTGAGTTGCTGCTGGCTGCACATTTCACTATGAAGCTCAGCTGTAAGCATATGTGGGCAAACTTCTACAAGGACATCACCTTTTATAGACTAATCGGCTGTTTACCTCTGTTCTGTCAATCCGTGTCTGGCAGATGATGTGGGTTCTTTGACACTTTGCTAGGGAGTCTGGGGGAGTACTGCAGGTTGATAAAAGAGCTGTTTTCACTGTTTAAACTCTTGGTTTGAATCTAACCCAGGCCACTCTTGTGACCTCAGATTGGTGTAACGTGAGATGCTGATCTTAGTCTGCAGTAAGGAAACACTTCTCACATTGAAAATGGCACTAGTTGGTATGTACATGATTGAATGGGCAGTAAGAGCAGAAGCTAGCCTGATGGCTGGAGGATGCTAGGCAGCTGCCAGGTCTGTCTTCCCATAGCATCCAGTGTGTTCACCAGGAGCTGTTACTTGCCTAATACTTTCCACATGTTAACTTTGTTCTGTAAAGAATCGTGAACAACTCGAGAGGCAGAGGCAGGCAGATCTCTGTGAGTTCAAGGCCAGCCTGGTCTATAAAGCGAGTCCAGGTCAGCCAGGGCTCTGTTAAACAGAGCCTGTCTCAAAAAAACAAAACAAAACAGAGCAAAACAACAAAAAAGCAGCATGAACATTGATAAGGCTTTAGATCAGGACCCTACAAACCTTTATTGTGGAGGGAAAAAAAGGAAATATCTGAGACGTTGCAGTTTGTTACACCCTCCATTCATTCAGCCTACAAAGGCAACCATAGATAGTGCATAAATAAATTAGTGTGCCTCTTTGCCAATAAAAATTTACTTTTAAACTAAAAATTTGAACTTAATACAATTTTAAGCAGGCACTGTTATTTGTCTTTCAAAAGTGTTTAAAAAGAAAGAAGACAGGGTGCTGAAGAGATGGCTCAGTGGATAGGAATGAGTATTGCTCATCCAGAGAAACTGGATTCAGTTCTCCGATTTCATGTTTCACAGCTCCCTGTAACCCCAGTTCCAGGGACTCAGGTACCTCCTGTTAGCAACCAACTATCTGCACTGCCTGCCCCAGGGACCCAGCGACAGCAGGATAGGTCATCAGCTGCCAAGACATGATACGTTCCTACTGTGGCCATATCCTCCCACTGCACAGCCTCTGTATACCTGCTCCCCAATAAACCTCCCACGTGAGACCTGTTGCATGGTGTGTCTTTGTTGGTTCCATCACATCATAACACCCTTCTTCTGGATTCCATGAACACGAGGCATACATGTCTGTGCACATACATATGTGGAGGCAAATATTCACACGCACAGAATAATTTTGATTTATCTTTTAAATTTTTGTATTTCTTCAAGTTACATATCAATCGCAATCCCCTCCTCCCCCCCCCCTCTGGTTCCACCCTCCCAACCTCTTTCCCCTAAATCCCCCTATCCACTTCCCTTTTTTTTAAGTTTAAGGTATATCTTTTTCCCCCCAACAGCTCCCCCTTTCAGTCCAACAGATGGCTCTTTCTCTTATAACAACAAACACAATACAAAACAACAGAAATAATTAGGCCACAATTATGAGAATTATAAGGCTTAGCATACATTCCCAGTGTCCAGTCCATACGTATTTGGCACCTGACTTTAACATTCTACCATCTACCCATCTCCATGAGTTTAAAGTTCTATATCCAACTCAGCTTCCATCCTAACTTGCATCACAATTTTAAAAACATCTTCTTAGATCCAGAACACTCTCTTAATTCCTAAACAACTCAAATTTAACTGAGACTCTAGCTATCTAGTCTTCATCCACCTCAGAGACCTGAGAGGGATAAATATATCTGAGTATATAGGAAGTGCAGGGCCCGCAGCTTCCAAAACTAAGAAATGACATACCAGTGGTTGCCTGGACAGTTCCCAATTTCTCTCCATACATTACAGCATCAATCTTCAGCCGTTTGTCCCTGTTTCACTGACAGACATTAATTGTAAAGCAGGAATTACAAGGACTTGCCTACCCTGTCTTGGCAGAGCTAGGCTGTCAACTTACCTGCTTCCAAGTTTTGTCTTTTTTGGACATCATTCTGTCTACAGTTGAAGCAAGGGGTTTTTCTTGCCAAGCGATGACAGGCTTGCCACTAATTCAACCATCTCCAATTGGATATCAGAATAATTTTTTTTTTTTGGTTTTTCGAGACAGGGTTTCTCTGTGTAGCCCTGGCTGTCCTGGACTCACTTTGTAGACCAGGCTGGCCTCGAACTCACAAAGATCCGCCTGCCTCTGCCTCCCAAGTGCTGGGATTAAAGGTGTGCGCCACCACCGCCCGGCTGCAGAATAATTTTTTTAAACTCTGTAAAACACACAAATTAAGCTGGGCAATGGTGGCGCACGCCTTTAATGTCCAGGACAGCCAGGGCTACACAGAGAAACCCTGTCTCGAAAAAACCAAAAAAAAAAAAAAACACACACACACACAAATTATTCTTAGCTTTCAGGCTAACCAGAGCTTTTGGACTCTTCTCTCAAGTGTAGGTGGAGATGTTACTTCTAAATCTAACCATTAAGAGACTGTGGAGCTCTGGGAAGACACTGCAGCTCTATGTTGTTGAGATGACGTCACACTCTGTAGCCCAGACATATCAAACTTTCTTCCTGCCACTGTCCCCTTCATCCTGAAGCACCTGGTATGCCCACCATGCCAGACTTAACTCTTTTGCAAATTGTTGAATGAATAGACCTGTTTGGTCCCAGACCTGCGTTGGAACCAATTTGATCTAGTCATCCTGCCCCTTACTTCCGTCCTTTCCGTTGTATCCGTTGTACTGGACCCATCGTATTGGGGCCAGTACCATGGGGAAAATCCTAGGGTACAAGAAGATGAACAAGTAGAGGTTCACAGGCTCTTTTGTTTTTGTTTTGTTTTCTCTGTATAGCCCTGGCTATCCTGTCCTCAACCTCAAACTCACGGAGATCCGCCTGCCTCTGCCTGCGCTGCCACCACTGCCCGGCTTCAGGTTAGTATTCTTAAAGGAGCTGGGGTTGGTGGTGCCCACTTGTAATCCCAGCACTCAGGGGGGCGAAGCGGCACTGCTGTGTGTGTGATGCCGACCTGGACTACACGGCAAGACTCTGCCTCAGGAAAGAAACCTAAAGAACAGTGAGTGGGCTGGGAGACAAGAAAAGCACGCGTGCTTGGCCGTCAGTCGGAGTTTAAGGCTACAGGTGGGAGCGTCTTGAGCATCTTCTATCCTCTACCTCAGGGAGACTCAGGAAAGAGAAGACACACCAGGCTTTACCCGGAGCCGTCTTTGCGATCTGAGCGCCTGGAGTGAGACCAGCTGTTTTTGTAGGGTTTTGCATGTCAACATTCGGATGTGGTCCAGCGTTCAGTCCTCTGCCGTAGAAGCCTCAAGTAAAATGTGCTCTCTCTTGCCGGGCGTGATGGCGCACGTCTTTAATCCCAGCACTTGGGAGGCAGAGGCAGGCGGATCTCTGTGAGTTCGAGGGCAGCCTGGTCTACAAAGCGAGTCCAGAACAGCCAGAGCTGTTACACAGAGAAACCTGTCTCGAAAAACCAAAAAAAAAAAAAAAAGTGATGGCTTTACTTTCTGATTCAAGAAAGTGGCTCAGTTCCTTTGTATACTTCAGCTGATGAGCTGTGGTGTACAAAAACAATCTAGGGGCCGGAGAGATGGCGCCTCCAAAAGAGATCTGAGGATCTGACGCCCTCTTCTGGCTGCTGCAGTCACCTGCACTCACATATGCACATACCTGCACACACATAATCCAAAGTGTTCTTGTGTGTAGTGACAGCAGGCTATGAGAAGGCAACAAAACACAGTGTCGTCTTACACAAAGTAATGATTAGATTTGATTCAGGTTGAATGACTCAACATGGCAGTCACTGGGCAAGGTGCCAGATCTGGGGATGGATTGGGAGCTGATTACAGGTGACTGGGTGATCCAGCCTTCAGGCACATGAGTGTTATAAAAGGGTTAACAATGTGCTTGAGAGCGGATGAAACCTTCCCAGATGTGTCAGGGATTTTTATGAGCTGGGCTTTACAAAAGTAGGATGTCACCTGGTGGACAGGGACCCGGAGAGATGGCACAGTGGTTAAGTACTGGCTGCTCTTGCAGAGGACCCAGTTTCAGTTCCCAGCACCCACACGAGTTACCCAACTGTCATTACTCCAGTTCAGAGCATTCAGTGCCCTCTTGGGCCTCCTTAGGCACAGTCATGCGCATGGTACCCATACATACATGTATGCAGATGCACACAATACACATAAAAGATAACCAAAAGTGTCCTTGATGTGTATTAGGAGGGGAAGGAATGATAGGCTCACAGTGTGGAGAACACTGAATGAAGGGGCTGATAGGTTAATATAAGTTAGATTTAGTGAATA
>CAJQZJ010032569.1:1075204-1151550 GCA_907164525.1 Lophiomys imhausi | reverse complement strand
AGTAATAAATAAGTGTTAAATAATAATTTAAAAGTTCGGTTTCAACTGAACATTCAAAATCAAGTACATTCACAATAATTATTGTGTAGCACATACAAATGTTTCCCTTTGGTTGAGTTTTCTGGGTCAAACACAACGCAGCCCCAAGCTTTATCTGTTATACTTTAGAAATGGAATCTTGTTTAGAGCAGGGATAGGGGTTACTTACTCTCTGTTGTTCAGAGACTATTTGGATAGGGGCTGGGGGTTACACAGTGCTTGGGAAGTGGGAAGAAAGAGTCTGGTGCTTATTCCTGGGTACCTGCCGCCATGTGGTACTGACACCAGGGGCTGTCCCTCCATGTCTACCAAACACAAACTCAAAGACTGCGATCATTCACAATAGTGGATTTCTGAGTTTGAGGCCAGCCTGGTCTACAGAGAGAGTTCCAGGATAGCCAAGACTACACAGAGAAAGCCAGTCTCGAAAAACCAAAACCAAATAAACAAACAAAACAAAACAAAAAAAGGAAGTCCAAGATTGTTCTTGGCTACAGAGAAGTGCAGCAGGAAATAAACCCAGTCTCTCAAACCCATAATTACCCCAGTGGTTTTTTGTTGTTGTTGTTGTTCAAATGCGACTTAGCTACCAATGAGTGCCTTTAAGTGGACAAAGAGGCTCCCTTTCTTCCCTAAAACATTGTTGTTTGTGGAAGGGCCCTGGAGCAGTCAGTCCCTGCCTTGAGTCTTAGTTTTCCCATGTAATGTATTTTCCATTTTCCAGGTTCTTTGTCCTTGTTTAATCAATTGACAAGTTTTTTTTTTGTTTGGTTGATTTTTTGAGACAAGTTCTCATGTATCTCAGGCTGCCTTCAAACTTACTACATAACCAAAGATGGACCATGCACTTCTATACCCCCTGATCTTCCTGCTTCTACCACCTGTGTGCTGGGATTATAGGCATTCGTTCCTACACAGGTTTATACGGTGCTGGGGATCAAACCCAGGGCTTGTGCACACAAGGCAGGTACTCTACCATCTGAGCTGGGTCCCCATTTATCTTCTTTAGATTTGTTTTTATTATTTTAATTATGTGTTTGCATGTTTGCCTGTGTGTAGGCTGCACGAGTGCAGGTATATGGGAAGATGCTGGAAACACTCCACCACCACCTGTAATTTCTGTCCTCCTAGCCAATGTGCCTAAACTTGTTGAGGTTCTGTTCGTCTGTGACAGAGATGGTTGAATAATCCTACACCTATCAGAGGATGAATTTTGCAGATAAAATTACATCACAGTTAAAAAAAATATAGCATGGTTCTAAGCACAAAGTAAACTGAAAGCAAACAGAAACTGTCATCACCCTGATTACAGGGAAGACACCGCAGTAGGTGATGCTGGAGAGTGGAGGTTCAAGCTCAGAGACAGGCATGGTGGCCTTTAATCTCAGCACACAGGATCAGGAGCAGAGAGAGGAAGCCAGATCTCTGTGAGTTCCAAGCCAGCCTGATCTATGTAGTGACTTGTAGGCTAGCCAAGGCTACATGGTGAGGACCCCTCCCCACTGAAAAAAAGATCTAGTTTTCTAAACATTAGGCACACGGGAACATGACTTTGGTCCAGCAGGTGAATGCCATGACACATTTAGAGGAGAAATTGTTGTCTCTTTGTAAGACTACTCAGCATTTGTCCTTTCTGCAGTATTTATCCACCTCAGAGTTCAGATGTGAAGTACTTTATGTTTTTTTTTGGGGGGGGGCAGTTGAGACAGGGTTTCTCTGTGTATCCTTAACTGTCCTAGACTCACTTTGTAGACAAGACTAGCCTTGAACACACAGAGATCCACCTGCCTCTGCCTCCCTAGTGCTGGGATTAAAGGCATGCGCCACCACGCCAGGCAATTGCAGACAGCTGTGAACTGCCATGTGGGTGCTGGGATTTGAACCCAGGTCCTTCAGAAGAACAACCAGTGTCCTTAACCGCTGAGCCTCCTCTCCAGCCCCAGATGTGAAATACTTATGTCAACTTCATATGTTTATTCAAACTGAAGATGAAGTCATTTGACTCCATTTCATACCACCTATGTGACTGGAAACAGTTTTTAAAAAACAAATCAAATGCCTTTATTTGTACTCCTTCAGTAGTACAAATACCAGTGACCTTGGCAACAGGCTGGTGTCTTCTTTGTCCCATTGATAAGCCATAATTTTAACGTACCTGATGAATTTTTTCCCAAAGTGAAAGAGATGGTGGCTAGCCCCCAGTCAGGGGCAGCACTGGACAAGGTAGCTAGTTGCCTGATCCTTATTCTGGGGCTTAAACTTCTGTTTGCCTGAGTAAAGGTGGGAGACAGGAAGATGGCTATGGAGACAGCTCAGTGGGTAAATGCTCTTGCTGTGAAAGCAGGAGAGCCGGAATTTGAATCCCTGAAACCCATGTAAATCGAGGTAGAATATGTACATACTATGTACTATATACTATGCATATAGTATGTATTTAATTTGTAAAAGTCTGCAATCCTGGTGGTCCTATGGTGAGAGGGGACATGGAGATAGGAGACTGCTTGGAAGCTCTTAGATGGGCACTATGGCACACACCTCTGTACTCAAACATGAACATTCGCATGCAGGCACGCTATAGATGTTTGATGCCAGATTTTTTTTTTTTCAGACTGTCATACTTGGATATACTTAATGATCATGTTGGAGTTGGGTCCTAAGTCTTTGATAAGGAGTAGGAAGTCTTGCCAAGGTATTTTATAGTACTGAATTTCTGTACTAAGGCCAACTCCTATTCTGTCCGCTTCCCAAGCCTGTCTTTTTCTTTCTTTCTTTCTTTCTTTCTTTCTTTCTTTCTTTCTTTCTTTCTTTCCTTCCTTCCTTCCTTCCTTCCTTCCTTCCTTCCTTTCTTTCTTTCTTTCTTTCGGCTTTTCAGAGACAGGGTTTCTCTGTGTAACAGCCCTGGCTATCCTGGACTCACTTTGTAGACCAGGCTGGCCTCCAACTCACAGAGATCCTCCTGCCTCTGCCTTCCAAGTGCTGGGATTAAAGGGTTGTGCCACCACCGCCCGGCTGTCTGTCTGTCTTTTTCAATAGATCTTTTTCCTCGGGTGGCCAGGGCCTCAATTCCAGCCCAGCTTGTTTGTCCCTGTCGCTCTGCAGGGGCAGATCAGGGCCTTTCCTAGTTCACCCTTTGGAGCTCCTGGGGCATGACAGAGTGCCGGGCTCAGAATCCCCAGATTCTAATCAGGGTGGGGTCCCAAGATTTGGATCCTGCCTCTCCCCATTACTGATACCTCTCCAAAACTGCTTTCCTCAAAATTCCCAAAAGAATATACGTGGGGGGTGGTTATACTAGGGGAGCAGACAGACCCTGGAACTTGAGAAAACCACGGTTGAGAGGTTCCTCAGAGTTCTCTACTGCGAGATGACCGCAGAAGCCGAAGAACTGGCCTGATAGATCAGGAGCAGAGCAGAGGCTCTAACCTGGGTCACCTCCCACTCGCGACCTGCGTCCTCCCTGCTCTGCTGGCGGGCGCTGCCCAGGGCTCCTCTGGTTGCCGCGGGGACCCGGGAGTGACAGCGACGCCCCGGGAAGCCGCGCCCCGCCCCGCCCCCGTCTCGGGCAGCGGACTCCCGGGGCAGCAGGCGCCGGGCGCAGTGAGCGCGAGGCCCGCGGGCGGGCGGCATGGCTCGTCCGGTGCAGCTGGCGCCGAGCTCGCTGGCGCTGGTGCTGAGCCGGCCGGAGCCCGGGCAGGGGGCCCGGGAGCCGAGCGGCCGCGCGCTCTTCCGAGCCTTCCGCCGCGCCAACGCCCGCTGCTCCTGGAACCCGCGGCTGGCGCGCGCCGCCTCGCGCCTGGACTTCCTCGGCTTGCTGCAGCGCCGGGTGCTGCTGGTGGGCGCTCCCCAGCCCTGCGTGAGGGTGCTGCGGGATGCATGGCGACGCCGAGCCCTGCGACCGCCCCGAGGCTTCTGCATAACCGCGGTGGGTGAGTGCGGGCCGGGAGCCGCGGCCAGGGGCTGCGGGTGGAGGGACAGGGCACAGCGACGGGTCCTGGTGGCCGGGGAGAGGCCACTTTAAGTGAAGGACGGCCGGGCGGTGGTGGCGCACGCCTTTAATCCCAGCACTTGGGAGGCAGAGGCAGGCGGATCTTTGTGAGTTCGAGGCCAGCCCGGTCTACAGAGTGAGTCCAGGACAGCTAAGGATACACAGAGAAACCCTGTCTCGAAAAACCAAAAAAAAAAAAAAAAAAAAGTGAAGGAATCCGCTTGCTCCTTCCTTTCTAGCTTCCTTCCTACTCCTTTTGGGTTCCCCCCCTTCCTTTTCTTTCGTTCTTTCCTTCCCCACTTTCATCTCAGTATCGGCTGTTCGCGTCCTGCTTGTCTTGGATGGTGGCGTGGTTTTGGGGTCGGCCATTTTTCAGAAGTTTGGGGGATCGGATCGTCCTTAACTGGTGGGGAAAATAGATGGTGCTGTGGACACACCCCCATGTCATTAACACCAGTCTTTTCAGAGTTTGTTGGGAACCTGAAAACAGCTCTTTGCTTGCACCTGTGGGTGGTCACTGACACTAGCCGCTAAGCTAACCTCAGGCAACTGTGTCAGCTTCCTGTAACAACCTAGCTTGGTCTGCTCTAGTTCTGTCACTAGGGGCTGTGGGGCCTTTTGGTGACAAGAGGCCAGTTGTTTCAAGGTTCCTACAAAAGAACTAAGTCTCAGGTGGTCCTCCTCGTTCCATCTCCAGAGAGCACCAGTGAACATTCGTTTTACTCCCTGGGGTAAGGGACCAGGGCAACTGGAGACACCTAATGGTGTGTGTGGTCCCGTCCGGGAATAGTGACCACCTCTAGGCAGCCCAAGCCGGCATAGCGAGCCTAACCTAGGAAGGCTTCTAACCTTCTTGCTGTCCGCCTGCTCTTAGCCCATACCCAGCTTTTCCATGCAGGAATGAGTCGGAAGAATACATTTCTGGCTCTGAAACAGGGAGCCAAGTAGCTAAGTCAGAATTTTCACAGGGGAAGGGGTCTTGCAGACCGGTTGCCTGAAAAAGGCTTTCAGTTATGTCGTGGGTTTCTCTGGTTTGAATTAGCGGTTACTTCTCCCATCCCCTGCCTCCTTCGAAAGAGTGAGCACAGTGAAGAGAGAGAATTGGATGCAGTGGGGGTCTAGAGCTCGGAGGGTGAAATAAGAGAGGATTTATGCAAAGTCTGAGGCAGCCAGGGTACCACCTTTGTGGCCCAGGGAACCGTGGTGCATGCTGGGCTAGGGAAAGAAAGGTGGGCTGGGTGCCATTCCTCTCCATCACCGTACACCTGACACAAAAGGATTCACTGACATTTTTTTCATATTTATTTTTGTGTGTATGTATACCTTTGTACATATTTGGAGGTCAGTTGACAACTTTTGGAAATCATTTGTCTTCTTCCACCATATGGATCTTAGGGATGGAACTCAGGTTTTCAGGATCGCCAGAGGTGCCTTTGTACACTGAGCCATCTTCCTAGCCCACAAAAAAACAAAACAAAAAACCCCAAAACAAAACAAAACAAAAACCCTCATTAACAAGGGGGAAAATAGAACAGGTTTAAAGTGAAAACAAAATTTTTAAAAACATTTCTTTAAAGAAAAAATGCTTAAAATGTTATTTGGTGTGTGGGGAGCACACATGTGAGGACAGCTCACAAGGGTCAGTTCCTTCCCTTCAGCATGTGGGTCCTGGGAGTGAGAGCTAAGTTTGCCAGGCTTGGTAGTGGGCACCTAGGCGGAGAGTCCTGGGTAATCACATTCTTCTTGGTGTCTCTGTGTGGCCGTTTCCTTCTGTGCTTAGGCAGGATCCCTCTGGAATGGGGATCTTCACTTAGTGCTTTCTTTTGTTTTGAGACAGGGTCTGTGTAGCTCTGGTTGTCCTGGAACTCGCCTTGTAGACCAGGCTGGCCTCGAACTCACAGAGATCCGCCTGCCTCTGCCTCCTGAGTGCTGGGACTAAAGGTGTGTGCCACTACACCCGGCTTTTTTTTTTTTTTTTTTTTGAGGTAGGCTCTAATGCAGCCCAAACTAGCCTCAAATTGACTGTGTAGCCAAGGTTGCCTTAAACTGCTCTTCCTTCATCTACTTCCTATGCCTTGTTTGTGGGACTTGAACCCATGGCTTTGTGGATGCCAGGCAAGCAGTCTGCCAACCTGGCTACAACTTCAGCCTGGGGAAGAGCTGTCTGGTCTAGGGATGGATGCACAAGGAGTGGTTAGGGGTGCTTCTGTCATGAATAGGACTCCTAATTACCATCATTAGCTTGAGATGTTAGAGTCACATGAGTAGAGTCACCAGCAGTCATCAGCCCTGGGGCCACCTTAGAGTCTCAGAGCCCAGTGACCATGGGAGATGGTGCTTTTCATCAAAGAAATGCAATTTCAGTCTGTTCTCCCACATCTGGCAGAAATGGGCTTCCAGAAGCCAAAATGGGCTCCTGGGGACCCAAAGAAAGAGGACAGCTGCAGGTCCTAGCATCGTAGAGTGAAATACTAAAAAGGAGCACAAAGGGCCAATTGGAGCTCTGGTGCTGATCTGTATCTTTTTAAAGGCTCATACATGCTCTTGAATAATGGCATGTGGGCACAGGAATGCAGCTGATTGACAGCTCACACACAAAATGCAGGGAGAGGAGAGAAGCCCTCTTCATCAACCTACCTGTGCTTGGGGGGAGGAGGGCCTTCTATACTTCTGGAGCTTGTGGGGCCTCTCCAGCCCTGAGGGGGAATAATTGGTATGGTGGTGCATACCCTCAATTACCTAGTGAGGGCACATAGCCACCCTGGGCTGTGTAGGACCTTGTCTCAAAAAGCAAGTGCCACTGAGGTTGTTCAGCAGGCCTTGGCACTTGCTCTGTAAGCCTGGGGACTTGAAATTGATCCCTGAAACCTATGCAAAGGCAGGAGGAGAGGAGCAGGTTCCGCAGTGTTCCTCTGATCTCCACACATGCCCTGTGGCACTGGCTCCCACCGAAACACAGTAATTAAACGGGCAAGCAAAACAAACAGGAAGATGGAGCCGGTGGGAATGAGGGACTTGGGTCCCAGAGCACAGCTGAACCGGAGGCTACAAGGCTGGTGCTGTCCTGTCCCTGTTTGCTTAGAGATCATTTTTTCTAACTACAGGAAGGCTAACGTGGGGACAGCTCAGATTTTCCCCTATAATCGCTCACAGCGAAGTTGATCTTCATGCCCCGAATTAAGAGACTGTATCAGAAACCTAGATATTCACTAAATCTAACTTATATTAATGTATCAACCCCTACATATCCCCTTTCTTGTAAAATAAAAAATAAATCTACAATCATCATCAATGTACATTATAGCAAGAGTTAAAATAACCTTAAACTTCTCACAATACATAGTTGTATTTACATCTTTTGACAAAAGACAAGCAAACAAAATGATTTTAAATTCTTATCAATGAACTTAATTTTCTATTATATACCAAACATTTTAAACATGCATCAATAAACAGAATCTTAAATTTCTAACAATATAAACAAAATAATTTTTTGGAGAGACAAGGAATAGAGAAAGAAAGAAATCCCTAACTCCAACTCATATATATTTTTCTCCTTTTTTTCCACTGTAACCATATGAATCCACGATGTCCTGAGTGCTCCAACTGAAGTAGAACAGCTTTCCAAGATGATCTCTCAATAGAATCTGAAAGGGAAGATTCTGAGGAAAAACCTGACCATGCCACTCCAACCTTTACTGTTCTATTCATTATATCCATTCATCGCAAATGACAAATTCATCTTATGCCCTTCATCACAAACAACAGACAATCACAATACATAAAATATGACAACAAAAAAAAATTTCATTCCACCTCCTGGGAATGAAGTTGAAAATATTTTTTTGGGCACCCTTTACAAATTGAGATATTAAGCCGGGTGGTGGTGGCACACGCCTTTAATCCCAGCACTGGGGAAGCAGAGGCAGGTGGATCTCTGTGAGTTCAAGGCCAACTTTGTCTACAAAGTGAGTCCAGGACAGCCATGGATACACAGAGAAACCCTGTCTCGAAAAACCAAAAAAAAAAAAAAAATTAGAACTCCACAAATTGAGATATTGGCCAATATCCGGGATAGCCAGCTATAGCTTTTTGTTGTCTAGTCTCTATATGATCGATCATTTTGGGGTTAGCCCTTTTAAAAGTTGACTTGCATGTTTTTTTTTTTAATTAGTAATTGAAGCAGTCTGTTAGGCTGAATCATTTGGCCTATTTGTCTTGATGTTGTCATTCAGACTTTGGCTCTGAAAATAAATTTTTGAATCATTTCAAATCCAACATATCAATTGGATACCATGTTAATTCTGGATTGGGTCCACCTTCATTAATACCAGGCCTATTTTGATAAATTACCGGAAAAGCTAATGGTGCCTGTGGAGTACCAAGCAGCTCCTCTGAGGGTGCACTTGGTTTCACACCATTACTTGCCTGATCTTCTGCTGTTGCTGCTTCATACAACGGCTTTGGAGACTTAGATAGGAAGGTACAAGGTGCAGGATGGGGCCACACCATGCGTTGCAACTCCTCCTGCTTCCCTGTTTCAACCATTGGAAAGTTGTCAGTTGCAGTTACCATCTTTGGCAAATTTTTCTTCAGCTCCTCAATCTGTATTTGCAAACTTTCTAATTGTGAGGCTGACTTCTTATGATAAGCCAATAAAAGAGGAAAAAGCAAACAACATTAAACATCCGGTCTGACTGGAAAATAGGACAGAATTCAGCTGCAAACATTGCCATTTTGTCAACCACCGGTTCCATAGTTTCAAAATTGGCAGTTTCCTCCACAGTTTTGAAAGCCAAGTTACCCATAATGTCCTACCTCGTTGGACGCCATCTGTAACCCAACCTTTTAAATTATTAAACACTTATTAGCTATATCTACTTATAACAAATACACTTAATTACTATTCCTACAAATTCCTACAACCCCTATAAATTCCTACAACCCCTAAGACCTAACGACTAAACCTATTGATAACTATCATAACTATTTTTCTAAGGATACAGTCTCTGGGGCAGGTCCTCAGTCGTCAGGAACACAGTCTCAGGGGTAGACTCTTTAATGCACTTAGCAGTCCTTTTTCTGGAATATCTCAGACGCAGGTTCGTCAGGGTAAATTGGCTATCGCAGTCTCACCTTAAATAAGGCTTGAGGCTTTCTTCTCTCTGGTAGACCTCAGCCATCTATAAGCCAACTTACTTCCTTTGTATCAGCAACTCTGCCGCTCTGCCTCAGTCTTTAAAGCCGGCCACAGTTCATTCAGGCCGCTGTTCGGACAGGTCAAACCCCTCTAGGCAAAAGCTGAGCCACAGGGTTTAGTCCTTGGCCTTTTGCTGTCTTGCTGAGGCTTTCTCTGCTCACCAGCTTCCTTCTGCCTCAGGGAGATCTGGCCATTGGTCTACCAGCACTTTCTCCAGCAGTACTCTGGGAGCTCTCTCCTATCAGGGGCCCTTAGCACGCAGTTCTCTCAGGCTCATCCACTTGTCCTTTTATAGGATCGCTCCTTGTTCCACCTGCTTCAGCTTAACTTGGGCTCTGCCCACTTAGCAGCTGAAAACAATGCCAGGTCATAAAGTCTTTGCTTGTTTCACCTGGCTTCAACCTTGTTTTCAGTCCAAAGAGGCTCCCCTCGTTTCACCTGACTTCATCCATAAGCTCATAAGCTAACTGCTCACAGCCAAGTTGATCTTTATGCTCCGGATTAAGAGACTGTATCAGAAACCTAGATATTCACTAAATCTAACTTATATTAATCTATCAACCCCTACATATGTATGTATGTATGTATTTATTTTTTTGTTTTCTCTGTGTAACCTTGGCTGTTCTGGAACTGACTCTGTAGACCAGGCTGGCCTCAAACTCACAGAGACCCACCTGCCTCTGCCTCCCGAATGCTGGGATTAAAGGCGTGCGTCACCACGGCCATCTCCATGTAGTCTTGGTTGTCCTGAAACTTGCTGTGTAGACCAGGCTGGCCTCCATAAATCCTCCTGCCTCATCTCCTGAATGCTGAGACCAAAGGCAGTGTCTATAACATAACCCCAAGACCATGTTAGTCTATGTCAGTCTTCATGAGGTTGAGGTAAGTAAAGTGCTGCTTGTCCATCATCCATCCGTGTTGGTGTGCACCTGTAATCCCAACATAGGGATTAGGTCCCTTGAGTTTGTTAGTCAGCCAGCTTTGCACAATCAGTGAGAGACCCTGTCTCAAACAAACAAACTAGATTGTAAATGTGGAGGGTGGGTTTAGGGGGAGGTGGGAGATGGGAGGGAACAGGGTGCATGATGTGAACTTCACAAAATAAATTCCCCCCCCCCCAAAAAAAAGTTGCCATGGTATCTCTTCACAGCAGTAAAACCCAAACTAAGATACAAACAATAACTATTCCAATCATTACTAGGCAAATAAATGCAAAAAATAAATCTCAGGCACTAAAACATTCAATTACTAAGCAAAGTGGTCAAAACAAAATAGGCCACAGGATACTGCCATGATCTCTATGGCGTATATGTGTTTTCCGAAATTTATATTTTCTTTAGGTTTGGTATGCACCATGTTGAAAAACACTTTCAGAAATAAAAGATAATGCAGTCACTTTCAAACAAAAATGTTGTAAAGGGGGGGCACAACAGGGTTGGAGTGGTAGGACTTGAGCGAAAGCAGACATAGTGGAGCATGATCTTCATCAGGGTCAAGCAGAATCATGTGGGTCGTGGCTTGTGGTTCAGGTATTTCTTCTTTTGTTAATGAAAAGAGTCCAGTAAGCTTTATCATTAGCATCTAGTGTTGTTTCTCAGTTCTGTGTGTGCTAACATTAAAAAGCTAATAATAATGGATATAGAGCATCAGGAAGTCTGACCAGTCTCTACAGGCATCCAACTTGGGTCGAAGACCAGTGGATACTGACCATCTCTTCTGGCAAAAATGGCAGTGATTTGGGATAGAACGAAGAATCCAGAATACAATATTCCTGGCCTGAGGTGTCACCATGGATGAAACATCTCCTGAAGTTTTTCCAGTCATGGTTTGCACATTTGTGTCTGTCAGAATCCTCCTGTATGATAGTAGTCTCTCGAGCTTATTGTCGCAGTTCCTCCTAAAATGAAGTTTATTAAGCCCAAAACGATCACAATGAATTTACATACCAAAAGGGCCAATATGGTATATACAAAAAAGGCTGTGAAGAATTTCTTGTCATCCTATCCTCTTCTATCCATGCTCCATAGGGCTAGACTGCCTTCTTTGATTCTACAGGATTTCCATATTATGGGGACAACATATACCTCATCAGATTGGGGTCATTTGTGCAGAGTTCCTGCATGCACTATGAGATTATGGCCCATAAAGTCTCCAGTGCCTCATACCTGGAGCCGTGGTAGTGTTCCAGTGTTCCAGTTTGGGAAGAGTCCTACATGCAGTTTTCCCAACAGTGTAAGTTTCTGTGGTCTGTCTTTTCTACGTGGTACCTTGCTGCAAAGGAGTCATAGGATCTAGGGCATCCTCTGGTTGCAAACTGTATCATGTCCATTCTTGGGTTTATGTAATTAATTTGGTAACTGGTGTAAGTCCAGGCTGGATTTCCAACAGAGAGCCAACGTTCCATATTCTGCAAGGAAGCAAGTGTGTGATATACCAGAGGAACTGGGAAATCTTATCATTTCATTGTCCTGGAATGTATGAGTGTGTGGATGGTATCACAGCTCCAAAAATTCTTCCTCATTAGACAAGCAGATTTTTTTCTTGTTTTAAAGATGGGTGCTAGTGTATCACTGATAATTAGTGGAGTTCATTAATTCCTTAAAGATGTGTCAGTAAATGTAGTTGTCAAGTTGTAAACCTGAGAGTAACGTATGAAAAGGACTGGTGGCTCAGTGACGTCACTCTGTTGTCATCCACCATACAGACTTGTTTTGCTGGTGGTATATTAAACGTTGTATTGTGGTGGTCCAGTTGAAGGTGGAACCATTGATGGACTTTCAGGTAATTTGAATGGACTTGCCCTCACAAGTCCAGTGTGAATTGAGTGATTTTGTTGAAAGTTATTATGGAGGTTGAAGCCTTTTGCATCAAACTCTACAATGTTAAAAAATAATGCTTTGTCTGAATCAAATTATTAATATCCTCAAAAAAACTCTGTACAAACCTGTTCTTGAAATTTCAACCCAGAAAGCAATTTAATTTTGTTTGATAACCCCTTGCTTCCTTGACCCCTACCCTATTAGCTTTCTGGTAAATTTTTTTATGCTTGTACCAAGGAGTTTTTGGGCGTGGTTCCAGAGAAATTGACTTGGAACATGTGAGATCCAGCAAGCCCACACCCTGGGAATCTCAAAATTGAGAACGGAAGGCATGGGACAAACTCTCTCTCTGCTTCTCCCTGCCTCTGGAGCTACCTTCTTGTGACACATAGAAACAACCTCACAGGAGGTAACAGGTGAGCTCAGTCAGGTACCCAACATATGGGAGCTTTTCTCATGATTGCTAGCGTCTCAGTCTCAACCAATAGAATGCATTCACCCCTCCAAAACCCCTCCCCATTTCCCACAGTTCAAAAAGCCCTCACCCATCTCAGAGTTTAGAGAGTCAGGAGACAGAAGAGATTTAGAGGATTTGGCAGAACTAAGACCGTCATGACACCTAAGCTAAAAATAAAGGATTGCTGGTTCACCAAATAGCTGCCTCAGAGCTGTTGTGATTCCACCTGAAAAGAAACTTTCACCATTGGAGAAAATTATCTCCTAACTGCATGGGCACTTCCCTGAACCAGCCTGGAGTAACAGTCCCCGACCCGGGCGACCCAGAGAGTATGGCGGTCTGACAGCCGCCAGTATGACCCCACTTTCTAAGGAGCTGTACTCACGCTTTCTCTTAAGGTCCCACCCTTGGACCTTTTTTTTTTTTTTAAGTGCTTCTCTTTAATGATGTAGAGTCAGGCTCACGTTGTGCAGTTCACAAGCATGGAAAAACAAACAGGACAGAGTTCCAACAGAAGAAGCTAACCCAAGACCAGGCTGGACTTGCCAACAGGGGGGTTTCTTCTGGATGATGCTGGGGCCGGAGCCACTGGGCTGGGCACAGGGGCAGCGGGCACAGGCTTCTCTTCCATCTGCCCCAGGTTGGCTTGGAAGTCTGTGTCCACCTTCTCCCCTGAGGTCTAAGAAGTCTCCAGCGCTTGCTTCAGATGAGTTACTTCTCTGTGTTCCAGGCGACTCCGAATCTTCCCTGCCACCAGTAGACTTGACACCTGCTGACTTGGCCCAGGATGGGGGATTTTCTTCAGGTGTCCCAAAAATGTTAGAGGCCATCTTGTTCTTCCTCACAGGCTGTTCTGTTGGCTCATCGAAGCCTAATGAAAAATTGGACCCGCCACCTGGAGGCCGCAAAACCCAGTATCTCCGCGGGTGGCTGAAAGCGGATCCTCCTGCACATTATCATGGACTCCAATCTGCCCTAAGGCAAAGGGCCGCCACCCACTGTCCCCTCAGCCGTCGCTCGATGAGGGAAATGAACCGAGCCGCCCGACTGGGGCGGGGCCACAAGCCGAGGCAGCCCCGCCCCACAAAGCGGCGCCCACTCCTCGCTCTGCCACCCTCCGGGGCGCGAGCACTTGTTTTCCTTCTATCCCAGCCCTGCACCCAGTGGGACATCGGAGAGAAAACGGAGCCACCCACTCCGACCCACAGACCCGTGAAACCGAACTTTTAAATTATTATTTAACACATTTATTTATTACTAAATTCACTTATAACAAACACCAACAATTTCTTAACTATTAATCCTATAAATTCCTACAACCCCTTTAACCTATCCACTAAACCTATTGATAATTATTTTTCTAACCTTTTAGAATGATACAGTCTCTGGGGCAGGTCCTCAGTCGTCAGGAATACAGTCTTTGTTGTAGATTCTTTAACACACTTAGCAGTCCTTTTTCTGGATCTCTCAGATGCAGGTTCGTCAGGGTAAGTTGGTTATTGCAGTCTCACCTTAAATAAGGCTTCATGCTTTCTTCTCTGTGGGAGACCCCAGCCGTCTGCAGGCCAACTTACTTCTTTTGAATCAGGAACTCAGCTGCTCTGCCTCAGTCCTTAAAGCCAGGCACCGTTTCCTTTAGGCCACTGTTTGGACAGATCAAACCCCTCTAGGCAAAAGCTGAGCCACAGGGTCCAGTCCTTGGCCTTTTGGTGTCTTGCTCAGGCTTTCTTTGCTCACCGGCTTCTTTCTGCGTCAGGGAGAGAGCTGGCCATCAATGGCCAGCCCTTTTTTCAGCAGGACTCTTGGAGCTCTCTAGCATCAGGGGCCTCTTCTCCTCTGGGCTCCATGCACTGTCCTCAAATAGGAGGAACTCTGTTTCAGCTTAATTTGGGCTCCACCCACTTAGCAGCTGAAAACAATGTCAGGCCAGATACTTTGTTTCTTCAAGTCTTGAGTCTTTCCTGTTTTTCCTGACTTCAAACTTGTTTTTCAGTCTATTGAGTCTTTCCTGTTTTTGCTGACTTCATGCTGATAATGCTCTTCAGGCCCCGAATTAAGAGACAGTATCAGAAACTCCTATATATTTCCTAAATCTAATTTATCTAACTCCTACAGAGACAGTATCAGAAACTCCTATATATTTCCTAAATCTAATTTATCTAACTCCTACAGACCCGGACACTCACTCCAACCGCCTCCTGCCTGCTACTCTACAGTATATAGGTCGCATTTGTATAGAACATGCTGGCTGTGCTGCAGTACAGTCTGAGTTCTGTAGAATGCCATGCAGGCACAGAGTGTCCTCAGGTGGTGGGTCAGGCAAAATCAATGGAATCCGTAGCGTTGTGTTCCTAATGCTGCAATATCCAGGCAGGCAGTCACCAATAGGTAGAAATGAGTAGTTTTCTGCCTTCCACACCAGGTGGTTATTTCCTGTGTCCTCTAGCTTGGGAAATTTGGCCTGTTCAGTTAGTTGTGGGTATAGTCCAAAAGTGAATTTGATCCTGTATGGTTTCCTATCAGTGTCTGGGTCAAAGGCATGGTTCTGCCAAATCATGGGTTCACGTGGATTTGTTGACTGGTGTTCCAGTCAGGATAATTGTATACATTTTCATTTGCAATCCCGGTAGTTTTATTGTACTTGTAGCCAAGCACAGGGCTCATCTACCACATATATGGGACAAAGAATGTGGAGAGGAATTTTGTGTTTACTCTTTCACAGTCAAACACGCCTTTAATCCCAGCACTCGGGAGGCAGAGGCAGGCGGATCTCTGTGAGTTCGAGGCCAGCCTGGTCTACAAAGTGAGTCCAGGACAGCCAGAGCTGTTAACAGAGAAATCCTGTCTCGAAAAACCAAAAAAAAAAAAAAAAAAAAAATCTCTGTTAAATGGCATTTCAGTGGGATTCTTTCCTTAAAATTGCTGTTTTCAGCTTCCTCTTGGTCATTGGTGACTATGGCTCTCAAAATTGGTGCAAAATAGTCATTACCTTCCTCCATCACAAAAGCTATACCAAACTGTATTCCCAATAGTTTCCCCATGCTCCAGTGCATCCGCTCTCCAGCCTTTGTGTTTGGCTTCCTTCCCTGAGGACAGTGTTTCTGAGCTTTGTCACCACTGTGTTTCCCAGTATTTACTTGTGTGATGGGCGTGCCTGTGAGCATATTCCCAGGGAGGCTTAGTGAGGATGGGTGGGGTTCCAGATTGGATAGAAAAGGATGGAGCTGGTTATTGGCAATGCTCTCCAGAGACTAACACGATGAAGGAGAGGCAGGAGGATCAAGAGTTCAAGGCCATCCTTGGCTAAACTGTCTTGGGATCTGACAAACAAAATTCAGAGACTTTAAGACTAAGAATTGTGTGAAGACCACCCATCCTTTGGACCCACGGTCAGAGGAAAATATCCTTTTGAGAAACCTTAGGTTAATGTTAAGTTTTAGGGGCTAGGTTTCAGAGTTAGGGTTTGGGTTTTGGATTTAGGAATTTTATAGACAATTGTTAGGTAATATATGTAAATTTACTGTTACACTGGTGTACTCAATGAGTTCTCAAAACAAAAACAACAAAAGGCATGCTCTCCAAACAGCTTGAGACCCAAGGCAGCAAGATGTGTCTGATGGCTACTTGAAGCCATGTGCACAGAAGAGGGGACATGCCAGGATACTTGTGCTGGCAGCTACTGGATGTCCCCATCCCTCTTCCATGAGATGGACTCTGTCTCTTGAACAGTTCTCTCCTAGGATCACGGTCCCTTTCCTGTTCAGCCTTGCCAGCTATAGCCAGAGCATGGAGATTTTCCTGCCTTTTGTTGTGTAGAAAAATTGGGGGAGAGAACTTGGTGGGAGACAGAGGATTATATAAATCTGCTTGAGGAAAATGAGGTAGAGTGTGTCAAAACAGCCATTTTCGAAGAAGCAGTAGGTAGGGAGCACAGGCTCATTTCCCCCAGGAGCCCGTCATGCTAAGTTAAGACATTGCCATAGTATTTCAACAACAGGGTAGAGGTTAGTGTAAATTACTGCCACATTGTTTTTCATTGTGCTTTTTTGTAATTTTTTTATTGTGTTTGTAAAATTAGTTTTATGTGCAATGGTGTTTTGCCTCCATGTATGTCTGAGGGTGTCAGATTCCTTGGAACTGGAGTTGCTAGACAGTTGTGAACTATGTAGGTGCTGAGAATTGAACACAGGTCCTCTGGAAGAGCAGCTAGGGCTCTTAACCGCTGAACCATTTCTCCCTTTCCTTTTTTCTCTCCAAACTTTCCCATATAACCATACCCACTTTTCTTCAAGTTCACCACCTTTTTTTCATTATTACATGGATATATGTTTATGTATGTATGTATGTGTGTATGTGTGTGTGTATGTATTTCTAAATAAAACCTGTTGAGCCCATATATGTATGTATATTTTCAGGGCTGATTGTCACTGGACAAGCAATTGGTGTGCTCTTATCAGGAAGGCCACCTCTAGTTCTCTATGTAGTTGAGGCCTCATGGACTTTTCTCCCACTTTTTTGTTTTGTTTCTCTGTGTAACAAAGCCCTGGCTGTCCTGGACTTGCTGTGTAGACCAGGCTGGCCTTGAACTCACAGAGATTGCCTGCCTCTACCTTAAAGGTATGTGCCACCACACCCCGCCCCCACTCTTTTGGTATGTACATTGTTGTCATCCTTCTTCAGCTCATCCTTGGGAAGTCATGTGGGTGAGATTTTATGGGTGCAGCTTCTTATGTCACTAGGAGACACGATGTTACAGTTTCTCTGGTTCTTAGAATCTTCTCACCCCTGACCCCACCCCTTCCACAGTGCCCTGAGCCTTAGATGTGTCCTTTGAGACTGGGCTCCACACCTTTCTGTTTTGATCACTTGTCATTTTCTATGGTGTTCTCCCATCTGTTGCAAAGAGAAGTTTCCTTCATGAGGGGTGAAGGTAACACTTATCTGTGGGTATATGGACAAATATAGATTGTTGTTAGGGATTATGCTGGCTTGGTAAATTAGTTGTAGATTCTCCTTCAAAACCATGATTTCTAGCTGACCAGTGGTGGTGCACACCTTTAATCTCAGCATCTGGGAGGCAGAGGCAGATGGATCACTGTGAGCTTGAGGCCAGCCTCGTCTATAGAGTGAGCTCACAGAGATACTCTGTCTTCAAAAAACCCAAACCAAACCAAAACAACACTAGTACTAGTTAGCTAGATTTCCAGTACCAGGCATGGTATTCCTGTTGATCAGGTCGAGTCTTAAGTCCAATTAGAGAGCAGTTGGTTACCACCAAGGTATGTGTGCTGTGGTTCATGGGATTCATACCTGGGTATCACTGTTGGAAGCTTGGATAGTACCTTCTGGTACCATGAAAACCAGTCAGTTCCATTTCTGTTTCTGAAGTGCATGCTATCATCTTCAGCAACAGGGACTTACTTTCTACCTCTGAGGGGTAACCAAGGGCAACAGCAATAGGCTATATGTTCTTGGAATCCCTTGGACAGCCCTGACCAGCAATCATAGAGGGCTTCTCATGTCTGGTATTAATGGCTTTCTGATTTTGGTAGTCTATTCTTGGAGTTTGACTATACCGTTAATGATTGACTGCCCATGTCCTGCCTGAAATACCATATTTATTTATGAAAAGTATCTTTAATAAAGCTGGATACAGTTAGGCTTGGGGAAAAAAAGTCCCTAAAAACATCCAAATTTATATAAGGAATTACATGCATTATAGTTTTTTATTTTTTTTTATTTTTTATTTTTTTTTTGGTTTTTCGAGACAGGGTTTCTCTGTTTAACAGCTCTGGCTGTCCTGGACTCGCTTTGTAGACCAGGCTGGCCTTGAAGCATTATAGTTTTTTAAAGGTAAATAGTTAATAGTATGGTTCCCTGTGACTTTTTCAGCCATCCATATTATTTTACCTGTCTCCTCCTATATTTACTATTCTCCCAATTTCCCAAGGAACACCTTCAATTTCCCCCTGCACCTCGCTATCCCCGTTCTCTCCTCCCACCTTCTTCTGTATCACCCTCCCTCACCCTCCACAAACTGCCCCCCTTTTCCCATTTTGCTGATCAAATTCCCTGTCTTGTTCATGACTTCAGTTACTCCATATGGGTAAGATGGTATTGGCTGTGGTTTTCTCTTATATAGTTTTCATTTTGAGGTATGTTTCCTCTAGCCCTACATTCTCTAACACTTTTATCATGAAGGATGTGGGAGTTCTGAGATCATATGTTTTTTGTCTTTACATTCATTTATTTGGTTTATTCTACTTATTGCCTTGGAAATATTGAGCCAACCCTGCATTTCATTTCAGCTTAAGTCCTTTTAAGTGCTTCAGTCTCTCACTTTTTAAACAACAACAAAAAAGACTATTTTATTTATTATGTATACAGTGTTCTGTCTGCCTGTCTGCCTGCAGGCCAGGAGAGGGCACCAGATCTCAATATAGAGGGTTGTGAGCCACCATGTGGTTGCTGGGAATTGAACTCAGGACCTCTGGAAGAGCAGCCATCTCTCCCTTTTGTTGGTTTTTCAAGACAGGGTTTCTCTGTGTAGCCCTGCCTGCCTGTTCTGGACTCACTCTGTAGACCAGGCTGGCCTTGAGCTCACTGAGATCCGCCTGCCTCCGCCTCCCGAGCGAGCGCTGGGATTGAAGGCGTGCACCACCACGCCTGGCTAACATTCTCTCATCCTGGACTATCTTTGTCATTTCCACAGCCTATGTTTGTGTTTTCTTGGGCATCACTCATCACTGTTTACGCTCTTTTTTCTTGATTTCATTGAGCTGTTTCTCATGTCTTTTTTAAATTTCTTGAATTCTTTGAAGAGGTTCATGACTGTTCCTTTAATTTCTGTGTCCTGGAGTTCATCTAGGTAATTCTCATTGACAAGCATTTCTACAGGACTGGTACGTTTTGAAGATATTGATCTTTCTTATTGTTAGTATCCCTGCAATGAGATCTGGGCATGTGGACTTCCTTTGTTTTAAGTTTGTTATGGATGGAGCAGGGTGGGGGAGAAGAGAAGATGTGCATTCAGGCTGACAGGAGGAACTGGGCTGGTATACAGGATGATGTGTTTTCTGTTCCAAAGCTGGGAGTGTGGGGTAGAAAGGCATGAGTGGGAAGGGTAGGATATGATGCCGTAGAGTCCTGCAGGATGGTGGAAGGCCAGCCAATGTTAGTGAACTAATTCATTGAGGTACCCAGGCTCAATCTGGTAGATTATGGAAAAGCCATGGATGAATAGGCCAGGGGCACTGGCCAGGCTAGACCCTGGGAGAATGTGGGAAGTCCTGTGGTGGGTCTGTTCCCACCCAGCACATGTGAAACTCTTGCCTGAAATAAAGCCCTCCTTTTGTGGCCTCAGCTACATCAAAGTGACTAGTACATACAGGTAGGATTGGATGGGGGGGAAACAAGCCTTGCCAGGCAGGGCTGGAGCAGTTTGTGTACAATAGGTCAGAGGTCAGTTGCCATAAACTCATTCTTCTTACCAAGTTTTAGTAAACTTTGCTTTGGTTTGGTTTTTTGTTTGTTTGTTGTTTTGAGACAGGGTTTTCTCTGTGTAACAGTACTGGCTGTCCTGGAAGTCACTCTGTAGACCAGGCTGGCCTGGAACTCACAGAGATCCACCTTTCTCTGCCTCCCAAGTGCTGGGATTAAAGGCATGCGTCACCACACCTGGCAGTTTTTGGGTTTTTTGTTTTTGTTTTTGTTTTTTTTTTTTGAGACAGGGTTTCTCTGTGTAACAGTACTGGCTGTCCTGGAACTCACTTTGTAGACCAGGCTGGCCTACTCATAGATCCTCCTGATTCTGCCTCCCAAGTACTGGGATTAAAGGCGTACCCCCCCCCAACCCAGCTAGTAAACTTCTTTGAATAATTTCCAGATATATTTATTTACTATGGAGGGAGAAGAATGTGCATGCCAAAGCATTTTAACATGTGGAGGTCAGAGGACAACTTGTGGCCAGTTCTTTGCACCGTATGGGTTCCAGGCACACACTCAGGTCAGCAGGCTTGGGGGCAAGCACCTTCACCTGCCGAATTTTCTAATGCCCAAGTTTATAGATGTATGTTTTAATGCATTTCCCCCAGGTTTGCTCTGCTGAGGAGTGAAGTCCCTGGCTTTCTAATAGTGACAATACCCTGGGGTGACACTGTGAACAGCAGATGGAGAGTGCTCTTAAGTGGCTGGATGCGGCTCCATCTACGAAGAGTGGACATTCTTTCTCTGCTTATACACAGAACAAAGGCACTTGCTTTTTCCCTTCCCAAACTAGGTGGGTTGGGGGTGGGGGGAATCTGGAGGTCTCTCTCCATACAGCTGAGTTTTCTAAGGCTCTAGGAACTCAGGTTTCTGATACGATGTATTCACAATGGTCTAACCTTGCAGAAAGACAAAACTCTTTTGTCTGTAGCTCACAATTGTATTCCTTGGGTTTCTTCACAGTTGACTACTGTTTCTCACACTGTGCCACTCTGTGGCCCTGAACTTCCTCTCATAGACCAGACTGACTGGCTTTGAATTTACAGAGATCTGTCTCTCTCCTCACATTGGCTCTTTTGTTTCCAGTCTGATCAGTGGGTGCTAGGACTTGTGGACTTGCCTTAAATGGCACCTACTCAGCTAGTGCCTGCAAAACCCCAGATTCTACTGCCATGGTATCAGCCTCACTCTCCAAGACTTCTTTGGTTTTTTGTTTGTTTTTTTAATTAGTTTTTGTTTTTCAAGACAGGGTTTCTCTGTGTATCCTTGGCTGTCCTGGACTCACTTTGTATACCAAGTTGGCCTTGAACTCAGAGATCCATTCTAATTCTAGTCATCTGAACAAATCTCATCCACTATACAGATTTACCTTTAAAAAAAAAACCTGTAGTGTAATTGTTCTGAATAGTTTTATGTCAACTCTACACAAGATAAAGTCATCTGAGAGGAGAGAACCGAGACTGAGAAAATGTCTCCATAGGATCTAGTGGTGAGGCATTATCCTAATTAGTGATTGGTGGGGGAGGGGCCAGCTCATTGTGGGCGGGGCCACTCAGCCCATTGTGGGCGGGACCATCCCTGGGCTGGTGGTCCAGGGTTCTGTAAGAAAGCAGGCTGAAGCCGGGCAGTGGTGGCTGGCGCACGCCTTTAATCCCAGCACTTGGGAGGCAGAGGCAGGCAGATCTTTGCGAGTTCGAGGCCAGCCTGGTCTACAAATTGAGTCCAGGACAGCTAGGGCTACACAGAGAAACCCTGTCTCGAAAAACCAAAAAAAAAAAAAAAAAGAAAGCAGGCTGAGCAAGCCATGAGAAACAAACCAATAAGCAGCACCCCTCCACGGCCTCTGCATCATCTACTACCTCCAGGATCCTGCCCTGTTCCTGTTCTGGCTCCCTTCAGTGATGGAGTACAATGCTGAAGTGTAAACCAAATGAATCCTTTCCTCCCCAACTTGCTTTTTGGTCACCTTAAGTAAGACAGGAACCAAATTAGTTATTATGCAGGTAATGTGGTGGCGCACACCTTTAATCCCAGCACTTTGAGGCAGAGGCAGGTGGATCTCTGTGAGTTCCAGGGCAGCCTGGTCTACAGAGTGAGCTCCAAGATGGCTAAGGCAACATAGAGCCTGCCTCAAAAAACCTGTGGCTTCCTCAAGTTACTGGGTTAAGCTAGTTCAAGATGGATGGCATGTGTTTGAATTCAGACCCAGGAGAAATGGCTGAGGTGCCTCCAGGTTCTCCCAGCATACCCTGCCCTCTACCATGAACTTTCCACCCCAGGAGCTGGGCTTTCTCTCCCCCAGAGGCTCTTTCCTATATAATCAAAAAACATTTTGGCTCCTTCTCTTTCTGCATTTTCTCTCTTCTCTCCTCTTTCTGCCCAACCTTTCTCTCTCTGTTGTGCCCACCCCTACCTGCTTTTCTATCTCCCCTTCTGTGAGGTCAGTGAACCCATCTGAGAGCTGCCCCCAATAAACCTTCAACTTAGCTTGAATTGGCTTATTGCGTCAGCCTGGGTATCAGTGTGTTAATTCCACAGTAAATTCTTCCATGTAACAGGCTAGCGAGTTGAAGCCAACCCATCTCAGTGCCTTCTAGACTGAGCAGTCATGAATGGCAGAAATGAACCACTTTTTTTTTAACCTTCCTATTGGAATATTGCTCACTGTTGGAAGCTGCCCACAGAGCACACCCCAAGCTGCTTCATAAATGCCTCAGTGTTTCTGAATACTGCCTAACTATCCAGGAGATATCCTTTTAGTTCCCTCTGGCCAGAACATGCAATCAAACCATGACGTTTCAATAGTATCTGCAGTGGGTCTGAGAGTACCAAGAATGTCAGTATCAGAGTTAATGAAGCCAGTTGGCTTCTGAGAATCACCTCACAAACCCACAACCCTGCTGCCTCAACTTGACTTCGCTTCAAAAAGAATTTTACGATTAGTCAATAGGAAGCAAAGTTGGATTTATGAACCAGAGATATAAGCAGGATTTAAGTATATGCTGAGAGCTAAATACAGCATTTTGAGGCCTTTGAACAATGCTCAAAGGACCTAATTTACAATCAGATTCAAAGATGAAGCAAAGTCTAAAAAATAAGTAAAAAATGTATGTCTGCGGGGTGTGGCTTGGTTAGAAGAATGCTTGTCTAAAATGAATGAAGCCCTGAGTTCATAAACAGGTAAGATGGTGCACATCTGTAATCCCAGCGCTGGTGTTGGGAAGGGGAGTAAATGCAGGAGGAGGAGGAGTTCAAGGTCATCCTTGGCTACATATGGAACTCAAGGGGAGACTGGGCTACATGAGACCCTAGCTCAGCCAAAACAAACCTGAGAAATACTCAACAAATTTCTGCAATTGTTGAAAGCCTTTCCAAAGTACAACTCATGGTAGTCCCCCTGCCTCAGCCTCCAGCTCAAGAAGTTTCATTTTGTAAGTGATGTTGTAGGTTTAGGAATGTGAAGAGAGGATTGCCAATGCTGTTCAACTCAGAGGTCACATGGGTTCTGGCGCTATGCAAGCCCAGGCCACCTGGCTCTCAGCACTCGAGAGTCACCTTCAGAAATGGTTTAATCATCATGTGATCGTCAGCTGTGTTGGGAGTTATTTGACGGTCTACCAGTAGGAACAATATCAAAGGCTTCTTTCCTTTCCCACAATTACTTGGTTTTCCTTTGTCTTTGCTCCTGAGTAGGAAGGAAGGGCACCTGCAGTGTGTGTGTGTGTGTGTGTGTGTGTGTGTGTGCAGGTACTTTGTATTCTGTCGGAAAGGAATCTAGGAATCTACAGACTCTGAGTCACAGATCAGTGACCCCTACCCGCTCCCTTCTGGGGGGCCTCATTGTGACCCTGAAGCTTCCCATTGCTTTCTCCAGACCTTTGTATATATAGAAGGGTTACTCAGGAGCCGCAGACTCTCCTCTGAGCATTTTACACCATTTTATTTTACTTTTCTACTTATATTTGTATTCATTTTGTGATGAACTTATCCCCATACAGGAAGTTTTTGCGTCCCCAGTCTCTTCTGGGTTGCCCTTTTGTCCTGTGAACCCTCTTCTGGCTTAACCCTCTTCAACTCAATCCTTTTCTATGGAGACCATCTCATTATGGCTGGAGGAGTATGAGACACACATGGGGTGTTTTGCTCATCGAGATATATTTCAAAGACCAGAGAATCTGCTGCTTTCAAAGTCTTTTGTTGTTGGGTTTTTTTTTTAATCTTGTTTTTGTGACAGTGTCTGTCTCTGTAGCCCTGCCTGTTCTGGAACTTGCTATGTAGACCAGGCTAGCCTTGAACTCGCAGAGACCTGCCTGTCTCTGCCTCCCAAGTGTTGAGATTAAAGGCTTTGGAAGAAAAAAAAAAAAGCCTTTTTAAAGCGGTGTGTTTTGTTTGTTTGATGTGCACTAGTGTTTTGCCTGCCTATTTGTCTGTCTGTGTGAGGGTGTCAGGTTTCCTGAAACAGGAGTTGCAGTTGTGAGCTGCCTTGTGGGTGCTGGGAATTGAACCTGGGAACTCTGGAAGAGCGGACAGTGCTCTTTTTTTGGTTGTCGTTTTCGGGTTTTGTTTGTTTTTTATTATTTCAAGACCGAGTTTCTCCATGTAGCCCTGATTGTCCTGGAACTAACTCTGTAGAGCAGGCTGGCCTCAAACTCACAAAGAGATCCATCTGCCTGCCTCTGGCATGCACCCAGCTGCGGCCAGTACTCTTAAGCCATCTCTCCAGCCCCTACTCTTACATGCCTGGTGCCTACAGAGGCCAGAAAAAGGTTGTCAGATCCCCTGGAACTGGATTTAAACACAGTTGTGAACCACCATGTGGGTGCTGAGAATTGAACCCAGGTCCTCTGGAAGAATAGCCAGTGTTCTTAACCACAGACCCCTCTCTCGGTCCTACTCTCTGTGTTTTTTTTTTTTTTTTTTTGTTTTCGTTTTTTTTTCGAGACAGGGTTTCTCTGTGTAACCCTGGCTGTCCTGGACTCACTTTGTAGACCAGGCTGGCCTCGAACTCACAAAGATCCACCTGCCTCTGCCTCCCGAGTGCTGGGATTAAAGGCGTGCGCCACCACCGCCCGGCTTACTCTCTGTGTTTTTAAACTGAGCAGCAAAACGTCACTCTTTTGGGCCACTGACAAAGGTCAATGACAAAGATGTCTTTCTTTTTTTTTTTTTTTTTTTTGGTTTTTTGAGACAGGGTTTCTCTGTGTAACAGCTCTGGCTGTCCTGGACTCACTTTGTAGACCAGGCTGGCCTTGAACTCACAGAGATCCACCTGTCTCTACCTCCCGAGTGCTGGGATTAAAGGCGTGCGCCACCACGCCCGGCGACAAAGATGTCTTTGGACACATCTACCAACCCCACTATTGTTGTTCCAAAATGAGCCACGTTGCTCTGTAAAGTGGCAGCTTTCAGATACTTGGTGGCTTTTTGGATATGCATAGAAAGCCCCACTGGTGTAGGCTGTTTCCTTAGTGCTAGTGAAAGGAACACAAGGATTTGAGCCCCTTCATTTGCGTGATTTTGTGGACCAAATGATTCTCAGAAAGAGAAATCTACTTCGTGCTCTAAATCGTCAGGGCAGAATTCTGAGTTTAAAACACTCTTTGAAGTAACTGTTTGCTACCCTCTACCCACCCACGACTGAACATGATCCAGTGATAGGGACACTGATAATAAAATGCCTTCCTGAGGCGTGACTACCAAGGGAGAAGGTGAGTGATTCTAGTCACAATGGCATCTAATTGTTGAGTGATCCCTGACAGAACCAGAAAAAGCACAAATTACCAAACCACACAAGTTAGAGAGGCCAAACACAAAGTCAATAGCAGTGACATTTCCCCCATGGGAAGACAGAGGGGTCACACTCTTGCCCATTACACCTCAGTGGTCTTATGGGAGGACAGTCCTTTCAGGGGGCAGCTGTGTGCCACCCAGACACATTCCCAGTGTTCACTAGCTCCCACAGCTGGCAATTCCTCAGTGGAGTGTCTTTCACCAGTCTCAGAGTCTGAGTCCTGCTCACTGAACAGGAAACCTTGCCTGTTTCAACTTTGCAGAGCTAAAACCTACAGAGGGATCCATGCTCTCAGACCAGCAACTGAGGGAAACCTTGCAATGCTAAGACACACACACACCACACCACACACGCACTCCCAAGGTTTCTCCTTGCAACAGAGAGGACATGGAAAGTTGGAGAGTGAGGCCTCTAGGAGCTCCATTCACCTGTCAGTCACTGTCAGTCACAGAATAGTTGAGTCACCCCCAGCATGGACATCTGAGGTGAGCTCATTAGCAAACCTAAAAGCTGCTTTTCAGGAAAGTCAGGGACCCAGAAGTATACTGGGCTACTCCATTTCCTGGAAGTTGCCCCCTTTTCATGCTGTCTTGCATATTGCCTTTCCTGGGCCAGAAATAGCAAACTGTAAGCCAACTATTTTCCAGAATCTATAGCCCTAGATTCCAGGTCCCATCAGTTCAATGCCGGAAGCCCCAGGCTCAAAAAGACATCCGTGCTATGCCAGGGCAGCAAAACCAAGGAGCTCCTCATAAACTCTTGCAGCCTCTGAAATTGTCCTCTTGGCCTTCCTGGATCAGAAGCCCCTTTTCTGGCACAAGTAGCAAGACACCAAAATGGGTGCTGTTGTACATTGTCACAATGCAGACACGGGAACACCAAGAAAAATGCAAAGCAATTGTATAGAACTGATCTTTAATTGCAGCACTCAAGAGGCAGGACTGAATTCTAGGCCAAGCATGGTTGAGACGCTGTTCCAGAGAGAGACAGAGACTTTGCCACTGTGAAGTTTTGCACAAAACCCCTAGCAGTTAAATTCAGCATTTAGAGGGCTCAGTCACAACTGTAAGGGGGAACTTTCCTCGCTGCTAATCAATTGCAGGCTCCAGGACCGTGCCCCAGGTTGTAGAGTGGCTCTTAAAAAAACCCGCCCTACTCCCATCTGGTGCTCATGGAGGCTTCTCTATATGTTCCTCCGTTTCTTCATTTGCCCTGTGATCTCTTGTCCCCTTTCTGCACTGACTTGTTACTCAACAGAGCTGCCAGTACGGCGGCATCCCCTTACATTCCTATGGAAGGGACTATCAGACTTCTCTTGACATGGGGTCAGTTGCGGGGTGGTAACCAGCCAGGGCAGAAAGGAAATGAGAGGAGCAAGGAGACTGCTGCAAGGTTGTGAGCCTCTTGACTGCAATCTTGTACCCTGCTCGAGCTCTGCCTGCTAGCTAACCTTGGCTTCTTCTGAACTGTGAGGAAGAGCTCACACCTGAAGCTGGCCTGGAAGGATTTCTGGCTCTCTTCACCTCTCACTGAGAGGAAAGAGTAATGTTGGGAGGTTCAGACACTTGGCCAACAGCCTTCCCAGTCCTTCCACGGTTGCCAGACCAGTTCCGATGAGTGCTGTGTACAAATCACTAAACAGCCACAGGGCCTTGTCTCTTTTCTCATAAATCAACACCTTACCCTCTTCCATCTATGCACAAGGGCATGCTGGATCAGAGACAGGTTTCTTATGGTTTACTTAGTAAGATAAAAAAAAAAAAAAGTAATCACACTTGAGTAGGCATCCCTTTGCCCTATGGCTTACTCCTGGGGTGACTGGATAAAACCCAGATAGAAAACTCTCCAGTTTGGGTAGTCAGGCCCACAGGGAGGGAGGGAGAAAATAGATTTTTCTCTGACCTCAGGCAGGAGAAAGAGGCCACTTGCTTTCAGTTCTAAAAAGGGGGAGGGAAAAAAAATCTTTGGTTTTTGGAAACAGGATGGAAAAGCCCCACCTCTCTCTCTCTAACCTTTTGGAATATAAACGCATCTCTCCAGGAGCCATCTCTTTAGGGTTTGGTGGCCCTAAAAAGTCCGGAGACCCACTTTCCCAGAGATGGTTGTAAAAACAAGCTGAGCATTTTATGCCTTCTGGAACATTCTAGAAAGCCCAACTCTTCAAAGATCAGCCCCTCACTACCAAATGTGCTGTCCAGCAGGACAGAGGCAAGAGGGCCTGCAGCCCTGCTACTCCTGCTTGCATCCAGGCAGGCTAAGGCCTGAAGAGAAGAACTATGTGTGGAGCCCGGGGGGAGGGGCACTAGTTTGTTAGTAAGTGCAGAATGTAGGTCTTGGTGACACAGCATGAGAAAGAGTGGGCCTAAGAATGTAATGAAGTCAGAAGCAATTGAACATTGAACTTTTTTTTTAATGTATATGAGTTGCTCTATCTGCATGTACACTTGCAGCCAGAAGAGGGCATCAGATCACATTGCGGTGAGCCACCATGTGGTTGCTGGGAATTGAACTCAGGACCTCTGGAAGAGCACTAGCCAGTGCTCTTAACCGCTGAGCCATCTCTCCAGCCCCACAATTGAACTTTTAAAAGATGTTGAGCCGGGCGGTGGTGGCGCACGCCTTTAATCCCAGCACTTGGGAGGCAGAGGCAGGCGGATCTTTGTGAGTTCGAGGCCAGCCTGATCTATAAAGTGAGTCCAGGACAGCCAGGGCTACACAGAGAAACCTTGTCTCAAAAAAAAAAAAAAGATGTTGAATTCCTCCTCTGGGCCAAAACTCATCAAGAAAGCTAAAGAAAAAGAATTTACTCTGGAGGGGGTTAGGGAGCCAGGTCTGAGGAAGGCCAAGGAAGAAGTCAGGTAAGCTGGGCCTCAGAGCTTCTGCCAGGACATACACACACTGTCCGAGGAGCCTCTGGAGGCTCCCAGGGCGGAGGTGTAGCAATATGGTGGCTTAGGAAGTCAGCTCTTAGGAGCAACAATCAGAGCTACTAACCCAGCTTAATATCTCCTAACATTTCTCATCACCTTTGACATTTTTGGAACAAAAACCTTGAGGGAGCAGGCTGAAGTGTGTTGAGGTAGCCGGGCAAGGGAGTACCACTTTCCTCCCAGAGTGATGGGCGTCCAGACAGGGGAGTGTTCTCAGTCCATCTGCTTAGATGAAGATGGAGCAGGAAACAACCTTAGTCTGTGCTCAAGGGACCCTACCGTCTTGAAAGCATGCACATCTGGACACAAAAGCCTTCTCATCAAGATGAGGCTCAGGGCGCTAAGTGCACCAGTCACATCTGGAATTCTGCCTCCTTTGTCTCCATGGAGGGGTTCCACCTCTGGCTCTCCACAGCCTGGACACCTGGTCATACAGGGTGGTATCACCATTGGACCAGCACAGCAGGAGGAACTTTCATCAGTCAGCTTAGGCTAGCTGCTGTAAATGCTGCAGTGATTCCCTTCATAGTCATCCAAACCTTCATCCCTGACAGATGACTGAGAGCAGCCATGCTGCCTGGGGCTTGAGGGGAGGCTATTGCCTCCAGCATGTGAGACCAGACCTTATCTTAAAGCACTCTAGCTTTTGAAGGCCATGAGGCATTGCTTCTGGCAATTTTCCATACTTAAAGTAGCTAATATGAGAAAGAGAAGATGGATAACACCTTTAGAGATATTAGGTCTAACAAGGAGTCGCTGCCCTTTCTGACAGGGAGACAGAGGAGAGAGACATCGCAGCAACTGCCATTGAAGGATTGTCAGGACAAAATTCAGGTGGACTCAAGGAGGTATTGGGTTTAATCCACCAGAACCTCCAGGCCGTTCTAGACAGGACATCTCCAGAAGTGGTCTCCCTCAGACTGTGCTTGGCATTGACCCGTTTCTATAATTTTAAATTAAAATTATGTGTATGGGTGTTTTGCCTGCATGTATGTCTGTGTACCAGGTGTGCACAGTGCTAGCTGAGGGCAAAAAGAAGGTGTCAGATCCATTTGGAACTGACTTAGAGGTACTTGTGAGACAGCATGGGCTGGGAATTGAACCCAGGTCCTCTGTAAGAGCAGCCAGTACTTTTAACCACGGAGCTATCAGTCTTTAAAGTTTTACTGATCTAGAAATGCCTCTTGGTGAGATTACATTCATGGGAATTGTTTTCCCAAAGTGCTTTATTTATTTAGGTTTTCTTTTGCTTTTTTTTTTTTTTTTGAGACAGGGTTTCTTTGTACAGCCTTGGCTGTCCTGGAACTAGCTCTGTAAAGCAGAGTGGCCTTGAACCCACAGAGAATCTGCCTGTCTCTGCCTCCTGAGTGCTGCACCACCATACCCAACGTGGTTTTTATCTTTTGCAACTCTCAGAGGACAGAAGAGCCTGTTATCAGCTTGAAGGCAGCTGGAGTTCAGCACACTGTCTGGACAATGTATGTGACCATTGATACAAAACCCAATGGGACTTTCCAGATTGAACCACCACCATGCTACAGATACCAGGAAGGAAGGTAAAGGTGGCCAGCAGGTGGAGCTAGCTGCCCCACAGAAGGGAGAGGGAACATGGCACCTGTGAATGGATTCTTTGTCTTGTGTGATCACATGCAGCCGGCAAGATACTCTCTGCAAGGCTTTCAGTGGACCTCGTGTGTGCATAGAGTCTTTATGGAAGAGGCAGATAAAGTGCAGCTTCCCCATTCCTGTCGCTGCGGAGCCCAGGCCTCACTGCAGCAGAAGGTCTCACCCCTGGGTATAACCTGCTTCCAGGCAAACCCATCCACAGAGACTTGGGGAGTCAGGGGGAATCCAGGCTCCTTCAGGACCCAGGCAACTTCCTTTGACAAATGTCAAGGATTATTACCTCTCTCCTAAAGTTCAAGCAGAGTTATATTTATTTGCCTCTCTCAGGGCTGTAATTGTAGATACTCATTTACCATGATTTCTACATGCAGTAAGGACATTTTCTTCCAGAAGAGTTTCTCCTGTAAGTTTTATAAACTTGCAATGCTATTTGAAGACGCAGCTTTTTCTGCCTCTCCTAGTGTTTGTAGCTCATCTTGGACATAAGTAGCCAGCCTAGGACTTCTTCTGTAGACAACCAGCTAGCTATGTGTGGCATTCTTACATGACAGCAGTGAAAGGGCTAAGGAAGTTATCTTGTGAGGTCAAGCCCGCAGACTCGAGTCAAGCCCTTGGCACACATCGCTTACAGCAGAAACCATGAAGAGGCAGCTCAGGTCACACTGGTCCTTGAGTGGGAGATTTGGATTAAAGAAGATTTTTCTTGTGGGATTTTAGAAAGTCCAAAGAATGACTTATACAAACAAAGGGTAGATTTGCCTCCTATAACAAGGGGCTTAGGGGTAGGTAGGCTGGCGGCTATGCCAAACCTGGGCGTTCTCGTTGGCTCTCTACTTTGCCTTCTTGAGTGGGTGGTTGTTTGACCTCCAATTTATTTTCTCCTGGCCATGAGATAGCTAAGATCCAAGCAGGGAGGTGTGATAGCACACAACTGCAATCACAGCACTCAAGAGGCAGAGGCAGGGAGATCAGGGTTCAAGGCCATCCTGGGCTGCACGAGATTTTGTCTGACAACAAAACAAAAATCCAAGCAGGAAGAATGAATGAAGGATGTAAAATGTCCTTGGCCAGTCATGTCACATGTCTGCCACATTTTAAGTGAAGCTAGAGATAGAGTATAGATCTCTTGTATCCACATCACGGGGCAGTGAATGGGAGCTTGGGAATGGACCAATAAAACATAAAATACTAGACTGAAGAAGAATAGCTCTCAAAAACAAAGTACAAATTGCCCAGCCTGACGTCTTTCCTTTCTGGTGAGAGGGCCATAGTCAGGATTAGCAAAAGGCTATGGAAACTGGAAAAGGTCAGGCAGGATTGATCAAGATCTCATTTATGTGCCTAAGTCATGTGCTGTAGGAAAAAGAAACTCAGGCTGTGAGACAAGGGCTGGTCAGGGTTTAGGAAGAAAAGGTAAAGATTTTAGTATTGATGAAGAACTGACATGTGTCAGTCTTATTCCAGTACTGTCAAACGTTGGCTCAGGGAGTACCTGTGAGCAGATAGTGTTGAGGTCACTAATCAATCAAGAGGGCACTCAGTAAATAATAGCTACTTAGCATATTCCAGGACTGCCCCTGCTTTCCTGTGCTGCCTTTGGTACCCAAGAGCCCACAGCAATGTCTTTTTTTCATTCACGATAGTCCTGCTCAGACATCTCCGAATGTCCCCAGAAGAGCATTTGGGAGGGATGCTGTAAAAAGCCCTCACACTGGTCATGTTGCCTCTGTTCACTGCTCCTCACTATAAACAAAGCTCCTCCAGGGCAAGTACTGTGTCCCATTTGCTGTAGTTCCCAGACAACTGGAATATAATAGATACTCAATAAATACCTGCTGGATAAGGAGTGGGCTACAGATGCTGCACTGTAGTGGCTACTCCCTGTGTCTCAAAGATGTACAGGAAGGATGTACTCCCAGCTTCTGGGATCCTGGAGTATTCAGAGATTCCCACAGCATGTAAGTCAGCCTTAAGTGGCAATGTGAAAAGACTGCCATGTAGGAACAAGGAGTGTAGGAAACAGGCTCCAGGCTTTGGGAAAAAGGCATGGGCTCATAGATAGAATGCAGTGTAATGGAGGTTGCAGCTGGTCATTGCTTTACAAAACGGAAGTTACGCCAAACCCTCCCACGGGGTTTCGGTTCACTCAGACCACAGCTCCTTATGGGCAGGGGCTGCTGAGCTATGTTGTCAGCCACACTGTTCTTCACAGAAGCCTTTTAACTGTGTCACTGTTGAGACTCCAAGTGGCACCTCTTCAAACATTTAGTCATGGGATGGATACCCATAGGAGGGGGATGCATGCCACAATGCATGTGTGGCAGTCGGAGGACAGCCTTGTGGAGTCTGTTCTCTGCTTCTGAAGTTCCAGAAGTAGAAATTAGCTCATCAGATGCATTTGAACAGCAAATACCTTTACCCACTGAGCCATCTTTCTGGTCCAGGACTTTTTTTTTTTTTTTTTTTTTTTTTAGCTCTGTGGGTGTGGTAATGCAGCTTTACTCCCAGCACTTGGGAGGCAGGCAGGCAGAACCTCTGAGCCAGCTTAGTCTACATAGTGAGTTCTAAGACTTCCAGGGCTACATAGAGAACATGTCTCAAAAAAAAAAAAAACAAAACAAAACAAAACAATAAAACAAAGAAAAATTTTTAACCTTTAAATTTTTTTATGTATTGTATTTACTGTTATAAGGAAAAGAGCCTTTTATTGGGACTAAAAGGGAAAGTTTAAAAAAATTTTATGTAATGATTTTAACCTTTTTAAAAATTTTATGTGCATTGGTGTGAAGGTGTCAGATCCCCTGGAACTGGAGTTACAGACAGTTGTGAGCTGTCATGTGGGTGCTGGGAATTGAACCTGGATCCTCTGGAAGAACAGCTAGGGCTCTTAACCACTGAGCCATCTCTCCAGCCCCTTAACTTTTATTTTGTGAATCTGGGCATTTTTCTTGCTGTGTATCTCTAGACCATGTGCATGCAGTATGCAGATGCCAGAAGAGGGCATCAGATCTCTTGAAACTTTAGTTACAAAATGGTTGTGAACTACCATGTGGGTGCTGGGGATTGAACTGGTCCTCTACACTTGATCTTTTCAAATTAAAAAAAAAAAAAATCCAGGTCTTCTGGGAGAACTACCAATGCTCGTAACTTTTTTCTTACACAGAGTTTCATGTAATGAATATTCTACAAAACAGAGTTTGAAAACTGCATTTGAAAAGTCCCACACATACAAGCAGGGGAATAGACCAGAGAGAAGCTGTAGTCACCTGGGGCCACACAGCAGACTCAGGTTAGAACCCTCAAACTCTGGAATGTTTTACCCCACTCCCTAGTAGGGCTCATTTTAAATATGAGGACAAAGCAGATAGAAAAGACAGCATTTAGTGAAACATATGGATATTTTGTTTGCTAATCAAATAACAATTCGGACTACATTGTCTTCCACAGTTATGTAGATTTATCTATTGCATGTGTGCATATATGTGTGGGTATGCATGAATATGAAGGGTCAGGGGACAACTTGTAGGAATTGGTTCCCTCCTTCCAGGACGTGGCACTGAAGGGATCAAACTCAGGTTGTCAGGCTCGGTGGCAAGCACCTTTACCTGCTCAGTCACCTTGCTGGCCCCACTGATATTTTGATATCATGATACACAGCAATGAGAGCTGTCCCTGTGTGGCCTCTAGGATCTCTTGGGGAAAAGTTATCACCTCAGATCTCTCTTAGGTTTGCATAGAAAGTCAGGAAGGTAGGTTATGCACACTTTTTTTGGGAGGGAAATATATGTACAATAAAAATATTTTAACTGTTTAAAAATTTTAGATGTGGGCTGGAGAGATGGCTCAGCGGTTAAGAGCACTGGCTGCTCTTCCAGAGGTCATGAGTTCAACTCCCAGCAACCACATGGTGGCTCACAACCATCCATAATGAAATCTGGTGCCCTCTTCTGGCCTGCAGATATACCTGCAGACAGAACACTGTATACATAATAAATCTTTAAAAAAAAATTTTAGATGTGTATCATGTGTATCACTCACGATACCACAAGACGTGCAGGGGCCTCTGGACTTCAGACAAAAGTCATCTCAGACCATTATTGGTGATATATGGAACCTTAGTCATCAGCTTTATAAACATAAGGGAATTCTGCTGAAAGCTGGGCATGATGGCACATAGCTAAGAATCCTAGGACTTGAGAATTGGACACAGGAAGATCAGGATTTCTAGGCCAGCCTTAGCTACATAGCAAGTTTGAGGGCAGTGTGGCCTATGTAAGGCCTTGTCTCAAGTTTAGAAAAGAACCTAGCCAACCAACACTTTGAGTATGGCTCTGAGACCCAGAGCAAGAAGAGTTAAAACACTGAAGATTAGCCTGGTCTACAAAGTGAGTTCAGGACAGCCAAGACTATTACACAGAGAAAGAAACCCTGTCTCGAAAACAAAAAACATGGAAGACTTCTGGTCTCTGGAATGTGTGATGATAAATTTTTCCCCCACTGAGACAGGGTTTCTTTGTGTAGCCCTGGCTACACAATTCTTTCTGTGGAATTCTTTCTGTAGAGTTTGAGGCCCAGCCTCAAACTCACTGAGATCTGCCTGCCTCTGCCTTTCAAGTGCTGGGATTAAAGGCGTGCGGCTACCACCTGTGTTAAATTTAAAACCTGTAAGTTTGTGGGCTCTCTCTCACAAGGTCCTTGGGTTGCCTGAACTCTTGGGGCTTTTTTTGCTTTGTTTTTGGATACAGGCCTGACTATGTAATTCAGTCTGACCTTGACTTCTGACTCCTTGAATAGCAGGCGTGTTGTCATGATTCTATGCCCTACTGCAGACTAATCACCTAAACAACTCTGTCTCAGCTTAAAATATCTTCTGCCACTGGGACATGGCAAGAGAAGGTTGCATGGCTGTGTGATGTCAACTTTTAAATTTTCATTTTGGTTTTTCTAGACAGTCTCTTTAAGTAGCCCTGGCTGTCCTGGAACTCACTCTGTAGACCAGGCTGGCCTCAAATTCACAGAGATATGCCTGCCTTTGTCTCCTGAGTGCTGAGATTAAAGGCGTGTACCACCACGCCCAGCTGTGATGTCAACTTTGAAGGCTCTTGAATTGCTGCAGTCAAGAGTGGGTCTGCTGCCAGGTGTGGTGGTGCTCGCCTTTAATCCCAGCACTCGGGAGGCAGTGGCAGGGGAATCTCTGTGAGTTCAAGGCCAGCCTGGTCTGCAGAGTGATTCTAGAACAGCCAAGGATACACAGAGAAACCCTGTCTTGATAAAACCAAACTGAAATTAAAAAAAAAAAAAGAGTGGACTGTCATGGCTGGGAAGCATGATAAATTCTGTTGTCTGTCATCATGAACTTGAGCGACCCCCCAGTCAACGCTGTCTCTTTCTAATTCCCATTTTATTCCAATTACAACTCTTGTCTGATAGTTCACACTCTAGTCTCAGGTGTTTTGTTTTTTGAGACTTGGTCTCATGTGTCCCAGGCTTTCCTCGAATTTGCTATGTAGCAGAGAATGAGTTTGAAACCCTGATGCTGGATTATAGGGATTATAGGATCATTACAGTCTGTTTTCTGTGGTGCTGGGGCCTGAACCCAGGGCTTCCTGCATGCCAGACAAGGTATATCCCTAACTTTCAGCTGCTCTTTCTGAAGCTATTAGAGCAAAGCACCCCCATATACAGTATCTACTATGCTTGAGAAAGAACTTCCCCTTCATGGCAGACACCCAGCTGCCTTAGATCTATAGATAGCTCTGGATCCTGGAAGAGTTTGGTTTGTAGATATAGAGGAAAAGTGTGGTTTTTTTTTTTTTCACACTTGGGTGAAAGGAAGACACTAAAACTTTTCTTTTTTTTTTTTTTTTTTGGTTTTTTTCGAGACAGGGTTTCTCTGTGTAGCTCTGGCTGTCCTGGACTCGCTTTGTAGACCAGGCTGGCCTCGAACTCAGACACTAAAACTTTTCTTGATCTTATTTTCATTCTGATTTTTTTTTCCTGAACCTATTTGAAGTTACAGCACAGCAGACCTAATCATTTAAAGCCACCGAGCTTTGTGCAAAAGCCATTAACTCCGATGAGGAGCATGTTGTTACATGTTACAAAAAGGCTGGTCTGGCTTTCTTTTTAAAACCGGATCAGGATTAATGTTAAGGTTTAAAAAAAAAATGTGGTGGATAAAAGAACAGCTTGAAACCAGGAGCTCTTCTTGGGTTACTCTGAGCAAACATCCTCTTTTATTCCACCTGAGGGTTTACAGGCTGCATTGTCTGCTGTTCTCCCTAATACACTAGGAAGAAGCCTTTCCCACCATGGGATTCAATACCAGGCCCCAAAGAGATGGTCTCGGATTTCCTGAATCTAGGTAATTAGCTCAGGTCCAGTTTAGTTAAATCATCTGAAGGTCAATAATGCATGGATTCTTGGCAGATTGCCTAGCACTGTGTCAGCCATAAGCACACCTGCGTAGGGTTCTAAATGCTTTTGAGGGAGGTTTATGTTTTAAACATGAAGTACTAGCCTTAGTGTTGCACAGAATTTAATGCCATCAGAAATTCTTTATATGTATGAGACAAACATTTGGATGTGAATGCTTTCCATATTCTCAAGAACCCTTATGTTTTGCATATTTGCTAACCCAGTCTCTTGTGAACCTTAAAAATCAAGTTGTAAGAGCCGGGCGGTGGTGGCGCACGCCTTTAATCCCAGCACTTGGGAGGCAGAGGCAGGCGGATCTTTGTGAGTTCGAGGCCAGCCTGGTCTACAAAGCGAGTCCAGGACAGCCAGAGATATTCAGAGAAACCCTGTCTCGAAAAAACCAAAAAAAAAAAAAAAATCAAGTTGTAATACCCCAGATTAAAACATAACAGGGTAGTCGGGCGTGGTGGCACACACCTTTAATCCCAGCACTCAGAAGGCAGAGGCACTCTGAGTTTGAGGCCAGCCTGGTCTGTGGAATGAGTTCCAGGACAGCCAGGGCTACAGAGAGAGACCCGGATTAAAAAAAAAAAAAACCAAAAAACCAACAAATTTTTAATATGTTTTATTTCATATGTACGAGTGTTTTGCTTGCATGTATATATATATATACACCACGTACATATGTATGCATTACATATTTTAGAAAAGGATGTGAGAACCCTTGGGACTGGAAAAATGGTTGGTTGTGAGACACTATGTAGATGCTGGGAATTGAACCTGGGTCCTCTGGAGGAGCAACAAGTGCTCTACACTGCTAAGCCATCTCTACAGCCCCCTTGAGTTAATTTTTAAAATTTATTTTTAATTATGCATATATGTATGTCTTTTGTGTGTGGATTGTGTTTGACTACAGATGCCCTGGGAGGCTAAAAGAGGGTATTGGATCCCTTGGAGCTGGAGTTATAATTTTGAGCCATCTTGTGGGTTTTGGGAATTGAACCTGGATCCTCTGGAGCAGCAAGCACCCAGAGCCAGCTCTTTAATTAACTTAGTACTAGATTTCTTTTTGGAATTTTTATATATACTTAGTTTTGGTTGACTCTCCCCATATCCCTTTCTCTCCCCATCTTCTTGCTCGCATCCCTGCTTACATCTGTCCACCTCAAGTACCTGCACCCCGCCCCCACTATTACTTTTCTACTTTCACTACTTTCAGGGATTTTTTTGTTTTGTTTATTTTTTGTAGATTTATTTTTATGTATATGAGTGCTCTATCTGCATGTACACCTGTAGTCAGAAGAAGGCATCAGATCATAGTGTGGATGTGATCCAGAGGACCCAGATCACCATGTGGGTGATGGGAATTCAATTCTGGACCTCTGGAAGAGCAGCCAGTGCTCTTATCCGCTGAGCCATCTCTCCAGCCCCTGTTTTTTGTTTTTAAGATACAGCACCAAGACTGATCTGGAAGTTGCTTCGGAGCCCTGCCTAGCTAGATTCAAACTCATGCTTCAGCCTCCTGCAAGATTTCAAGCAACCATGCCTTGCCATACCTGCTGGCTCCTGCTGCTTTTTGCTTAGAATTGCTTTGACTACTTGCGAGTCTCTTGGGCTTTTCATATTAGTTTTTTTTTTAATTTTAATTTTATATATATGAGGGTTTTACCTGTACCTATGTGTGACTCCTGCCTACAGAGACCAGAAGAGGGAGCCTGATCCCCTGGAACTGCAGTTAAACATGGTTGTGAGCCTCCATGTGGGTGGTGGGGAGTTGAACCTCTGAAAGTAGAGCCGGTGCTCTTATCCGCTGAGCCATCTCTCCAGCCTCTCAATTATTATTTTTGTGATGAGGTCATGGGGATTTTGATGAGGATTGCATTTTTCTTGATGGCTTTCACTTGAGGTTTATGGAGGCAGAGCTTTATATCCTAACATAAAGAACCTCTGTTTTCCCCTCTTTGATGAGATTTTATCTTGTACTGGATTGCTTTAGTTTCTTTGAGATTATTTATTGTAGGTGTATGAATGTCTTGCGGCATGTATACATATGTGCTCCTTGGAAGTCAGCAGCACTGGATCCCTGGAACTGGAGTACAGGTGGTTGTGAGCCACCACGTGGGTTCTGGGAACCAAATTCTGGTCTTTTGCAAGACTGACAGGCACAACCACTCCATCCCCTTGTGCTGGGTTGCTAAGTCACTATTACCCACTGCAAGAGCAAGTCACACTTTCTCAGTCCATCCTCCTTTCAACAGATCTTGGGTTTTCTAAGGCATTGGGCACCAGGAGGCAAGGATTGACTGCCTCAGTCTGAAGCAGCGGTCTTCAACCTTCCTAATGCTGTGACTCGTTAATACAGTTCCTCATGTTGTGGTAGCCCAACCATAAAATTATCTTTGTTGCTAATCCATAACTGTATTTCTGTTACTGTTATGAATCATAATGTAAATATCTGATATTTGACCCTGTGAAAGGCCCCCAAGAGGTCGAGACTCACAGGTTGAGAACCACTGATCTAAAGCTATCCCTCAGCAGGCTGATTCTAGTCACCATTTTGTTGTTTTTTATTATGTATACAGTGTTCTGTCTGCATGTACCCCTGCAGGCCAGAAGAGGGCACCAGATCTCATTATAGGTGGTTATGAGCCACCATGTGGTTGCTGGGAGTTGAACTCAGGACCTCTGGAAGAGCAGTCAGTGGTCTTAACCTCTGAGCGATCTCTCCAGCCCCCATTTTTTTTTTAAGACAGGGTTTCTCTGTGTAGTAGTATGGGCTGTCCTGGACTCACTCTGTAGACCAGGCTGGCCTCTAACTCACAGAGATCCACCTGCCTCTGCCTCTGGAGTGCTGGGAATAAAGGAGTGTACCACCACCACCTGGTGTCTAGTCACCATTTGAAGGATGCCAGCTCCAAGGATCTGCCTTACTCGATGCTGTCAGCCTTGGCAAGTGAAGAGCTGACTGCTGTCACTTGCTGGTTGGCATCCATCTATGTGCACATGGAATACATGGAATACTTTGCCTTACAATGGTTTTTTTTTTCATTTCACCTCAAAGTGAACTTTCAAGATGTGATATTTTAAAACTTGTTCTTTACTTTCTTTATGACCTAAAAACTAAATCATATCCAAATCCCTTTGGAATACAACAAGGGACTAAAAAAACATGCTGGGCATAGTGACGCACACCTTTAATCCCAGCACTCGGGAGGCAGAGTCAGGTAGATCTCTCTGAATTCTAAGCCATTCTGGTCTACGTAGCCACCCAATGAAGCATAGGTGAGACCCTGTCTTTAAAAAGTTAACCTTTCCAGTCTCTTTGTCTGTCTGTCTATCTCCTAATGATCGATTGTAGAAAATCTATCAGACACAAATGGCCTCATCTATATTGATGGTATTTGTCTTGCAGCCTAACCACCCAGGAGTGACTGTGTAAACAGAAGACACATTGTGGTGACTACTCTCTGGCCTGAAGTCTCTTTAACCCAAGGCTTTGACAAGCTCTGGGGTCAAAGGTCCGGAGCAAGTCTGTCCTAAGGGTGCTGGTTTAGTTCCTCCTCAGTGGGACTTTTTCTGGAATTGTGAAATCTGATTGCACCAGCACGTGGAATCTTCTGCACAGAAAGTTCCCTTTGCATCTCAGAAACCAAAAGAGTACGGTAGTAAGTGAAGAGAGCCTCCCAGCATCTGTCACAAAGTTCCTGGGTTAGGGATCACTTCACTTTGCAGCACACCTTCAGCATATGCATTTTAGCAAAAGCCATGAAGGGGGTTTGCCGGGAAACTCTCCTGCCTTCGTCTAGTGGCCTGTCTGTAGCCCTTGGGCAGCAGAGAATGTCCCCACCACCTACAAAGTCAGAAACTTACTGAAAACATGAGTTTCTGTTGTTGTAACTCACTTGTGGGAGTCCTGAACATTAGAAACTTACAGATGACAACTTTATGCTGTGGTGTCAAAAGGTTGGACCCACACGGTAGAAGAAGGTCCTTGGGGGGGGAGAATAAAACAATTTCAAATGTTCTTTGTGGTGTCTCTCATATAGAGGCATCTCTATATGAGATAGTAGCATCACTCATAAATCCATATAAAATCATACATGGATTTTAAAGAGGAAATTGCTTCTCTAGCTAGTGGTAGATTTGTTTTTATTTTTTTCATTATTTTACTTTAGAAATGGTTTCATGTAGCCAACCCTGGCCCCAAACTCACTATGTAGAACCAAGGTTGACCTTGAACTTCTGATTCTCCACCCTCTTTGTGTCTCCAGGGCTAGGTTTACAGGCGTGTGCCACCTTGCTCCTTACGCCGTTGGGGTGGAACCCAGGGTCTTGCCAATGCTACGTAAGCCTTTTACGAGCTAGCTGAGTTCCATCCCCAGGCCTGAGTTTTATCTGTCGTCAATTGTTATCTTTGGTGCACCAAACTCCATATACATTAATAGATCATTCACTGCCTGCTACCTTGCTGTAAACTCTAGTATAAGCAGCATGGCTTATTTACACCGTGTGGGCTGCAAATGGTGCTGTAGTTTGTACCAGGGCTTCCTAGCTGATATGGAAGCATGCTTTTGAAACTGTGAACTGCTGGATAGCATGTCTGACCTCTGGCAGCACCTCACAGGATGCTGTGGTGTAAACCGTTGTCTTCTACAGTCTCTACCATCGAATGTGCCGTGTTAACAGAGTCTGAGCAGCTCCATCTTCCAGTCAGTCTTTGAACTGTTCTCAGCTCACTAGTTTTGAATGGCTCATCCTATAGCAGGTTTATCACCTCCCCTGTCTTTGACCTCCAATTCAGGTGATGTCCTCCCAGTACAAATGAGCCCCATAGCGCAGTGTCAGTTCATGCCGTTGGCTGAAGTTCTTTGCTGTGCTACAGCTGATATGAATGCAGCTCAGGTGGCCGTGACACAGGAGTCACTCTTGGAGCACTTGACAAGACATTACCCAGGTAACCAGTTTTCACCACTCGGATTCATTCTTTCAAAAAAGGGTATGATGTCATCGGCCTCTTTCTTCTTCTTGTGACAATACTGTGAGTTGCCCAACTTAGTGGTGCAGGCCTGCAGTCTCAGCTACTTGCTGGGATGAGCAGGACTGAGAGTCCAAGGTCCGCCTTGGCAGCTTAGTAAGACCCTGTCTCAAACAGTGAAGCAGAGGGACTGAGGATATAGCTCAGTTTGCGCACCATGCACAGAGCTCTGGTTTCCACTATCAGTATGGAAAAAATAAAAATAAAAAATCCAGGAGAAGCCCAGCATTTAAAAAGCTACGTGTTATTTGTGTGTGTGTTTGTGAACGTCAGGGGCTGCTCATTCATGCCACAGGACACATGTGGAGGCCAGAGGACAATTTGCAGGAAGTGAGTCTCTCTTACACCATGTGGGTTTCAGGGATTGAACCCATCTCCTCCTCGTGCTTAGGAGCAGGTACCTTCTTCTAAGAGCCATCTCACCAGCCCAGCAACATTTCATCACAAGTATTTCTTTCCCTTTCGGGATGACTTTTTTTCGTACGTAAATACATGTATATTAAATTCTGTAGTGAGGGGTGGAAAGGAAAACTCATCTCCCTGGCCTCCCATTTTCCCATGGCTGTTTCCTAGAGATGGAACTGCTAGCATTTGTAGCTCTTAGTCGCCCCATTACAAGGTGCATTTTAATTGTGTGTTCTACCCTTTATGATGTAAGTGGGTTCATTTTGTACATTTTTTTGTTTGTTTTTGTTTTTTGTTTTTCGAGACAGCCCTGGCTGTCCTAGACTCACTATGTAGACCAGGCTAGCCTCAAACTCAGAGATCCACCTATCTCTGCCTCCTGAGCGCTGGGATTAAAGGCATGTGCCACCATGCTCAGCTGCGTACATTCTTTAAATAGCTATCATTAGAGTTTTTTTTTTAATTTCCATGTTTGCTCATCAAGAATACTTTCTCTTTTTTTTTTTTTTAAAGATTTATTTATTATGTATACAGTGTTCTGTCTGCAGGTATATCTGCAGGCCAGAAGAGGGCACCAGATTTCATTATGGATGGTTGTGAGCCACCATGTGGTTGCTGGGAATAGAACTCATGACCTCTGGAAGAGCAGCCAGTGCTCTTAACCGCTGAGCCATCTCTCCAGCCCCAAGAATACTTTCTCAAGGTGTAGTTTTTTTGTTGTTTTTTGCTTTTGTTTTTGCCAGTGCAGGGGGACTGAACCCAGGGCTTCATACCTATTGGCAACCAATTTCCTACTGAATCTTCAAATTTTAAGTTGATTTATAGCTGGTGATATTCAAGTTTTTGGTTTTTGTACTTAACCATTAGCCATAGGCCTTTATGGGGACCAACTTATATAGTATTTTGGAGTCTAATTACACATATTATTCTTTGAGTTGTTTTGTTTAAGAAAGGGTCTCACTGTATCTCAGGCTGGCCCAGTTCTCAATAACCCAGGGTCATCTTAAAATTGTGGTGATTCTCCTGTGTCCACCTCCTGAGCACTGGGATTACAGATATGAGTCACTGTACTCAGCTCTTCCCAATTAAAAAAAAAGGTGTGCTTGTTTATGTGTGTGTGTGTGTGTGTGTGTGTACGTGTGCAGCACACATGTGAAGGTCAGAGGAGTTCCTCCTGACCCTTTGTATGATTGAGCGTCAAACTCAGGTTGTCAGGCCTGCATATAAGCACCATTACCAGTTGAACCATCTGAACCATCTGACCAGCAAGCAGTTTAATTGCATGTATCACAATCAGCCCCAAGTTTGTTAATAAAATATATGGTCATTCTGAATATCTGCTTTCACTTGTTTTTGCTTGGTTTTTTAGGTATGGCTGTTCCACCCTCAGACATTCTCTACAGCACACTGGGGACTCTAATCCAACAGAGGAAGGTTTACCACACTGGAGAGGGCTACTTCATTGTTACACCGAACACACACTTCATCACAAATACACCCACGCAGGGAAATAAGAGAGGCCTCCTGTCAGATGGAGGCCGCTCGGTGCCCACTTCTGCAACCTGTCTGGTCAGTGTGGACTGCTGTGCAGAGCTGGCCCAGGATAATGAGGCCTCTGTTTCCCACTGTCCCTCCTGTCACCGTTTCCTCGATACAAGCATGCAGGGCTCCAGGGACCCACTGACTGCTCCAGAAGTGACTAGAAAAAACCAGGAAGGCCTTGAGGAACCCACAACTTTGACTAAGAGCCAGATAGTTTCAGCATCTGAAGACACCCACATCTGTGTGAGCCCCGAACCACTACCCTACACCAAAGACAAAGGGAAAAGATTTGGTTTTAGTTTCTTGTGGCGCAGCTTATCTAGAAAAGAGAAGCCTAAAACAGAGTATTGCGGTTTCTCTGCACAGTTCCCACCGGAAGAGTGGCCTGTCCGAGATGAAGACTGTGTCAATGGCATCCCCCGAGATGTGGAACATGTAATAATCAAAAGAATTAACCCCGCGCTGACTGTTGACAACTTAATCAAACACACCGTCCGAATGCAAAAGTACGAAGAACAGAAAAAATATAATAGCCAGGGCACTTCAACTGGTGTGCTGACAACTGGGCCTCAGTATTCTTCTAAAGGGGGAATTCGGAAAAGGCAGGGCCAGTTCGTCACTCCCCGCAGACGGGGCTGTTCTCACAGGGTTAGACACAGAGCATGGAGCCGGGGAAATGAGCTTGAGCCAAGAAGCACTGGACTAGAAAAGAACCCCAAGGTCCCTGCGGCCCAGCCTGCTCCCAGAATGAAAATCAAAAGCCCCAGGGAAGAAGTTCGTCAGTTGCATGGTGGGAATCTAGCCGGGCTAGACTCCCAGTCGATTTACAAAAAACAAATCAATAATCCCTTCCAGGGCATGTATCTCCGAGGGCGCCCAGGATTCAAAGGACATAATGTTCAGAAGACCCACGGTCAGAAACCTAGTCCCAAGCCTTTCTGGAGGGCAGGCTCTTCAGATCCTTCGGGAGTCTTTGATGGTGAAGCCCAACCTCCCTATTCGGAGCAATGCCATGATAAACGGGAAGCAGAAGCCACGCATGCGACAAAGGCCCCTGTCCATCCTGTCAGTGACGACTTCAGAGGTGGCCCGGGAAATTATCCTCCACGTAGTGTTTTGCAAAGCCACCCTCGGTGCTGTTCCTTCAGGGAAAGTATGTTGAAAGGTGGCGAGTATGATGAAGGAAACAACCCCGAAGTCTTGAGGAAAAGTTATTCTGACTGCGACATGTTCTTGGGGAGCAAAGAAATGCAGCAGGACCTGTCCGGACCAAGTTCCTCCTCTTTAGACCCAGAGCCCTCCGCGAGCGCGGCAGTGGATACCACGGTGCACCGGTTCCGAAACTTTGGACTCTTAGATTGTCCAGTTGCGGCAAACCGTTTGACGACACATGAAAGACAAGATGGTGGCTCACAAGAACTAACTAGGAAGGCATTTGTTCTAGAGGCAGAGATGGCAAAAATGGAAAACGAGGGACTTTCGGACAGTGAGCAGGACCAGGTGGCCTTGAATCAGAGGGACACTGGGGTGGATGACGGGGCCTGTAGTTCTCTGTACTTAGAGGATGAAGACTTCTCTGAGACTGATGATTTCTGTCACACACTGCCGGGACACACTCAGTATTCTTTTGCAGGCACAGACAGATGGAATCACTTGGGAAGACCAATGGTGACTGGGAGAACCCTGACTGAGTATTTTAGCAGAACCAATAGGTCTGAGTGCCTGGTACTTGAAAGGAATCATTGGTATAAGGCCACTGGGTGGTTTTCAAATGCGGGGCAAGGCCCAAACCTTGATCTTGCTGACAGCCCTGGCCTAAATTCAGGGACTCCATTTGGAGAGTCCACTGTGGCCCATGTCCAGGCCCCAGCAGCTGCTGGTGGAAGTTTACTTGAGGGCTTTCCTGCAAGGAAAACCAACCGCAGGGCTGAGATCCTTCAAGATTCTCCTGGTGACATGGAAAAGAATCCAACTGGCTGGAGACAGGGCCCTTCAAATCAGGAAATGGAAGAGCATCTCACAGAGAAGTTACAACTGTTCAACATCTCACAGGTGCCTGTGTTGGCTCAGGAGCCACGGGGAGAGCACAATCACCTGGAAGGGACAGAGAATTACGGCATGGCAGGGGACAGTGGGATCGATTCCCCGAGGTAAGGATTATAGGGGCAATCCATTAGCTATTACTGAAAGAGTTAATAGATTCTGAGTGTTATGGAGCTTCCTAGTGACTCCTGAAAAAAAAAGTGTAACAATTCCAACAGCCTTGGGGGAATAAATAAGTGTATGAAGTTGTGAACAGGTTGCATACCGTAGGAAGGAGTTCAATTTTTAAAATACTTTTATTCTTTGAGAATTTAAGAGTATATATATATATATATATATATATATATATATATATATATATACATATATTCAAGATAGGGTTTCTCCATGTAGCAGAGCCCTGGTTGTCCTAGACTCTGTATGCCAGGCTGTCCTCAAGCTTGAAGAGATCCGCTTGCTTCGGGTTCCCGAGTGCTGGATTGAAGGTGTGCACCACCACACCTGGATTTATATTATTTTTAAGTGCATGGGTGTTTTGTCTGAGTGTATATTTGTGTATCACGTGCATGCCTGGTGCCCACTGAGGTCAGAAGAGGGCATCAGATACCCTGGAATTGGAGTTAGGGATGGTAGTGAACAACAATGTAGTGCAGAAAGCTGAACTCAGTTCCTCTCCAAGAGCTATCAGTGCTCTTAACTGCTGAACCATCTCTCTACAGCCCCAACCTATTTTGATAATATTCACCCTTCTTCCCCCAGTTCATCCCTCTCCTCCCTACCCACCCAACTTTTGTTGGTGGTGGTGGTTTGTTTGTTTTTTTTTAATTTTTTATTTGTTTATTTATCTATTTATCGAGACAAAGTCTTTTTTTTTTGGTTTTTCGAAACAGGGTTTCTCTGTGTAGCCCTGGCTGTCCTGGACTCACTTTGTAGACCAGGCTGGCCTCGAACTCGCAAAGATCTGCCTGCCTCTGCCTCCCAAGTGCTGGGATTAAAGGCGTGCGCCCCCACCGCCCAGCTTGGTGGTGGTTTGTTTTTTGAGACAACTTCTCTGTGCATAGCCCTGGCTATCCTGGAAATCACTTTGTAGACCAGGTTAATGTTGAACTCAGAGATCCTCCTGCCTCTACCTCTCAAGTGCTGGGATTAAAGGTGTGCGCCACCACACCCTCCCACCCAACTTTTAAGTTTTTTCTTTCTTCTTTCTCCTCCTCCTCCTCTCCCTTTCTACTTCCTCCTCCCTCTTCTTTCCCCCATCAAATTAGTTTGTGTTGCCCATCTATTCTAGGGGGTGTGGCCTGTCCTGGAGAGTGGTTGACTTACATGGGTCATTAAAGAAAAGTGACTGTATTCTAGCGTTTCTTTTTAATGGGAACCAAGTTTTTACTGGGAATTATTTCTAAAAACCAAGCACTTTCAAAACAGAGTTGTAGGTTTTCTCATCTACTCCTGGATCTATACATGTTAAAGATGTGCGCACTCCTCACTCAACTTGTTAAAATAACGTTCATATAGCCGGGCGGTGGTGGCGCACGCCTTTAATCCCAGCACTTGGGAGGCAGAGGCAGGCGGATCTTTGCGAGTTCGAGGCCAGCCTGGTCTACAAAGCGAGTCCAGGACAGCCAGAGCTGTTAAACAGAGAAACCCTGTCTCGAAAAACCAAAAAAAAAATTAACGTTCATATGATAAATGTAATATGGGCTTAATAAAATATTTAAGAAGTAGAGTATTTGAGGTTGTAGCCCAGCTGGTCGGGTACTTGCCTAGCATTCCAAAGCCCTGGGTTTGATTCCAGTACTGAAGAGATGGGATGTTGGTTTTTTGTTTGTTTGTTTGTTTTTTTCGAGACAGGGTTTCTCTGTGTGACAGTCTGGCTGTCCTGGACTCGCTTTGGAGACCAGGCTGGCCTCGAACTCACAGAGATCCTCCTGCCTCTGTCTCCCGAGTGCTGGGATTAAAGGCGTGCACCACCATGCCTGGCTGAGATGGGATGTTATAGCATAACTCTAATCCTAGCACTTGAAAGGTGGTAACAGGAGTTCAAGATCATCCTTGGCTACCCAGCATGTTCAAAGTCAGCTTGGATTCAGCACCGCCCTCCCCCGCACAAAAACTAAATATTAAAAAATTTAAATAACGTTTTGTGTGTGTGCTACAACAAAGTGTGGAGGTTAGAGGTCAACTTAAAGGAGTTGGTTTTCTCCTTCCACTGTGTAGGTCCTGGGGATAGAAACTTCAGGTTATGAAGCTTGACAGCCAGTGTCTAACCACTAAGTCATATTACCATTCCCCCAAAGTAATTTTTTTTTTTTTTGGTTTTTTCGAGACAGAGTTTCTCTGTGTATTGTTGGCTGTCCTGGACTCACTTTTTAGACCAGGCTGGCCTCGAACTCACAAAGATCCGTCTGCCTCTGCCTCCCAAGTGCTGGGATTAAAGGCGTGCGCCACCACCGCCCGGCCCCCCAAAGTAATTTTAACTCCATAATGATCCTAATTTTTTTCTTTTTCCTTTTCCTTTAAAAAAATTTTTTTTTTTAATTTTAGACAGGGTTTGCCTGTGTAGCCCTGGCTGTTCTAGAATGTGCTCTGTAGACCAGGCTGGCCTCAAACTCAGAGATCTGCCTCTGCTTCCAGAGTACTGGGATTAAATGGCGTATGCTACCACACTCAGCACAAATTTCAACAAAATTACTGGGGACTGGAGAGATGACTCAGTGGTTAAGAGCGCTGGCTGCTCCTCCAGAGGACCCAGGTTCAAATCCTCCCATCTCCATGGTGACTCACAGTTATCTGTAATTGTATCCCCATGTGACCTCATGTCCTCCTTTGGAGTGCATTTGCATGTGAACAAAATACCCACCCACCAGCATAAATACATCTTTTAACAAGAAATCATTCACAGCCACGAGCCCCTTTTCACCCAATCTATCATGGATTACCTTGCAACTGATATGCTCCCAGCTATCTTGGGTTTTTTTTTTTTTCTTCATAGTTTTAAATTGTTTATGTATGTGTGTGCAGGTCCCCTTTGGAGGCCAGGTGGCGGCTTTGGATGCCCTGCGGCTGGAGTCATAGGCAATTGAACCACCCAATGAGGGTGCTGAGAACAGAACAAATCTAGTCCTGTGCCAGAGCTAGATCCGGCTAGGCATCAACTTGTGACCTTCGTGCCTTATGACCCTCCAGTGGTTTTTTGGGGGGTGGGGGTGGTGTGGGGTGAGGTACTGTTTAGATTTTCGAGAAAGGCTTATGTACTCTAGGATCCAGATCCTTCTATGTAGCTCAGAGAATGATGGTTAACATTATCACCTAGGAGACAGAGTTGTGGGAGAGGATCTAGAGATAGGAAGGCCCATCCCAACTGTGGGCAGCACCATCCCCTAGGCTGGGCTCCTGGACTGAATGAAAAAGATAAAGGGAGTTGAGCACTGTGCTTCCTGACTGTCATTGGGATGCAACGTCACTAGCTGCCCCAACCACTTGCTGCCTCGATGATTGGCCCTTGAACTCTGACACAGTAAACTCTCTCCCTTAAGTTGTTTTCATCAAGTTTGTCTTTGTTCTGTTACAGCTGCATGACCAGTCCCCTCAGTGCTAAGAGTTATAGCATAAGCCACATCAGCGCCTGGCTATCTCGGAGCATAATTATTCTATTTTTTAAAGATTTGTTTATTTATTATTTATAAAGTATTCTGCCTGCATGTATGCCTGTAGGACAGAAGAGGGCACAAGATCTCACTACAAGATGATGATGAACCACCATGTGGGTGCTGGGAATTGAACTCTGGACCTTTGGAAGAGCAGCCAGTACGCTTAACTGCTGAGCCATCTCTCCAGCCAAAAACTTTATATTTTTGTTTGGTTGTTGAGACAGGGTCTCATTATGTAGCCCTGGCTGTTCTGGAACTTGCTCTGTAGACCAGCCCAGCCTCAAACTCTCATAGATCTGCCTGCCTCTGCCTCCAGTCTGCTGGGATTAAAGGGGCAATCAATCACACTTGGCTATTTTTATTTTTTAAAGAGAGGTTATTTTTCCTCTAGTTTCTTCTTTTTTATTTAAGAAAAAAAGAGTTATATGTGTGAATGTTTTGCCTGCATGTATGTCTGTGTACTACATGTGTGCCTGATGCCCACAGAGGCCAGAAGAGGCAATCAGACCACCCTTAGGTTATAAATGGTTATGAGCTGTCATGTGCATACTGGGAACCAAAGTCAGGTGCTCTGCAAGAGGAGCTGGTGCTCTTTTTTGCTTGTTTTTTGTTTTTTCGAGACAAAGTTTCACTGTGTGGCCCCAGATGCCTTGGAACTCACTCTGTAGACCAGGCTGCCTTCGAACTTTGAGATCCACTCGCCTCCTCCACCTCCACCCAGCTGGAACCAGTGCTCTTAACAGCTGAACCATCTGTCCCATTGGTTCTCAACATGTCGGTTGAGACCTCTGTGGAGGGAAGGTGAATGACCCTTTCACAGGGGCTGCCTAAGACCATCAGGAAACACAGACATTTACATCATGATTCATAACAGTAGCTAAGTTACAGTTATGAAGTAGCAACGAAAACAACTTTATGGTTGGGTAGGGGGATCGCCTCCCGTGAACTGTATTAAAGACTCCCACTATTAGGAAGGTTGAGCACTATTGCTCTATTCAATTCCACAAAGAAGTTATTTTCTCAGTTATTTTGCATTGTGTGTGTATGTCCATTTCCATGTGTACAGAATGTTCATGTGGAAATAAGAGGACTACTTTGGGGGAGTCACACTTCTCCTCTACCTTGAGGCACGATGCCTCTTGTTTTTGCCCCTGCACTGTGTTCACGGGTTTCTGATCAATTCTACCCCCCCATTCCACCCCCACTTCCTAGGAGGGCTGCTGCCATTACAGTCTCTTCAGAGCTTTGGGCTTTATGTAGGTTCTGGATGTCAAGCTCAGATCACACACACTTCTAAATGTCATGCTGGCCCAACTTCCTCTGGTTTAAGACTTACATATGTAATTTTGAATTATGTATAGTGTGTGTTGTGTGTATGTGTGGGTATGTTCACATGAGTACAGGTTCTCTCAGAGACCAGAGGCCTCAGGTCCACTGGAGTTAAGCTCCAGGTGTTCATGAGCTGCCTTGACTTGGGTTCTTGGAATTGAATCCAGGTCCTCTGCAAGAACAGAGAGCCATTTCTCCAGTCCCAGGTTTATTTTTTAAAATTGATTATAATGTGGTATTCTTGGAAGGGCTATAATTATTACAAATATTTAGAGGGAGAAGGAAAATAACATTTTAACATCAACTCTAGGCTTTGGTTCCTATGGTTAGTATCAGGGCCAGATGAGGACATAGTTGCTACATTAACACAGACAAGCTGAACTGAAGAACACAGCACAGATTCTTCATAACTGTCAAAGATATGTAGAATTCAGAGTGATGAGTGGGCTAGGGAGGTGAGAGTAGAGCCCTTGCCTTAGCATACATGAGGTCCTGAGTTCAACTCTTGCACAAAGCAAACCAACCACCAAATCACCAGTGCAGCAGAGGGTGTAGCCTGGTGGTAGGGTACACATTTAACTAATGTGCTGGAGCAAGACAAATGTGCTTAGATAAGGACAGAGCTCATAATTCCCAGGACAAGGAAGATTATCAATGTGAAAGGTAAAAGAGCTGATTTTCCCTTCCCACGACTTCGAAAAAGAAAGACGTTATAGAAGATACAGATCCTGGTTTCCTTAGGAAGCTAGTTGATTCTGGCTAGCATGTGATACTAGGTTTGAGTACTAATACTCAGAAAACACAAACTGAAAGCACCTGTCTGAGGGTGCTACTGTGTTGTGTAGCTTTTCACATCTAAAAATGGGCTAGAATTTTAAAAGGTCATCTTAGATAAGTGTTATGTTTTGGTACTAGAACAGCTTCAAACTAACAAGTGAAATTCCAGTGCCTCCAGTGGCATTCCAGGCCATCTTTGAAGACAGTAATCCTGCCCTCTTTAATATCTTTAGGACGCAGAGCCTGGTGTCTAATAATTCAGCCATTTTGGATGGATTTAAAAGAAGACAGGATTTTCTGCAGAACCGTGAAGGTGTGAAGAAGAACCAAACACTCGCATCCAGTTCCTTGTTCCAACTAACCCCGGTTATAAATGTCTAACTTCAATTTTTTTTTTTTTTAGATGTGGTTTTCCACTGTAGCTCAGGTTGGCCTGGATCTCAGCAGCAATCCCACACTGCCTTTGCCTCTGGAGTGCTGGGATCACTAGCACAGGCCATGTCAGGATTAAAACTTTAACTGACTTTGGAGAACTATCTTAAAAGCACTGGATATGTGAGAGTCCTCTGAAGCTGAGCATATATGCTATTATTAACCTCAGCATATTGCATTCTACTTGTATTTTTCCAGTTTACCATTTTAAAGCAGTTTTTAGTGCCTTTTACTAGATATTTGTTGTAGTTTTCAATAAAAGAAACATGGACTTGTTGATCCTTTTCTAATTAAATGTCACTAACTTTAATTTTCCTTGATCAATTTCTCCAATATGTGTAATGCTGACTTACTGCCTAGTAGCCATTCTCATTAACCACAGGAATATGGACTTCTCAAGTTAAGGATTTCACACTAAACCAGAAAACATGTGTTTTAACAGCTATATAAGATACTTGGAAAGAATCATTCCCTGGGTTGTGTCTGCCCCGGGTTCTTTTGGTTTTCAACCTGCCTGTATGTAAATACATGGCTCCACAGGGGACTGACTGAGGATGTCTAAAACTCCTGTGTCAGTAGACTTGGGGTTCCTCCTTGCAGTCCAGGCTCTCTAATGGGGAACCTTATGTGCAGTGACGACATCAGCAGCCATCATGGAAATGTAGGGGACCTGTGGCTTGTACGTGTTGCTTTAAAGGACATTTGAGACAATTTTCTGGTGAATATTCGTGTTTCTGATTCCATGCTGTTCCCAGACTGAGGTCCAGACAGGTATGTTGTGGGTTGTGTGCCTTTGGAAAGCCACAGAGCACAATCACCAGAGTTCACAATGGCTACATCATCGTATTTGTTCCAATCAAGCTACAGAAAAAAAGAACTTGTAACTGAATCCTTGTAGCCTCAGTCCCCCCAGCCACCACATCTCAAAGAACAAGTGCCAGGTCCTTGTGCCTGTGAGGGCCTCCACTGTGCTAAACCCCCCTACCCCATCAGTTTTTGGTTTTTTTTTTCAGCCATGTTTACTGATAATCTCACATCCATTTCTAAAAGGAAGAACCAAAACATCTTCTCCAAGTGAACAATGGGCAGATGTCTGCTGTTTTTGTGTCTGTAAGTCATTGTGTTTAACTTGTAGAGAACTTGACACGTTTTCAAAAATTCTAGTTTTAAAAGGCATTATACAAAACAATGTGCTGCCAAATTGGGTGTGTATCAAGGATTGCATAGAAGGGAAAACATACTGGAAATTAAAAGACTGTTTTCTGTTAAACGCAGATCCTGTTGTAAAAGGTGGTTATATAATAGGATGTTTAATAGCAACAAAATCATTTACTGGTATGTTAATCAGTGATGAGAGTGTGGCAGATATATTATGCCCTTGGGGGTGGGGAAGGAGATTTCTAAAATCAGTTTGTCTTGCTGGACTACAGCCAAGTAAATTGAAGAAATTGGAAAATTGTAAAAAATTTGGGGGAGATAAGGGTGCATGTAGCTCAAAGCTAGAGTGCTTGCCTAGTGGGCATGAGGTCCCGGGTTCAGGCCCCAGTACTGCATGAAGTGGGTGTGCTGACACAGCCCTGTAGTCTTCCCACTTGGGAAGTGGAAACAGGAGGCCTAGAAGTTCAAGGTCATCCTTTGCCAATTTTGAGGCCACCCTGGGTTACATGAGGTTCTGTCTCAACAGGAAAGAAAGGGAAAAATTGTAGATCTGCCTAGGTTTCTCTTAAGCTTTTCCTGTGGGCATTGGTGTGGTGGTGTCCTCAACTCTCCATTTTTTGTAGTGGAGCTGATAACAAATGTCACTGTTGAAAAAAATGACTTCTGGAATGCCATTAAGACACAATAAGTAGATTTGTTATCAAGTAGTAAGTGTTAAAACAATTTTCTTTTTCCATTCCCAACATATCTGGATGGTGCCCTGTGATGGCAGATGAGAGACTTAAAAAAGATATGTATTTACCAACCCAGACTCACACTTACTGAGCTACCATTGCATAGTATACATCAAGGAAACTCGTTCAAAAAATTGTTAAGTGCATCAAATCAGTCCCCAAGACGGAATTTCATAAGAGCAAAAGGATTAAATCACCAATTTCAGGAATTTTTTTTTTTTTTTTTTGGTTTTTCGAGACAGGGTTTCTCTGTGTAACAGCCCTGGCTGTCCTGGACTTGCTTTGTAGACCAGGCTGGCCTCGAACTCAGAGATCCGCCTGCCTCTGCCTCCCAAGTGCTGGGATTAAAGGCGTGCGCCACCACGCCCGGCAGGAATTTTTTTTTAAAAGTGTTGATGTTGATTTAATGACATTAGCTTTTGGGAGATAAGATGGCTAAGTTGAGGCTGGATGTTGAAAAGGTTTTATGATTTTTGACATTAAGTGGTTTATAGTATCAAAAGCGATGGGCTGGTGAAGTGGCTCGGGGGCTAAAGGCCTGACAACTGAGGTCAATCCTTGAGATCCACATAGTGGAAAGGGAGAACCAACTCCCAAACATTGTCCTCTGACCATACAAATACATACTAGGAAATACAATGTCAAATGTCTTGCTTGTGTTATGGCATTCTTACTTTTATAGTAAGGTCCAGGAAAAGGTCTATGGGTTAAGGCCTCTAAGCTTGACAACCAGAGTTCAATCCGCAGGACTCATGGGGAAAGGAGAGAACAGACTCTCTGACCTCTACTCACAATGTTAACCATAATAAAGGTAATACTTTTTTTTAAACAGTCAGTGAAGTTTTATTACTTATATATGTATTTGTCTTTATTAGTAATTGTAAACTTAGGACCTGCTCAGTGTTTTTAGGACTCTGAATGGGCCACTGGGTACCCAGTAGACTTGTCCCCTCACCTCCATGTGCACAGTGTAACAGGCACACATAGGCCTCCAGCATGTGTGCACATACACTATTTTATATGTTTTCCCCACACTTATTTGTGAGCCATGTGCATGCCTGGTATCCTCAGAGGTCAGTAGAGGGTGTCAGATCCACTCAGACTGGAGTTACAATTTTGAGTACACATGTATGTGCTGGGAATTGAACCCTGGTCCTGCACAAGACCGAGTACTCTTAACAGCCATCTCTCCAGTATCCTATCCCCCCCCCCTTTGTCTTTTTTTTTTGTTTTGTTTTGTTTTTTCGAGACAGGGTTTCTCTGTGTAGCTCTGGCTGTCCTGGACTCGCTTTGTAGACCAGGCTGGCCTCGAACTCACAGAGATCCGCCTGCCTCTGCCTCCCAAGTGCTGGGATTAAAGGCGTGCACCACCACCGCCCGGCCCCCCTTTGTCTTTTTAAAACAAGTTTATAGATAGTAATTGAAATTACACCAGCTCAGTAATAGATTCCCATGTTGGTGTGCTGTCAAACTATATGAGTACGGTCTTAGATCATGAACCTATTGCTGAATGTAATTTAGCAAACATGATATTGAAAATGTCAGCTCTGTCATGGAAAACAATGGGAAGGGCCTGCTGCTGTGTTTTGAGAACCTGTCTGAAGCTACAGCTACGTGGATGTCAGGAAACAGGAAAGAGGCAGTTGCCTATCAGAGGTGAGGAAGCTGTACAACAAGAATGGGGACACCATGGACAGACTTTAGCCTCTCCCATGGCCTCTCTTTCCTTGAAGCCTTACTGGCTTTTTTTTTTTTTTTTTTGTTTTTCGAGACAGGGTTTCTCTGTGTAACAGCCCTAGCTGTTCTGGACTCACTTTGTAGACCAGGCTGGCCTTGAACTCACAGAGATCTGCCTGCCCCTGCTGAGACTAAAGGCGAGAGCCACCACGCCTGCCCACCGGCCCTTACTGGCTTCTTAGTGGTTTTTGTACAGTGCTGGTTCAATGGTGCTTTTTTTCTGTGGTAACACATGCCGACCCTCATTCCTACAACCCAGCTCCATACACAGGCAAAGCAACATTGTGGAGAAAGGTCAATGATTGAAAAGCTGTACTGCTGGGGCAGAAGAGATGGCTCAGGGGTTAACAGCACTGGCTGCTCTTCCAGAGGGCCCAGGGTTTCATTCCCAGCACACACATGGCAGTTCACAGCTGTCTGTAACTCCAGTTCCAGGGGATCCCAACACCCGACACCCATGTACATGGAACAAAATTGGGAAAGAAAAAAAAAGGCTATACTGCTCTTTCAGAGGACTGCAGTATAGTTTCCAGGGGGATCTGAGGGGAGCCTTGTCTTGCCTCCACAGGCACCCACATACACATATGTGCCCATACACACGTATACGCATAATTTAAAAATACTTTTTTCCTTTAACTCACAAAACTATTTACTAAAGAAATGATGGAGCCAGGTGTGGTGGCACACGTTTAATTCCAGCAGACAATGCAGAGGAAGGCAAATAGGGTTTTTAAGGCAAACTTCAGCTACATAGTGAGTTCAAGGCCACTCTGGGCAACTTGAGGGCCGTGTCTCAAAAAGTCAAAACAGCAGCAGCAATCACCTCACGTAAGTGTGAGCACCCCTGGACCTCATTTTTTTTTTTTTTTTTGGTTTTTCGAGACAGGGTTTCTCTGAATATCTCTGGCTGTCCTGGACTCGCTTTGTAGGCCAGGCTGGCCTCGAACTCACAAAGATCCGCCTGCCTCTGCCTCCCAAGTGCTGGGATTAAAGGAGTGCGCCACCACCGCCCGGCTTTTTTTTTTTTTTAAAGATTTATTTTATTTATTCTATGCATATGTGTGCTCTATCTGCATGTACACCTGCATTCCAGAAGAGGGCACCAGATCACATTGTGGATGGTTGTAAGCCACCATGTGGTTGCTGGGAATTGAACTCAGGACCTTTGGAAGAGCACTAGGCAGTGCTCTTAACTGCTGAGCCATCTCTCCAGCCCCTGGACCTCATTTCTATAGTGATGTATTTGCTAATCCGGTTTCCTGCATTATCGTCCTTGCCTGGCTAACTTCTCTGTTTCCCCTTAGCACTGCCAACACCTGAATCTCTGTCCCCACTGCCTCCCCCAATTTATAACAGCTCCTCAATGTTCGTATCATAATCTGAAATGTTTCCTTTTGTCAAAGAAGTTTCACATTCACCTTTCAAGATGTATTTTGATAGCCCTTTCCCTGTTGCTTTCTAGTTATGGGGTAACAAAATTAACAATTTTGGAAATACCCAGAGAGGCAAGTTTTGAAATAGTACATTGTTTTTATATCTTAAAAGTCACAGAATTTAATAAGCTAAGGCCAAAGGCAAAGGGGATTTTTTAAGAATAGAACCCTTGATAGAGACTAGCAGGAAAAGAAGACATCTAACTTTTTAAGGTGTATAAGTAACTTTTGCGATATTTGGAAAACAGGGTCAGCAAGATGGTTCCACTGCTAAAGGCTTTGGCCTCTGAGCCTGACGATCTTAGTTTGATCTCTGGGATTCATATCATGGAAAAAACTTCTACACGAAAAAAATGTGAAGAAAAAAAACCCCAAAAAACCTAAAGCTGGGCACTGGGACACATGCCTGTCTTTAATTCTAGCTCTGGGAGGTAGAAGCAGACAGATCTCTGTGAGTTGGGGGCCAGCTTCTACATAGCAAATTCCAGGTCATCCAGGGCTACATGGTAAAGCCTTATCTAAAACAAATAAAAAAGTTGGAAAATAAAAGATGTTCTGTTATATTTGGAACTAGGCACCATGGTCCATGCATGTAGCTGCAGGTACTAGGGAGAGTGGAGCAGGATGGTCACTTGACCCCATGAATATATTTTGATTTATATTGAATGAGGATTATATTTTTGAATTGGTGTCCATGTTGGTTTATATTGATGGTCAGCCTGATAGGCCCTAGAATCTCCTAAGAGAAAAACCTCTGGGTGTTGCTGTGAGGAAGCTTCTTTATTTGGTTAATAGAGGTGGGGAGACACACCCTAACTGCCAGACTAAAGAAGTTAGGACCATCGTTCATCTCTCTGTTGTTAGTGTGACCAACAGCCTCATATACCCGTCGCCACAACTTCCCTGCCATGATGGACTGACTGTGGCCTCCAACTATGAGCCAAACTAAAACCTTCCCTTAAGTCACAGCTTATAAATAAGAAAAATGATAATTTTCATTCCCCTTGGCGTCAAATCTCATGATCAGTCAAGAGTTTTATAGTTCCTGTTCCCATGTTTCCTAATCAATTAAGGTGATGGCTACGGAGTCCTCCACTCCTCTGGCACGTTTACTCTTGTCTTTCCCACTCTCTTTTTCCACCTGGCTGGATAGTGTTCCAGAGAATTGGTTCAGGCTGTTAGGACTTAGAAAGGCAACATTTGTTGTCACAGGTCATTTTAGAAGCAGTCACTTGAGGAGGGAGCATAGCCTAGTCCAGTCCTTCCTTTTTTCAGGTTTGCCATGAAGAGCTTTGGCATGAGAACAAATACCAAAAACAGGATCCTCCCAAGGAGCTAAAATTTTACTTCATCTCTGTGACCATCAACCACAAGATGGTGACATCAGTCTCCTTTATCCCCATTTTGTGTGTGGCATTCTTCACCTTATTAACTACGTTTCTATGCGTATCATATGTATCATATTCTGTTGTAGGGGCACAGTGACTATCACTGTAGAACTCGTGTAGGTGTGAGGAAACAGGATTTAGAAGAGCTATTTAGATTTATAAAGATTTAGCTGTAGAAACCCTCAACTATTCATCCAACCTGCGGAAAAGCATTTTTCTTCCATCATTCCTTGTTCATAGAATTGAATCCATAAAACTACAGTCATTGACGTTAAGCCAATCTTTAATTACACAGAGGTCCAGAAGCTACAACAAACTTAATAATGTGAATATTGTCATTCTAGTTATTCAAGTCTAATCCTCAGATGCAGGACAAGTAGCCATATGTAATTTTGCTAAAGCCTATGTTTGAGGCTCACTAGAGCCTGTCATGTAGTTTGCAAGAATCCCCTTCCACCTAAATCTCAGTTTTGGTGTCTTCCCTCAGAAATGAAATAGGTGATCGACTGAATGAAGAGATCATCAAATGATTAACAAGTTTAAGGGCTGGGATTGTTGTTCAGTTGGTCACAGGATTGCCTGGCGTGTGAGGTACTGGGGATCGGACCCATTCTTCGTCTTCGTGAATACACACATGGACCAAGAAGTCAATTCGCTGGCACTGATGCCTTTTGTGTAAGTGTGTAACGCAAAGGCAGTTCATCCTGATCAGTAGGATTAAATGAACTCATTACAAATAGGGTAATCTGTCGGATACATTGGGCTTGCTTTCCTTGTCTTGAATTCCTCTGGGTTTTTCCTATTCCTTCTGTTTCAAAGGAGCAATCGCCTTCCAACTTTGGGAAACTATAGCTCTGAGCATGGTGTGCCCATCTTGGATTCTGATCAGTTACCTAATCTTGCCTGCGCTACTGACTTTGGACACATAAATTCCTTTCTCCGGTGGGTTTTGCTTCTTCTGGGGAGCGTGAGGCCACGCTTTAAGGCTGGCTTAAGAAGCTGACGTCCGTGCAGCTCGCCCTCCTACTCTGCCAGAGCCCAGTCGCCGCAACTTAATGCCCCGTCCACCGGTCCAGCGGGAAGACGTTATTCGCCAACGCTCCACCCACCACGAGGGGCGGGGCGAAGGGCTGCAGTTTCCGGCGGCGAATGGCTGGACGGCGCGTGGCGCTCCCCCAGCCTCAGTTCGTGCCTGCACCCGAGCTGATGCGTCGCGCGTCAGCCCCACTTCCCCACCGCCTGTGAGGGGGCTGCTCGAGCGCTGCAGGGCATGCTGGGAAGGGAGATGCTCCAAATTGGGGGGGGGTGGGACACTTGGAATTCGTGCTGCGCCGGGGCGCATGCGTCCTCTCTGGCGATTGGCCCGTGTTCTAGAGAAGCCTGCCCCCTTCACAGCATGGGCGGGCTCATCGGGGCCTCTCGCGTTTTCATTGGCTGCAGGAGGCTGCGGCTTTTGGGAAGGGTTTCCTCCCGGAGAATTCGGGCCGCTTTGCTCCTGCCGCGCGCGGTGCGTGGCCCGGAAGTGACGCAGATCTTCGCCCCCCCCCCCGGCCGCCCTGCCCCCGCTTCCTTTCACACTGTCGGTACCTGTAGGTGGTCGTGGCCACCGCGCCCAGAGGGAGGTGGCGGCCACCAGTAATGCCCGGGAAACTCCTCTGGGGAGACATCATGGAGCTCGAGGCACCCTTGGAAGAGTCCGAGAGCCCGAGGAAGGAGAGGCAAAAGGTGCGCTGCGGCTGGGCCGCGCCTCCCTCGGGCTGCGCTGGCCTGGGCGGGGAGGGGAGCGGTCTCAGAAGGGGACGACCTGTCAGGACTCGGCGCCAGCTCCGGGGGAAGGCTTTCCCCTCGCCGTGCTCGGCCCTCTTGAGGTCCCGGGGACCATTCCCATCGCCACACTCCGGACTTGGAGGAGAACGGACCTGGGCTTCGGCCTGGCTTCGTGGCGCTTCAGCCCGACGTCGGCCCTTGCGCCTGGATCTCTCCCAAGAGATGGGCAGACTAGAGCTCCCATCGCCGTGGAATCTGCTCAGTTTATCCTTTCTTCGGCGGCGAGGCCCCTCATTTGGTACTCCAGGGCCTTCGAAGAACATAATTAAGAAAGATGATGGCTTTGCCTATGTGTTACTTCTCTGTCGCTGTGTCGTGTCTGCAGCAGTCTCGGAGAAGGCTATCCTAGGGTTACAATCCTCCATGATTGGGTAATAGAGACTTAAAGAATAGTGTCACAGCCAGGGTTACTAGGGTCTGGCTGTGATGGAATTCGTGGGTTTCTGTTATGAATAGCCCTTACTGTCAGTATTTTCAATCCACAGGTATTTATTGAGGCTAATTTGTGCCAGACTCTTTGCTGAGTACCAAGGAGCTTAAGCTAATTAAGTATGCAAAATGGTCCCTGCCCACCAGGAGCCGGTAGAGGAAGATTTAGAGGCTCTACCCCCACCTCCGTCCGAAAAAAAAAAAAAAAAAGGAAGGAAAAACAAAAACCAAACAAAAAAACCCCTGAAAAATAGAGGAGATTAAGGTGCTAAGAAAATGCACAGGTAAAATTTTTACTAGAGACATTTGACCTGGAGAGAAAAAAAGCTAAGGAGAATGAAAGTGACTGTGGGAAAGATGACATTTGATAACATTTATTCTGTAGATGCTAAAGATTAGGGAGTACTTCTACGACTTACCACCAAGGTAAACTTTTAAGTTATAGCCAACCAGTCTGCCTGCCTTCTTCCATCTATGCCAGCTTCCTAATGGGCATTGTACTGGGGCCACTTGCATGCCTGACAAATACCCGGCATTGAGCTATATTTCCAACCCTCATTTTTCTGTTTTTGTAGATATACTAAACTTGGAATTTACATTTTGGCATTTCAGTGCTGGGGTTTAAATTAAACTCAACTACAAGCCCACGTTTTTGTCATTTTTAAGTGTAGAACTTGCTGTCATTAAGTATAATAGAATTGTTCTGCTGTCATGACCACTGTCTGTGTCTAGAATCTTTTCATCTTGCCAAGCTGAAGCTCTTTGCCCCTTACGTATTAACTCCTAAGCCTTTGAATTTTACTACGATAGGCTCCTAGCGCAGATTATAAATGTAATCTCCAAGCAATGTTAATTTTAGTGCCTCTTGAAAGCACTATTAGATAGCACTGAAGCAAGTGATTTATTTATTTGAGCAAGTGATTCTGAAGAGCTAAATTTCCAGATATTTTTTTGTGGTCTGTAAATATTAAAGAAAGAACTTGTCTCCAGTTCTGTATTTTAAAAAACCTTAAAAAAGATTTTTTTTGTGTGTGTGTGTGGGGGGTATTTCACCAAATGTATGTCTGTGTACCATTCGCGCCTATCCTCTGAGGCCACAACAGGCTGTCAGATCCCCTGGAGCTGCCATGTGGATGCCGGCAATTGAGCCTGAGTACTTTGGAAGAGGAGCTAGTGCTCTTAACCTCGGAGCCATCTCTCCAGTCTTAGTTTTGCATTTTAAAATTGAAGTTACAGAGTACAGCCTTGGTGTTTGACTTTTTGTTGTTCTGCTACCTAAACACAGTCTTAATTTTCAATGTTACAGTCCTTCATGGAAGTGTAGCAGTTAGTTGTATATAAATTACATAGTTTTGTTTTTCTTTAGTCTACCATCTTCATAGCTTAAGGAGAACTATGTCTACTAGTACATGCCTGTAATCCATGCACTTGGAGATGGAGGCAGGAGAGTCAGGTGTTAGAGGTTACTCTGAGCTACAGGGCAAATAATGAAGGGAGGGAGCTTAATGTGAAAACTGTCAGGTCGAGCCAGGCGGTGGTGGCGCACACCTTTAATCCTAGCACTCGGGAGGCAGAGGCAGGCGGATTTCTGTGAGTTCGAGGCCAGCCTGGTCCACAAAGTGAGTCCAGGACAGCCAGGCTGTTACACAGTGAAACCCTGTCTCCAAAAACAAAAATCCTGTCAGGTCAGACAGGGCTACATTCCATTCCTTCCCTTCCACCTGCAGAGTGTCCTTTAGAATCTTTGCAAGTACTTGACATCTTAAATTCTCTTCATCTTAAAGTGGCAAAGATAATACAGGTTCACCATCCCTTATCCAAAATCATTGGAGCTAGATGTGTTTTAAAATTCACATAAGCTGGAAATCATTAGAAGGGTTGGGAACCTGCAGCCTCAATATTAAATATGGATAGCTGTGCTAAGTGGGATAAATAAAAACAACAAGTAGCTTCATATTCCTTGTAGCTAAATTTTACCATCAAATGAATTCAGATCAGATAAGGTTTTGTCTCCATATAAGTTACAAAAACACTTTCGGTTTTCAGAGCTTTATGGATTTCGGGATTTCGGATAAGGGATTATGGACCTGTACTTCCCTGATAGGGTTGTTATGAAGATTAAACAAGATAAGCCGAAAACATTGCACAATGATGGGTAGGTACTCAATACATTTTTTTTCCTTTTTGGAGATGTTAGAAGTTTTTATTTGTGCTTTAATTTATAATTTGAGGCTTCATTCTTTTCCTGAGGAGAAACTATTTAACTTTTCTAAAAATCTTAGGATGGGGTTAGAAATATTCTGGAAACTGGGTCTTGAAAGGGCAAGAGAACACATGACAAATAGAAGCAGGTAAGATGCAGACCTTGGCGTTGCTAACCAGTCTAGATTTCTTGCAGGTAGAGTGTTTGTTGAGTGTAATTGTAGGCTGAGTTTAGCTGGTTGGGGAGTCATACTTGAGCTGCTTTAGAGTCCTAAAAGGACAGCTTGTCACTGTCCTTTCTTTGTCTACAGAGTGATAGAAGGAAGTCAAGGCACCATTCTGAATCAGATGAGAAAACAGAAACAAGAGAAAATGGTGTTACAGATGATCTGGATGCTCCAAAGCCCAAAAAAGCTAAAATAAAAGAGAAGCTAAATGGAGATACGGAAGAAGGACTCAGCAGACTTTCAGATGGATTCTCCCCATCTCATAAGTCAAGAAGAAAAGACCTGCCAAATGGAGATGTTGATGTGTATGAAAAACGGTCAAAGCGAGTGTCATCCTTTGAAAACTCTCATAAATCAAGTGATAAAGTAGAGGAGGTACATATGGTGTTGTCTTTGAAATGTAGGCCAACTTGATCTTTTAGGTTCATTAGAATTGATTATATGCAATTTCCTACTTAGTGTCTAATGGTTTTTGGGTTTTGTTTTGTTTTTTTTTCTGTTTTTGGTTTTTCAAGACAAGGTTTCTCTGTATCCTTGGCTGTCCTGGACTCACTTTGTAGACCAGGTTGGCCTCGAACTCACAGAGATCACAAGTGCTGGGATTATAAAAGACGTGCACTTCCGGCTGTATCTAATGTTTTTATTTGAACCATAGAACCAGTGTAGCTGAAACCTGAGCCTTTTTTCCTTTGGTCCTTGTTTCTTTCATTGTATTGTCTTTTTTTAACATTTAGTTATTTTGTGTGCGGAAGTCATAGTGTAACTTGAAGGAGTCACTTTTTCTTCTGCCATGTGGGTCCCTGGGATCAAACAGGTTGGTGTTTTTTGTTTTTGTTTTTTGTCTGATTGGTTGGTTGATTTGTAGACCAGGCTAGCCTTGAACGCACAGAGATCCACTTGCCTCTACCTCCCGGGTGCTGGGACTAAGGATATGCACCACTTTGCCCGGCTCAAACTGAGGTTGTTAAGCTTGGCAGCAGGTGCTTTTAAACCACTAAACCAACTTGCTGCTACTCCCTCCTTTGCTTTTCCTTTCTTGAGATAGTTTCCTGGATATTAAATTTTGGGAAGTATAGTAGACATGCTTAGTATAGGGTCTACTCCAAGACCTACTGTAGTTGTGTTTAGTCATTTATTTGAGATGGGTCCTCATTCTAGTAGCTCAGGCTAGTCTCATATTTCCCATGTAGCTGAGGGTGGTTTTGGGGTCTTTATCCTCTTGGCTCTGCCTCTCAAGGACTGAGATTACAGGTACGTACCACCATGGAGAGTTTTTTTTTTGTTTTTGTTTTTGGAGACAGGGTCTCAACACTGGCTGGCCTGGAATTCACAGAGGTTCATCTGCCTCTGCCTCACTCATGCATGTGCCATTGTGCCCAGCTGTGCTGGGTTTATATTTGGTGTACCTCTTAGAATGGCTACTTTCTTTTGTGTTTTTTTTTTTTTTCTTTTCGAGACAGGGTTTCTCTGTTTAACAGCTCTGGCTGTCCTGGACTCGCTTTGTAGACCAGGCTGGCCTCGAACTCGCAAAGATCCGCCTGCCTCTGCCTCCCAAGTGCTGGGATTAAAGGCATGCGCCACCACCGCCCGGCTTGCTACTTTCTTTTTAGAACAACTTTTTTCTCTCTTATGGGTATGAGTGTTTTGTTTACATGTATGTACTGTGTACTGTGTGCATTTGTGATGCCTACTGAAGCCAGAAGAGGGTGCCATATTCCCTAGAACTGGAGTTACAGATTGTTGTTACCTGCCACATGGTGTTGGGAGCTCAACCTGTGTCTCCTGAGTGCTGGGATTAAAGGCATGCAGCACTGTGCCTAGCCTCTTTCTTTGATAATAACTTATAATCTTTAAATCTGATAATAGGTAATATTTAAGCCCTCCTCAGTATTTCTTTCTGCTGTGCTAGGGATCAAACCCTGGGATAGGCACTGAGATTTTTGGAGAATTGTGGGAAGAGACATTGAATCTTTGGTTTGATATCCTGTGTTTTTCTACTTCTAAATTTATTTGCTAAGAAGTGCATATGTTAATTGAGTTTAGTAAAGGACTGCAAATCTCTACTAGTAGAATGTATAGATTGCTCCTAAGTTTGTTGAAATTTGTCTAGAGCAATGTATTATAATAGACTAAATTGTTGATTATTTTTATGTGTGTGTGGGGGGGGGGAGAGAGAGATTATCCCACATAGATTTGAGTGCCCAGGGAAGTCAGAAGAGGGTGTTGGATCCTTTGAAGAAGTAGCTCCAGGTATTGGTGAGCTACCTGACATGGGAACTCAACTCAGGTCCTCTTCAAGAACAGAATCTGTTCTTAAGTGCTGAACTGTATTTCAAGCCCTGGTTATTTTGTTCTGATATATTAAATTTTAGGAATTAATGCAAAGGGTATGATTATGCTGTGTAAAAAGCTACATGAATTAAGTATAATACTGATCACAGCAAAAAGTTTAAATAGCCTAAATTCTAATAGTGAACAGTTCGTTAAATAAACTATGCTGTCTATGAAGTAGAACACAGCTATTCCAAGAGCATGCAAGAATGTTAGAAAGATACTCAGTGTATTTTGCTAAGCAAAATTATAAAACAGTCTATAATAATTGTTCAAATGTTCAAAAAGACTTTTTTTTTTTTCTGAGACAAGGTTTCTCTGTGTAGTCTTGGCTGTCCTGGAACTCTTTTAGTAGACCAGGCTGGCCTCAAACTCAGAGATCCACCTTCCTTTGCCTCTCAAGTACTGGGATTAAAGGCTTGCAGCACTATGCCTGGCAAAAGACTTAGTTTTTGTTTTTTGTTTGTTTGGTTGGTTTTTTAAAAATGTTTATTCACTACTTCAAGCCACATCTCCATCACAGTGCCCCCCCTCCACCCTTCCCAGTCCCACCTTCTTACCCTCCCATTCTACTCCTCCAGAGTGGGGTGTCCCCACACATCAGTCCCCCACCCCAGGTCAGCAGTCACATGAGGGCCAAGAGCCTCCTCATATACTGGGGGCCTACATGGCAGCACCACTAGGGCAAAGTGTCTCATCAACAAAGTCTATGTTCCTGTTCCTTTTGGTGTGTTGGTTGTACAATAGTTATCCTATACTATATGGCTAAAATCTAATTATACATGAATAGATGCTATGTGCATCTTTCTGAATCTGGGTTAGTTCACTCAGGATGAGCTTTTCTAGTTCCATCCATTTGGCTGCAAATTACATGATTTCGTTGTTTCTGATAGTTGAGTAGTATTCCAAAAAGACTTAGTTTTAATGTGTATGAGTGCTGTATCTGCATGTACACCTGCAGCCAGAAGGGGGCATCAGATCGTATTGTGGATTGTTACGAGCCACCATGTGGTTACTGGGAATTGAAATCAGGATCTTTGGAAAAGCAGCTAGTGCTCTTGACCGCTGAGCCATTTCTCCAGCCAAGACTTATTTATTTATTTATTTATTTATTTGTTTGTTTGTTTGTTTTTGGTTTTTCGAGACAGGGTTTCTCTGAATATCTCTGGCTGTCCTGGACTCGCTTTGTAGACCAGGCTGGCCTCGAACTGACAAAGATCCGCCTGCCTCTGCCTCCCAAGTGCTGGGATTAAAGGCGTGCGCCACCACCGCCCGGCCAAGACTTAGTTTTAAATTTTTATATGTATGAGTGTCTTGCCAGCATGTATGTGTGTGTACCATGTGTGTGCCTTGTGTCTGAGGAGTCCTACTTGCTTTGTTTCACCACTTAGAGCATACTTTACTAGTTTTTGTAGTCAACACTCATATAAACGCTATGTTTTTTTTCACATTGAAGCTAGAGGATAATTTTATTTGAGGAACTTTTATTTATTTAAATTTAACTTAGTCCACTACCCCTGTACAAATGGGGAACAGCTAAAACTCTCAAAAATTCAAATTATAGCCAGGTGTGGCAGCACACATCTTGAATCTCAGTACTAAGGAGGCAGAGGCAGATGGGTCTCTATGAGTTTGAGGCCAGCCTGGTCCTCAAAGTGGGTTCTAGGACACCCAGGGCTATGTGGAGAGACCCTGTCTTAATAAAAAGAACAACAACAAAGTGAAAAAATAAATAAAATTATACATATATGTGTGTGTATAAAAGGACCAATAATGTGTGATATACATCAATAGTGAAAATAGTTTTTCCTGGTTCTGTAATCATCTGAATAAGACTGTGGAGACATCTAGTATATTCCATTTAAAAAAAAAAAATCCAGCCGGGTATGGTGCTGCACACCTTTAGTCCCAACACTTAGGAGGCATAGGCAGCAGGTTAGGATCTCTGTGAGTTCAAGGCCAACCTGGTCTACACAGTGAGTTCCAGGACAGCCAGGGCTACACAGAGAAACTCTGTCTCAAAAACAACAATAACAGAAAACTAAACCAGCCAACCAACCAACCAAACAAACAAAAACAAAAATAAGTGGCTGGCTTGGTGAGGTGGCATATGCCTTTAATCCTAGCCCTTGGGAGGCAGAGCCAGGCAAATCTCTCGGTCTGCTTGGTCTACAGACAGTTCTAGACAACCAAGGCTACACGGAGAAACCTGTCTTGCTGGGGGAGGACTGTTACGGGGGGGGGGGGTGTGTGCTAGAAACATGGCTCTGTAGTTAAGAGTGTATGCTGCTCCTAAAGGACCCAGGTTCAGTTTTCAGCACCCACATTGGACAGCTCTGTTGAGTAAGTAGACATGGTGTATGTTTTAACTATTTATTTTTATTTTTATGTATATTAATGTTTTGCCTTCATGTGTGATGAGTAGAATCCCCTGGAACAGGAGTTACAGACAGTTGTGAGCTGCCATGTTGGTGCTGAAAATTGAACCTGAGTCCTCTGGAAGAGGAGAGGAGCAAGTGCTCTTAACCACTGAGCCATCTCTCCAGCCCCGTATGTCTTTAATTCTAACACTTGGGAAACAGAGGCAGGTGATCTCTTGAGTTTGAGGCCACTCTTGCAAATTCCAGAACACCCAGGGCTACATAGTGACATTCATGTATGTAAGAAAGTATATATGGGAAAAATTAGTAGCTTGCCATTTATAGAAATGTTTAGCCATGTACAACTATAATCACAGGACTTTAGAGGTAGGGGTAGTCAGAATTAAGGACCACCCTTAGCTGCATAGCATGTGTGAGACTAGCCTAGGCTACATGAGGCATTGTCTGAGAAGCCTCCTCTGTGACCCTCAAAGTGAGTAAAAGTTAATGTAAACTATATTATTTAGAATTTTGGTTTCATTTTGACAGACTCTCACACGTGAACAAAAGGAAGGAGCCTTCTCTAATTTCTCCATCTCTGAGGAAACCATAAGGCTTCTGAAAGGTACTGTGACTTTCATGTTGTCTAAATCTGCTGTTGATTTTATACAACTCTGGTGCCTTTCTGACCAAAAGAAGAATATAAAATAAAAGATAAATAGCCCCCTCTTTTTAATTGCAGTTATTTCTACATCATTTTCTTTATTCTGACTTGTTTTAACTGTGAGACTTACATGTATTTGGCAAATCAGACCAATTTCATTCTAATTCTGTTTGGGGTAGGAATAACTGTAAACATTACTAGGTAGTGTGTCTATAGGCAGTCATGGAGGAATAAGGATTGTCATTTTCAAATGAATTTATTTTTTTCTAATGCTAGTCACAAATTTTAATGAAATCTCATTTTACAGGTCGAGGGGTAACATATCTCTTTCCTATTCAAGTTAAAACCTTTGGTCCTGTATATGAAGGAAAAGATTTAATTGCTCAAGCCCGGACAGGAACAGGAAAGACATTCTCTTTTGCCATACCCTTGATTGAAAGGCTCCAAAGAAATCAAGAAACAATTAAAAAAAGCCGCTCACCAAAGGTAACGGTTATTAAGGGAGTAATAAGCGCTTAACATTAATGAAAAGGGACAGGAAAAACAATAGTCTTTTGGTTTTGTTTTTTGTTTTTTGCTTAGTGCTGGAATCAAACCCAGGGCCTTGTGCATGCTAAGCTCATGCTGTCCCACTGAGCTGTACCCTAAACCCTGAAAGAATTATACTAGCCCCAAAGTTAGGTGTACCCCTCTCCTTTTAGAGTCATCAGTCCTTTTTCATAAAGTTAGATTTTGATTCCTAAAGTAAAAATTTGTTGTTTTTCACATAGGAAAAGTTTAAGCAAAGCTAAAATAGATTATTAATGAACACAAATGTAATATCTCTGGATGTGTAGATGTCTTCCATATCTTTGTATTATGAAGTCAATTTACCTTATAGAAGTTTATAATATTTATTTATATTTGGTATGTTTAGTGACCTTCCTCTTCATTCCTGTCCTTTGCTCTTAATATAATGAATTTTCTAATGAGCTATTCACTTGGCAGTTCATTAAATGTTCAGTATTATTTCACAGGTTGACTTTTTATGAAGAATATTACAGCAGTGATGTTGCTGTTATTGGATACTAGAGATATATGTCTTAACTTATAAATAGTAAAAGTCAATTAACAAAGGGAACTAGTAAAATTCTAGTCTAAAATTTGACATTTTTAGAAGCTGTATGCACTTTAAGGTTTGTAACAGTGAAGAAGAAAAGTCATCATAATGATTTGAACAGGTATGTTTGTGCTTGTAATCCTGATGTTACACTAGAAAAGCAAGTTCACATGTGTGAGTAGAACGACAGCAGAATGGCTTAGGATCTCATATGCTGGTTGTATTGACTTACAGGATAAATTGTTTTTCTTTGTTGAAATTTCCAGCAATGCAGTTGTACCCTATCTTAGTCTGTGAGATGGCTGTCCCTGATGTCACAGTTCCACTACCTGTAGCTACTGGACTTTGAGCAAGCCTTAACAACTTCACTGTGACTCGGGTTCCATATCTGTAAAATTGGCATATTAATGCCACCTCATCTGGTTTTCATGACAAAATTCACTAATTTACTGATCAAATTCACTATTTCATACAAAGCACAAGAACCATCTTTGACAAGTATGTTTTGAGTATTCATTCTGTACCAACTGCTTCTCCAGGTGCGGAGAATACAGTGACATATACCTGACATAAACATCTGTATTCTTTGACGTTACATTTGAGTAGAAGAGCACAGTCAGCAGATAATGTACATTGTTTGTCTCTCTGTCTATAGATACATATTTGTATTTTAGGGGAGTAATATAAATGTAAAGGGGAAGGAATAGAGAGGGACAAGGAAATCATAAAAAGAAGCTTGGGAATGTTGTTAAGAAAGTGCTATTAATGTTTGTTTGTTTTTTGAGATAGGGTCTCATGTAACCAGGCTGGCCTTGAGTTCACTGTATAGTTGAAGACAATCCTTTTGCCTCCACCTCCCAAATCCCAGTATTGTAAGGACACATTGTCATGCCTGCTTTTATGCAAGGCTAAGGGTTGGTCACTAGGCTTTGTGCATGCTAAGTAAACACTGCCACCTGAACTATCCCCAACCCAGGAAAGTGACTTTTGAAGTCTGCTCAGATATGCTGTAGTAGTAAATACAAGCTGTTCTTATGGTTGATATCTGTGTTCGCTGCACCACACCCTAGGTCTGAGCATGCAGCTCAGTTTATGCATGCTGGATGACTGTTTTGCCACTAACAGTAAAGCAGCTCTGTCTTTAAGGGCTTATGAAGTTCATGTTGAGATTCTTAATTCTAGATGCATTTTTATAGAAATGTCCTTTCAGGTTGAGTTTACACCAGTCTTTAGAAAAGGTGTATCTTTGTTTTTAAACTTCTTGCTTAGGTACTCGTTTTGGCTCCAACAAGGGAACTGGCAAATCAAGTAGCCAAAGATTTCAAAGATATAACCAGAAAACTCAGTGTGGCATGTTTTTATGGTGGAACATCATATCAAAGTCAGAGTAAGTAAACATACACAATAGTCTAAAGTCATAATAATTCATTTTAAATCAATGTAAACACATACATTTGATTTTAATATATTCCTGGTATTTCTGTCCTTATAGTTAATCAAATTCGGAATGGTATTGACATCCTTGTTGGGACCCCAGGGCGTATCAAAGACCATCTGCAAAGCGGCCGTTTGGATCTTTCAAAGCTGCGCCATGTTGTTCTTGATGAAGTAGATCAAATGTTAGATTTGGGTTTTGCTGAACAAGTTGAAGATATTATTCATGAGTCCTACAAAACTGGTATGTCCTCACTGAAATAACCATATTAACAGCTGTTCTTTGATAAAAGTTTGTGAATTCATTTCATAATTTTTATTACCTTGTCTCCTGGTATTCTAACAAAACTGAAGTTTTCTGGTGTCCTTTCCCTAAAAAAGAAAGTACAAAAACATACTCTGAGTCTTCTCTTGATTATTCTATAATTATTCTACATAGATTTACTAACTCATTTTATCCACTTCTTGGGTTACTGATGTTTAAATTCTTACTTTTCCTCCTAGTTCAGTTTTCCTTTTGTTTCATTTGAAGGTTTAACAATTGTGTTGACATTTGTATGTTAAGAACATGTCCCAAGTGTATAATTTTTCATTTTTTTTGTTTTTGTTTTGTTTTGAAGCTTGGGGTGATTTTTAAAAGCTGGCTATATCATGGGACATTAAGAAAACATGTGAATTCTTTTTGTTTGTTTAAGATTCAGAAGACAATCCTCAGACCTTACTTTTTTCTGCAACTTGCCCACAGTGGGTATACAAAGTTGCAAAAAAATACATGAGATCCAGATATGAGCAGGTTGACCTTGTTGGAAAAATGACCCAAAAAGCTGCAACCACTGTGGAAGTAAGTAGCTTTTCCAGCGTGTAGATTTTAGCTTTTTAATTGGTGTTTACTTTTGAAATTTGATGAAGCTAACTCAAGTTTGAGGTGTCTCTTCAAGCCTCGCCTCTTTTCCTGGGTAGTGCTGGGGACCTAGCTGAACGGTAGAGGACTTGGTTAGCGTTTGTTAGGCCTTAAGTCCAATTCCCACCTCCAGAAGAAAAAAAAGAGGTCATGTGTATTTCTGCAGTTTGAAACTGAGGAACAGGTAGAATAAGTAGGAATGGCATGGGTGTGTGGAAACGGAAGGCCTGACGTAAAAGCAGCTGTGGAAACATGCCAGAGTGTTTATTCCTCTAGAGTGCAGGGATCATGGTGCGTGCTGAGGAGACTGAGCCAGGTGGATCCCATTAAGTTGAAATTAGCAGAGGCATGCACCATGCCCCAGTAGAAAGAGAAAGAAAGCAGTGCTCAAGAAAGTAGGACATACTGGAGGATGTTATAGGCTTTCCTGAGAGAGTTGCTGGGGAAAGCTTTACTAAACATAGAAGTCAGAAGAAGAAACCTGAGGGAAAGATTGATAATGTGATGTCATGAAAAGAAAATTGAGAATGTTTATAATAAAGAGTTAGAGGTGCTATGTGCAGTATTTGTGATTATAAGGTATATACTGCATATATATCACTTTGTTCATTCGATACAGAAAATAGATGGCTAGAACAGTAGAATAACCCATAGAGTACAGTGTGGCAATTAATTGGGATGAATTTTGAATGATAGAAACCAAGTCAAATGGCTTCCATTCCAGCCACAAAGGACAAAAATGTACAGAATGCTATGTATAGAATCATACTGTTAAAAAAAATACATGATTCTTAACATGTCAACAAATTAAATACATAGGGGGGTGCTAAATGGATTCATTTGGTATTTATAAAGTATAAGCGCCAAAAGTGAATACAAATAGGATTCTTTCTTTTTTTTTTTTTCGAGACAGGGTTTCTCTGTGTAACAGCCCTGGCTGTCCTGGACTTGCTTTGTAGACCAGGCTGGCCTCGAACTCACAGAGATTCACCTGCCTCTGCCTCCCAAGTGCTGGGATTAAAGGCGTGCACCACCACGCCCGGCATGATTATTTCTTGGAAGGGTACACTGCAGTGGTAGATGGTCAAAGGAAGCTTTGTATATTTTGTAATGGTGGGTGTTTTAGAATAAAAATGTGAGCTGGACATGGTAGTGCATGCCTTTAATCCTAGCACTCAGGAGGCAGAGGCAGAGGCAGGCGGATCTCTTTGAGTTCAAGGCCAGCCTGGTTTACAAAGGGAGTCCAGGACAATCAAGAATACACAGAGAAACCCTGTCTCGAAAAGCCAAAAAAAAAGAATAAAAATATAAAATGTACTAGTAAAAAGCAATTATTAAGGCCATATTCAGGCATGTTGAAAGATTGAATGGCATAAAATATGCTATTTTTGAGGCTTTAACAGTTTTTTATCATATTTTTCACTCCTGCATTTGAAGTATTGCCAGCCATCTTCTGTTTTCATGTATCTAAGGCTGGCTTCACTCATTTGTTAGCAGAAGATGACCTGTAACTTCTGATCCTGTTGCTTTTATCTCCCAAGTGTTGGGATTATAGGCAAGTGCTGCCACACTAGGTATCTGTGGTACTGGGGGATTGATCCCAGGGTTTCATGCATCCTAGATAAGTACTCTTACTAACTAACCCACATCTCTTACCTGACCCTTAGTTCACCCCCCTCCCAAGTCTTGAGATTACAGGCATACATGCAGCACTGAGATTGACCTTTTATTTTATGTGTATGAGTTTTTTGCCTGTATCTGTGGCATTAGATCTCCTGAACTTGGAGTTAGATGGTTGTATGGTGATGAGAGCTAAACTAAGGGCCTCTAGTGGAACGGTATGCTCTCTTAACTACTGAGATATCTCTTCCAGCCCTGTTCTGTGTTGGAGAAAGTGCCTTGGTCTGTTCTGGAACTTTCTTTGTAGACCAGGTTGGCCTTGAATCAGGTTGCCTGCCTCTGCCTCCCTAATGCTGAGATTGAAGGTGTGCACCATCACACCCAGCTGTTTGTTTTTTAGTCATTGTTTTTGCTATGTAGCCCAGGCTGATCCATACCTTGCCATCATATCCTACCTCTTGGTTTTGAAACTACTGATGTGCTATCATGCCTGATTCCCATCCCCACCTCATACTTTTTGTTTAAAAACAACAATAAAAATTGTGATCTTAAAGTCTCAAGTGTATTCCTGTCATGTTACTTCACGTGTTGGTTAAATTGTGTGTTTGATCTGATTCAGATTTTTCTTTTTGAGGTAGAGGAAGAATAAGATTTTGTTATAGATGGTACAAATAATTTTTAGTTTTCTTTGTCTTTCTTAAATTTGCTTTGCAGGTAGTTTCCCATATCACTTTTTTTTTTGGTTTTTCGAGACAGGGTTTCTCTGTTTAACAGCTCTGGCTGTCCTGGACTCGCTTTGTAGACCAGGCTGGCCTCGAACTCGCAAAGATCCGCCTGCCTCTGCCTCCCAAGTGCTGGGATTAAAGGCGTGCGCCACCACCGCCCGGCATATCACATTTTTTAAGAATTTGTTTTTTTAAAATCTGTGTTAAGCCAGGCATGGTGGTGCATGCCTTTCATCCCAGCACTCAGGAGGCAGAGGCAGGCGGATCTCTGCGAGTTCAAGGCCAGCCTGGTTTACAAAGTGAGTCCAGGACAGCCAGGGCTACACAGAGAAATCCTGTCTCAAATAAATAAATAATTAAAAATCTGTGTTAAGCCAGTCTTGGTGGTGCATGCCTTTAATTTCATTATAGGTGTTGGGGGATTAGAGGGGCATAGGCTAGCAGATCTGAGTAGCCAGTTCCAGGTCAGCCAGGGCTACTTAGTGAGGCCCAGTTGAAAACAAAAACAGGGGAGGAGGGCTGGAGAGATGGCTCAGAGTTCTTGGGTACTGTATGCACATAGTACACAGACATGCAGACAGGCAAAACATACACATGCATAAAATACAAGCAGGTAAATCTTACAAATAAGAAAAATTATATACACCCATATAGCAGGGCCAGTGAGCTGATGTAGTGGGTAAAGGTGCTGGAAGCCACCCTGATAGTGACCTGGATTTGATTCCTGTGACCTGCATGGTGGGGAGAGAACTGATAAGCTGAATAACAAAAAAGACTTAGATTTAAAATGCAGTATAACCTTTTCCCAACTTTTTATTGTATGAAATTGGTAAATACTCAGATAGGCTGAAAGAATTTTATAATGAATATATTTACAATATATATCTACCAAGCATCTAGATCCTATTGTTAATTTTTTTTTTTTTTTTGGTTTTTCGAGACAGGGTTTCTCTGAATATCTCTGGCTGTCCTGGACTCGCTTTGTAGACCAGGCTGGCCTTGAACTCACAAAGATCCACCTGCCTCTGCCTCCCAAGTGCTGGGATTAAAGGCGTGCGCCACCACCGCCCGGCTGTATTGTTAATTTTTTTTTTTATTTTATATTACCTTTTTGTTTGTTTTGTTTTGTTTGAGACAGGGACTTGGAACTTGCTATGTAGCTAAAGATTGCCTTAAACTGATCTGTCTGTTTCTCACTTAAATTTTTCACCCTCATTTCCTTTTGAGGTTGGATCTGGCCATGGTCCCTGGAATGAGCTCAACCATCTCAGTCTCCTAAATGCTGAGATGGCAGATAAGGAGGCTGGACTACACCTGGCTTGATGCTTTATTTTACTGCATATATATCCACCTGGCTTTTATTTGGCTTTGCGTTGATGTTGAGATTGAATCCAGGGCCTGGTCTTGTATATAATTCAGTATCATCTAGTATTATATTTATGACATAACCACACTTCTGTCTTCCTCACCCCAAAAAGTAGCTCTGAAACTAAGTGAATCATTTCCCATTCTGTCCTTCCCCTAGTAGACCCTGTCATCAGCAAATCTTTCTCTGTAGATATACCAGTTATAGATATTTCATATAAATGTATTTATACAATATGATACTTTTTTGTGTGACTTTTTTTTGGGTGGGGTTCCAAGACAGGGTTTCTCTGTGTAGCCCACTCACTTTGTAGACCAGGCTGCCCTCAAACCCATAGATCTACCTGCCTCTGCCTTCCAAGTGCTGAGATTAAAGGTGTGTGCCACTAAACCTGGCTTGTGTCTGACTTTTTTTTCTTAGCTAAATCCATATAAAACTATTTATTTTTGACTTCTCCCATCCACCACTAGAGGTTGGCCCAGAACTTGTGCATCTTAGTGAAATGGTCTACCACTCAGTTACATCCCTAGTCCTCTTTCTGTTTGAGACTGTCTGTTTGTCCTAGACTGTGCTACCCTTGAGATTACTGGCCCGGTTTGTGTCACCAGCCTGATTTATGCAACAGTAGGAGCTAGCCCAGGACTTCATTTATGCTAGGCAAATACTCTGCCAACTGAGCTAATATCCTCAGTCCCTTTAAAAGATAATTTTTTTTTTTTTTTTTTTTTTGGTTTTTCGAGACAGGGTTT
>CAJQZJ010032569.1:1060025-1075104 GCA_907164525.1 Lophiomys imhausi | reverse complement strand
TTTTTTTTTTTTTTTGGTTTTTTCGAGACAGGGTTTCTCTGAATATCTCTGGCTGTCCTGGACTCGCTTTGTAGACCAGGCTGGCCTCGAACTCACAAAGATCCGCCTGCCTCTGCCTCCCAAGTGCTGGGATTAAAGGCGTGCGCCACCACCGCCCGGCAAAAAGATAATTTTTGATGAAACATATTTTGCCTTTTTTCTTGAAGCATTTGGCTATCCAGTGCCATTGGTCTCAGAGACCAGCAGTTATTGGAGATGTCCTTCAGGTCTACAGTGGATCTGAAGGGAGGGCTATTATCTTCTGTGAGACCAAAAAGAATGTTACTGAAATGGCCATGAATCCACACATAAAGCAGGTAAGCTTTCCTTATGCTTTTTCTATCACTAAGCAAAAATACATATTGCTCTTTGTGGAACAAACTTGATAGTCTATTCAAAATAGAGTAATTCAGAGAGACTTTGCAACAAACTTATTTATTACCTTATTAAGTTTTTTTTTTCCTTCTGGTAACAAACCAAGGTTCTATGCATACTAGGCAAATAGTATACCACTAAGCCAGCTCCAAGAAATTTAAAAGTCATAGGATGGCGCTGGAGAGATACCTCCAGTTAAAAGTAATACTGGAGTCTGGAGAGATGGGTCAGCGGTTAAGAGCACTGTCTGGGGTGAGAGGGAGGGACTGGGACGGGGTGGAGGGATGGGGTGGCAATGAAGACATACGAAGTAATAAACGTTTAAAAAAAAAAAAAAAAAGAGCACCATCTGCTGTGTTCTTCCAGAGGTTGGGAGTTCAATTCCCAGCAACCACATGGTGGCTCACAACCATCTTTACTGGAATCTGATGCCCTCTTCTGGCATGCAGGGGTACATGCAGATAGAGCTCTCATATATGTAAAATAAATCTTTTAAAAAAATAAAGTACATACTGCTCTCCACAGGATCCAAGTTCAACTCCCATCAGCCAAACAAGGCAGCTTAATTCCAGTTCCAGGGGAATCCCTCTTTGGGCATCTGTACTACTCATTTTTACATGCCCCCCCCCATACACAGAATTTAAAGTAAAATAAACCTCTAAAAAAGTCATAATAGGCCGGCCGTGGTGGCCCACGCCTTTAATCCCAGCACTCGGGAGGCAGAGGCAGGTGGATCTCTGTGAGTTCAAGGCCAGCCTGGTCTGCAGAGTGAGTTCCAGGATGGCAAGAGATACACGGAGAAACCCTGTCCTGAAAAAACAACAAAATCAATAAAAATTTGCAGCATGTTTGAGGTTTATATGATGTTAGGAGGAAATTCTTTCAGTTTTCATTAGAAAAAAAAATTTTTTTAAAGTTTTTTTGAGACAGTGTTTCTCTGTGTAATAGCCCTGGCTGTCCTGGACTCGATTTGTAGACCAGGCTGGCCTCGAACTCACAGAGATCCACCTGTGTCTGCCTCCCAAGTGCCACCATGCCCGGCAATTACATAGCTGTGAATTGCCATGTGGGTTCTGGGATTTGAACCCAGGTCCTCTGAAGACCAGCCAGTGCTCTTAACTGCTGAGCTGTCTCTCCAGGCCCAATTAGAAAGTTTTTAAGATGGTCTTTTTGTATGTTTGCATGCATCCAAGCATGTAGGCCAGAGTGAGCATCAAATATCCTGTTTTATCATTCTCTGACTTACTACCTTGACATGGGGTCTCTTAATTAGCCTATTGCTAAGCCAGCTGCTAGCAATGATCCTCTGTAATCTGTCTTCACCATACTCCCCACAACACTGCTATTACTGGTCTGAGCACAGTTATGCCTGGTTTTTCACATCAGCTCTGAGGATTTGAACTCAGTACCTCAGGCTTATGTAGCAAATGCTCTTACCCTATGAGGAGCCATCTCTGTAACCCCCCCCTTTTTTTTTTTAAGATTTATTTATTATGTATACAGTGTTCTGTCTGTATGTATGCCTGCAGCCAGAAGAGGACACCAGATCACATTATAGATGGTTGTGATCCACCATGTGGTTGCTGGGAATTGAACTCAGGACCTCTGGAGGAGCAGTCAGAGCCATCTCTGAGCCATCTGTTCAGCCCTTTTTAAAGATGTTTAAAATATGAAAATTGATATAATCCATTTTAGTTGATAAGAAACTGTAATATTTTAAACTTGTGTTTTAAGAATGAATTGTAAGCTGGATGTGGTGAACATGCCAAATCTCTGAATTCATGGCCATCAAATTGTATTCTGATCTCAACAGATGCCATGGCATGTATACTCCCTTATACACAAAATAAGTGAGTAACTATTAAAAAAAGATTTAGAAAACAAAAAAGCAGTCAACCAACCAACAAACAGAAATGTTGTTGCCTAAGTGTTTTATGTGTGCACACACAAATTAACCCCCAAATAGCCACTCTGTATGCAACTAAAACTAACTTCTGACTTAACAATGACTGGAAATTTTCCTCAACATTTAGGAAGTCCTTACATTCAGAGGAGATATACATGATGTCAAATACTCTTCTCTGATAAACAACTACAGGAAGTAGCTATTTGTTTCAAGTAACCAGGGGTGTTGATGTAACAAACGTTTCACTGGAATATAGTTTTTTTCCTATAAAACTATAGAACTTTTTATATAAAGTAAATTTAAAAATCAAGACCTGTTATATCTATAAATGGAAATAATTACTGAGCTTCATCTTATGGACAAGAATGCAAAGTTAATCTTTTTTTTTTTTTTTTTTTTGGTTTTTCGAGACAGGGTTTCTCTGTGTAGCCCTGGCTGTCCTGGACTCACTTTGTAGACCAGGCTGGCCTCGAACTCGCAAAGATCCGCCTGCCTCTGCCTCCCAAGTGCTGGTAATCTTTTTTAATAAGAAACAATTTCAGTTTGAGGACATTTGACATTTGCCTGTTTTGTCAGGACCAAGTCTGTCTCTTCTGATTCTTGGTAATCATAAGAAAACTCCATTGTCCACTGCTCTTTAGCACTAATTGTTCAGGGTCCAGACCTCCTGCAAAGCTGCTTGGTTTGTCAGCATCATCTCTTCAGTTTTCTGTTGACAGTGGCTTTTTATTATTTCTGTTTTATTGTACACTAATTTTACTGTACTTATTACCTCTACCTCCCTTCGAACCCTTATTCCTTCCAATCCCCCAATCCTTGATAGGATATAAAGAAAGTTAAAGGGAAAGGGATGGAATTCTCTTTGAGCTACTTCCTGCTGCTTAGTGTCACCGGGTTCTTTGGCGCAATACCAAACTCGGTAGGATATTCACGATATCCAGCAGAACAGCAAACCAACAGCAGTTAGGGGAGCAGCAGCAGGGAGAGCAACAACCTCTTCCTTCTTTGGAGCACCCATTTTCTCTTGGGGTTCTGGCTTTTTACCCCTTTCCTGAATCCTCAGAATTAAACTTTCTGCAGCTGGCTAAGCCATGCCCCTGCTAACCCACAAGGCACAATTACAGTTTACAGGTGTAGACAAACTGAAGCTTCCCACACCTGAGATCAAAACAAAAACATTCTCACAACTGTTTTTTTTTTTTTTTTTAAGATTTATTTATTATGTATACAGTGTTCTGTCTGCAGGTGTATCTGCAGGCCAGAAGAGGGCACCAGATTTCATTATGGATGGTTGTGAGCCACCATGTGGTTGCTGGGAATTGAACTCATGACCTCTGGAAGAGCAGCCAGTGCTCTTAACCGCTGAGCCATCTCTCCAGCCCCTCACAACTGTTTTTTAAGAAACGAAACTGACCACAATTTTCTGTCACCAGAATCACTATCTGATAAATGTTTTTGTTTTGTGGAGGCTGGAGAGATGATTCATTGGTTAAGGTCACTTGCTGCTCCTGCAGGGGACATTCGTTTTGTTCCCAGTACTCATGGTGGCTCACAACTGTCTATAACTCAGTGTCAGGTAATTTGAGCCCCTGGCTTCCAAAGGCATCAGGCATACACATGGTGTACATACATAAATACAAGCACTTGGACATAGATATTAATTAAGTACTTTTTAAAAAGGCATAAGCCAGGCATGGCAGCACACTTGGGAGGCAGAGGCAGGCAGATCTCTGAGTTTGAGATCAGCCTGGTCTAGGGAATGAGGTCTAGGACAGCCAGGACTACACAGAGAAACTGTCTGGAAAAAACAAAACAGAAAACAAATAAGGTAGGGGTTGTGTTTAAAGTTGTAAACTGGCTCCGGGGTATTTCCCCTTCTAAATGTAAATATGTCATGATAGTATTCTCCTTATACTAATTCAGTTGTTGCCCATTGTTCCAGTGAAATTCATTTATTCCCTTCCAGCCTCAAATCTCTTCATTTTTATAGCAGTAAATATAATATGGTCAAATATTTGTTATTTTCCAGGTAGCATTTATATATATTAAGAATTTCATCCACATTCCTTAGCCCTGATGTTTCTTTTTTTTTTTTTTTGGTTTTTTTGAGACAGGATTTCTTTGTGTAGCCCTGGCTGTCCTGGAATTCACTCTATAGACCAGACTGGGCTTAAACTCACACCTCTGCTTCCTGAATGTTGGGATTAGAGGCATGTGCCACCAACCTGGTGCACAGTTGTTTTCTTTTATTTGTATTTTATATGCATTGGTGTTTTGCCTGTATGTATGCCTATGTGAGGTTGTCAGATCCTGGAGTTACAGACAGTTGTGAACTGCCATATGGGTATTGGGAATTGGACCTGGGCCTCCAGAAGAGCATTAGCTAATGCTCTTAACCACTGACTCATTTCTCCAGTCCCCATCAAAATACCCATATATATGTGAATATTATGTATATACATATGTATACATACACACATATGTACATCCATACACGCATATATATATATATATATAATATATATGGTATATTTTGTGTGTGTGTGTACCAGGCTGGCCTCAAACTCATAGAGATCTCCCTGCCTCAGCCTCAGTATTGGCATTAAAAGTATTTACCAGGTCAGGTGTGGTGGTGTACACCTTTAATCCCAGCACTCGGGAGGCAGAGTCAGGTGGATCTCTGTGAGTTCAAGGCCAGCCTGGTCTACAAAGTGAGTCCAGGACAGTTAAGGATACACAGAGAAACACTGTCTCGAAAATCCTGAAAGAAAAAACAAAAGTATTTACCAGAATCCTGACCTTGTATATTTATTTTAAAAGAACAAAAACGTCCCTGCCAGCTGGGCATGGTGGTGTACACCTTTAATCCCAGCAACTCAATAGGCAGAGGCAGGTGGATCTCTGTGAGTTCAAGGCTAGCCTGGTCTACTGAGTGAGTCCAGGACAGCCAGGGCTACACAAAGAAACACTGTCTTGAAAAACAAACAAAAGAGGTCCCAGTCAGTTACAGCAGTAAACTTATAGTCTCAAGTGTTTAAAAGATAAGAAGTAGGACTGTAGCAGATTCAAGACCAGCCTGGCTTATATCTGTCTTTACAAAATCTACTGGGACTGGAGAGATGGCTGTTCTTCCAGAAAACACAATTTTGAATCCCAGTGTCCACATGGTGACTGACTGTAACTCCAGTTTGGTTGAGTTCTTCTCTCTCTTTTTTTTCCTGACTTTTGAGGGTGCAAAACGTAGTGCATAGGCATAAATACAGGTAAAACCCCACTACACATAAATCTTTAAAAATATTTAAACTTACCCTTTTTTGAGTTTTTTTTTTTTTTTTTTTCGAGACAGGATATTCTGTGTTCCTCTGATTGTCCTGGAACTCACTTTGTAGACCAGGCTGGCCTGCAACTCAAATTCTCCTGCCTCTGCCTCCCAAGGGCTAGGACTAAAGGCCTGCGCCACCACGCCCTGCTAAAATTTACTATAAATTCAAACAAACAGAAAACTTGGGTATGATGGTACTTGTAATCTCTGTACTCAGGAAGCTAAAGCCGCAGGGTAATGGGTTTAAGACTAGCTTGGGCTACAGTTTAAAACTGTCTATAGAACAAAAGGAAGTAGACAAACAATTTTCAGTCTAGTATGTACCTCAGTGATTGAACCTTTTGTTACTTTCTAGGTAATACTTGACCTAGGATGAGCAAAGGATTCCATCCCTGGTACTATAGAAATACAATAGAAGTTGTATAGACCATCCTTCAAACTATTAGCAATTATTTTTTTCTTTTTGAGACAGGGTTTCTCTGTGTATCTCTGGCTGTCCTGGTCTCACTTTGTAGACCAGGCTAGTTTTGAACTCAGAGATCCACCTGCCTCTGCCTTCTGAGTGGTGGAATTAAAGGTGTGCGCCACCTCGACTGTCAATTACAGACAGCTGTGAACTGCCATGTGGGTGCTGGGATTTGAACCCAGGTCCTTTGGAAGAGGAGCCAGTGCTCTTAACCACTGAGCCACCTCTCCAGCCCAGCAATTATTTCTTAGGAGGCAGATATTAAATAAGATTTGCATTTCATGCAGTATATTTTCTGGAATGTTTTGAGTTTTAAATGTTTTGCATTTACATTATTTGGTGTTAGTGCACATATGCACATGCCCACCGTGTGAGTGTGGAGGTCAGAGGACAACTTGTAGGATCTTGTTCTTTCCTCCCACTACACGGTTCCCAGGGCTTTAGCTCAGGTTGACAGGCTTGACGGCAAGTGCCTTTACCTGCTGAACCATCTCTCTAGGCTTTTTTTTTTTTCTTAAGAATCAGACATTGTTATTAAAAAAAAAAAAAAAAAAAAAAAAAAAAAACAAGAAAAGGGCACAGACTGAATGGTGTTGGGATACTCATTTGCACGGGTGACCTATGCACTTATCTTTTTCCTTTTCTCAAATAGAATGCCCAGTGTTTGCATGGGGACATTGCACAGTCACAAAGAGAAATTACCTTGAAAGGCTTCAGAGAAGGTAGTTTTAAAGTTTTGGTGGCAACCAATGTGGCTGCCCGTGGCTTGGATATTCCTGAGGTTGACCTGGTGATTCAGAGTTCTCCTCCACAGGTAGGAAAATGGGATTTGATTTTAAAAGTTTTATAAATGTTGATTTATTTATAAAGTATTGCTTGAAGGGCTGGAGAGATGGCTCAGCGGTTAAGAGCACTGGCTGCTCTTCCAGAGGTCATGAGTTCAATTCCCAGCAACCACATGGTGGCTCATAACCATCCATAATGTAATCTGGTGCCCTCTTCTGGCCTGCAGATATACCTGCAGACAGAACACTGTACACATAATAAATAAATCTTTAAAAAAAAAAAAAAAAAAGTATTGCTTGAAATGTGGAAAATAACGCCTTTCATTTGTTGTTGATCTTAACCCATGTTTTTTTAGGTAATAGGATGGTATTACATTGATGAGATGTGCTGCCCTTGTAAATAAGTAGCTTTGTTGTTTGCATGTAAAGACTGGTCAGCAGAATCATACATGGAGCCAGCCATGGTGGCATATACTTACTTATAACTGCAGCACTCAGGAGGCAGAGGCAGAAGGATCACTGCATGTTCCAGGCCAACCACCAATACGTATCAAATCCCTGAACAAAACCAAAGAATGATGGTATCTATACACAGATCATTAAGGAGTTACAAAAAGTTTCACCGATGTGGTTCCCACATGCCTTTAGTCCTAGTACTCAAAAAGCAGAGGCAGGGGGATCTCTGTTGAGTCCAAGGCCAGCCTAGTCTACAAAGTGAGTTCCAGGATAGCCAGGGCTGCACAGAGAAACCCTGTCTTGAAAAACCAAAACAAATGGTTTCATATACAGAACTCTAGTGTATGCAGATAAATAGCTTTTTAAAAATTAAAATAAAATCACATCATTTCCTCCTTCCCTATCCTTCCTCTACCTTTATTACTGTAGCTTTACCAAACTCATACTCTCTTTTTCTTTGTGTACACACACATATACACAGACATTCTAAATGCATAAATATAACCTGCTTAGTCCTTAATGTTAATCTGATGTAAATGATTTCAGGACTTACCTCTTGGTATTAGAGGTATCAACTGGAGGACTTGACCCTGAGGAAAACTATTTCTTTCTCTCTCAGCATTCCTTCATTGCCTGCAGTTTTTGTCTAGAGTTGGGGCCCTGTGAGATTTTCCTCTTCCTTTCTTTAGCATGTCTTGGTTAGTAACTTATAAACCCAGAATTTTAGCATACAAATTACTTGTGATGTCGTAAAGTACAGATTGAATTTATTTTTGTTTTTTTGGAGAAATGATCTCAGACCAGGCAGGCCTGAAACTCTTTTTGACACAGACTAGCCTTGACCTTGTTGCCTCAGGAACCTCCCAAGAACTGGGATTATAAGGCTCTAATACCATGCCTAATTCTTTTTTTGGTATTTGTTTGTTTTGTTTTTCAAGACAGGGTTTGTCTTTATAGCCCTTTCTGTCCTGAACTCACAGAGACCCGCCTGCCTCTGCCTCCGTGGTACCAAGGTTAAAGGTGCACCACCATCATCTGGGTGTTGTTAGTGGTTCTGAGACAAGGTCTCAGCCTAGGCTGGCCTTACACATACTGCTTCAGCCTCCTGATTATGGAAACACCATCATGGGTGGCTCGCTTGTCAAGATTAAAATGTTATTTCTTTTTTTCTTAGGATGTTGAATCCTATATCCATCGCTCTGGTCGCACAGGTAGAGCTGGCCGGACAGGAATCTGTGTATGTTTTTATCAACCAAGGGAAAGAGGTCAACTGAGATATGTGGAACAGAAAGCTGTAAGTAAAGTTAAATTATTTCAGGTTTATTATCTAAATGGTACCTGAAAAGAGAGTTTTTTGTATTTGTTCTCACAAGTAAACCTTCCTAACATTTCTCAGCTTAAGCTGCATTTGGATGTCAAGCATTTGGAGAGCTTCATTTATATTAGTTGCAAGACTTTATTTTATACAGCTTTTATTGTGAAACCAGAAGATTTGACATGCTTTTTTCTTTGAATTTCTCCCTTGATAGTAAGGTTGAAACTGTGTTAATGGCTTCAGTGTCATCTCAGAACTATGACAGGGTAACTGACTCTAATTGGGCATTGCTGTTGTAGGTAGCTTGATAGTACAAAAGCCAGTTTTATTAAAAAAGTACTTTTTTCTTTCTTTTTTTTTTTTTGAGACAAGGTTTTCTGTGCTGCTCTGGCTGTCCTGTACTTGATTTGTAGACTAACAGCTTAGCCTTGAACTCACAGAGATCCGCCTTTCTCCGAGTGCTGGGACTAAAGGCATGTACCCCCACACCTGGCTAAAAATTACATCTTTTTATAGTCTGTACTTTCTTGTAGTAGTTTTTCACATTTTATCAACTACCTTTATAAAAGTGATAAGAAAAAGTGTTGACAGATTAAAATAACATCTTTTTCTCTGAATCAACATGCAAGTGAAATTTCATGATATAAATTTCTAAGAGACAATTTTTTAAGGTTTTTTTTGTCTTGTCTGTTTGGAATTGATTATTGATGATTTGCTAGAAAAAGTAATTTTTTCATCTGCTAGGGCTTGGAAATCTTTAAGTCCAAGAAATGGAAATTCAACAAACTATATTAATTTAGAAATTAACCATGACAACTTCCTTTTTCTTTAATATAATTCTTTCGTTTTCAGGGAATTACTTTTAAACGTGTAGGTGTTCCTTCTACAATGGATTTAGTTAAATCTAAAAGCATGGATGCCATCAGGTATGCTTTCTGACCTTGCTGAGTAATTTCTCTTCTGCATTAGGCTGTTCATCTGTAAGCTCTCCTAGTTCAAATATGAGAACATTTTAGTCATGGCCTTTACCAGAACACATTTAGTTACATTATTATGTGAAAATGTTACTCTTTCTTTTCCCATTCATGATTTTGCCTTTACTTTTCCCCTGTATCTTGACCAAGATCATTTACTATTTTTAAACCATAGGTCTCTGGCTTCTGTTTCTTATGCTGCTGTTGATTTTTTCCGACCATCAGCTCAAAAACTAATAGAAGAGAAAGGGGCAGTGGATGCATTGGCTGCAGCATTGGCTCACATTTCTGGTGCATCAAGCTTTGAACCACGATCTTTGATCACCTCTGATAAGGTAGAAAAGTGTGGGGAATTGATATTTGGCTAGAGACGGGTAAAACTGCTTTAGCAGTTAACTAGTACATTACTGAAGTGCTGCACTTGACTCCGTCAGTATATTAAGTTTTTGTTGTTGTTTTCCTTTTTCTGTCTAGAAAAATCTTCCTTTTCTCATCTAGTATACATGCCTGCAATCCTAACACTTGAGAGAAAGTAATGGTACAATACTATCATCCACCGTAATTCAGCCGCTGTTAATATTGTTTATCATTTTATATTCATATGTATTTTTCCTTTTGTAAACTATTTGAAAGTTGAAATATGAAGGCATTATTCCTAAATATTTCAACTTGTATCTTCTAAAAAAAAATGACACTCTACTTAATCACATATCAAAGTCTGGTCTGCTTCCAGAGATGGCTCCGCATCAGTCACCTGACCATCTAGATTTAGATTTGCTTCTGTCCACACAAACATAGCTGTCACTCCAAAGGGAATATAAAATAGTTTTATTTTGAGCTATATGTGAGTTACCATGGATTTGGACATGTGATTTCATAGTCTCAGAAGGAAAAAGTCTTAGGGAATTTACTACGTACATTCATGGAAACATCAGGTAGGCAGGTTATATACACATGGAGAAATGTTGATTTCAGATGATGCATGATGACATTCTTAGCTTTTGTATTCATAGGAGCTGTTGGTCTGCTAAGACTGTAAAGTTTTGGGGTTTTTCCTGACAATTGAAGGGTTGTTAGGTTAGACACAGAAGTAGGCTTTGAATGGCTACTAGGAAGCTGTAAGTGAAGAGGTAAAAAATTCCAACGGGATTTTTTGCTGTGGATTTATAACGTTTTAATTTACTCACATTTTTATCAGTCAGCCAAATAGCTTGGCGGAATCTTAAGCACAAGTGTGGCTTGTTACTTCTCTGCCCCAAAAGTGCCTAAAGGATTTCTAGAGGTGTGGCGCACACCTTTAATCCCAGCACTCGGGAGACAGAGGCAGGTGGATCTCTGTGAGTTCCAGGCCAGCCTGGTCTACAAAGTGAGTCCAGGACAGCCAGGGCTCTATTGTACAGAACCCTGTCTTGAAAAACCAAAAAATAAAATAAAAATAAAATTATTAATAAAAAAAGAATTTCTAGAAAGAAAATCCTCATTTTGTACCATATTGTGCCAACTGAAACTGACATTTTTTAATTTTGATAGTTGCCATGGAACCGTAAAGTGAGTAGATTTTGTTCAGGCAAAGGATATGTGTAGGACTGTTTATGTGTCTGCATTCAAAAGGCCTGCTTCCAAATTGGTATAAGATATCAAATCGACCACATCAGAGCCAGTTTTTGCAAGTGGTTCAGAGATTTATTACTGGGATATAAGTGGGGGGTGGTGTGAGTCTTGAAAATGGGCAGGGGAGGGAAGAATGCCAGATTTCATAAAACTTATTTTAAAAGTACATTTTACTCTGAATAATAATTTATTGGTGATTCTTTAGTACTGAGTAGATAGACTCACCCTAAAAACTCATCAGATTTACAAAATGATATTTAGCTAAGAGTCGGTATGACTATCATTTCAGCATTCAAGAGTCTGGGGCAGGCAGATCATGAATTCCAGGTTAGCTTGGGCTACATACACAGCCAACCTTGACTCAAACCAAAAACCAAACAGAAGTCAGAAGAGGTTGCTCATATTTGTAATCCCAGCACTCAGTAAGCAAAGACAGTAGACTCACAAATTTAAGGCTAGCTTGTTAAATGTAAAGGTTTTTGGCCATCTGGGGCTACATACCTAAAACCTGTCTCAAAAAAACAAAAACCAACCCAATGAGTGTGTTCTTTATTATTATTATTATTATTTTTTTTTTTTTTTTTGGTTTTTCGAGACAGAGTTTCTCTGTTTAACAGCTCTGGCTGTCCTGGACTCGCTTTGTAGACCAGGCTGGCCTTGAACTCGCAAAGATCCGCCTGCCTCTGCCTCCCAAGTGCTGGGATTAAAGGCGTGCGCCACCACCGCCCGGCTGTGTTCTTTATTTTTGAGACACGTTCTCACTGTGTGCCCCTGGCTGGCCTAGAACTCACAGAGATTCCCCCTATTTAGGCATGTCCTATAGGGTACTCTGCTTGCTGCCTTTGTGACCTCATTTTTTTAAATTCCTCTCGTGATTTCCCCAACTGTCTGCACCATTTGACTTCATTAACCCACTCTTGCAAAGACCTTACTCATTTTCTCAGCCCCCTCCCTCTTATTTTGATTTCCTCCCTTATTTTGGTCTCTGCTCAAATATCACTATGTTAGAGAAATCCTTCCTGATCACCCTGTTTCCCTCTTCACATTTTCATATTCCCCAGCCCTGCTGTGTTATTTTTCATGATGCATATCACTGGCATTTTATATACCTTACTATTTCCACCCCTAGTCCTCACAAGAAAGCTATGTCCACAAGAGAAAGGTCTGTTTGTCATTAAATCTCTAGTGCATTACAGGAGGTAGTCACTTTTGGGTTTTTTTTGTTTTTTGGTTTTTTTTCTTCAACACAGGGTTTCTCTGTGTAACAGCCCTGGCTGTCCTGGACTCGTTTTTGTAGACCAGACTGGCCTTGATCTTATAGAGATCCACCTGCTTCTACCTCCCAAGTGCTGAGATTAACGCCCAGCTAGTCACTATTTTTATGTGGTAGCCCTCTGAAAGTTTTGAGATTTTGCTGTGGGTTTTTTGTTTTGTTTTTTTGTTTTTTTTACTGTTAAGTAACTGACTTTTTTGGTTTTTCGAGACGGTGTTTCTCTATGTAACAGAGCTCTGGCTGTCGTGGAACTCTCTCTGTAGGCCAAGCTGGCCTTGAACTCACAGAGATCCGCCAGCCTCCTGAGTGCTTGGACTAAAGGTGTGCCTGGCTCTAGTAACTTACTTTTTAACATTTTGCTATTTCTTCACTACTTTTCTCCCCATCTCTTCTAGTGATACTCTGATCTAATTCTGTCTTGCAATGTGCAGAACATAGTTTCTGTGATCTGTAACAGCAGGGTAAATGTAGTCTTCTCATACAGTTTCAGAGAACTTAGTTTTTAGTAGCCATGCTATACTGTTGGCACACTTATACTGCATGGTAACTTTGTAGTTAATTCAGGACACACCATAGAATTCACACTTACTGTCCTCATGCTGCTTTTCTCCCAAATCTAATAGGATTTTTATTTCTAAAGGGGTTTGTGACCATGACTCTGGAAAGCCCAGAAGAAATACAGAATGTCAGCTGTGCTTGGAAAGAACTTAACCGAAAGCTGAGTAGTACTGCTGTGTCTCAAGTAACTAGAATGTGCCTCCTGAAGGGGAATATGGTAGGTTTTTGCAGATAAGAAGCATTTTAAACAGTCACTGAAGCCTGGCAGTGGTGACGCAGGCCTTTAATCCCAGCACTCGGGAGGCAGAGGCAGGCGGATCTCTGTTAGTTCGAGGCCAGCCTGGTCTACAAAGTGAGTCCAGGACAGCCAGGCTGTTACACAGAGAAACCCTGTCTCGAAAAACCAAAAAAGTCAGTTACTTAACAGTAAAAAAAAAAACAAAAAAACAGTCATTGATAACGTTCATAAAGACTTCAAAGGTTTACCCCCTTCCCCTTTTTTGGTGGAAGAATAATAATATTTTATCCGAGTGTTGGTTTGTTTCTACTTATAAATTTGGGGGCTACATAAATGATAATTCATTCAGAACTTTATGTCGTTCTGTTTTGTTTGACTAACACTTAAGTTTTTGTTGCTATTATTATTTGAGACAAGGTATATAGCCCAAGCTGGCTTTGAGCCCAGGATCTTCTTCTGAACATTGGGATTGTAAGTGGGTGACATCACACCTAAGACTTAATTGTTCTGAATTGTACTTACTGTGTGTGGTTGTGTGGGTTTTTTTTTTGTTTGTTTGTTTGTTTTGGGGTTTTTTTGGTTTGGTTTTTTTTTTTTTTTGTTTTGGGGTTTTTTTTTTTTTTTTTGGTTTGTTTTTAGAGACAGGATTTCTCTGTGTAACAATACTTACTGTCCTGGAACTCACTTTGTAGACCAGGCTGGCCTGGAACTCACAGAGATCCACCTGCCTCTGCTTCCTGAAGTTTAATATTACTTATCTTCAGTAAAGAATTGAGATGAATAGGAAACAAAATATATGAGCACGTGTACACACACACACACACACACACACACATAAAAAAATGTAGAGGGAAGAAAATGAAAGCAAGATTCCTAGTCCAAACCAGTTATTGAGTATTTATTTTTACTAAGGCTGCAAAAGAAACATCTTAGTTTTTAGAACTCTGAGAGAAAAACTTTCTTCTACTGATTTTAACTTTTAAGAATCTTAGTTTTGGGGCTGGAGAGATGGCTCAGCAGTTAAGAGCACTGGCTGTTCTTCCAAAGGACCTGGGTTCAAATCCCAGCACCCACATGGCAGTTCACAGCTATCTGTAATGGCCAGGTGTTAATTCCTGTACTGGGGAGCCAGAGGCAGGTGGATCTCTGTGAGTTCAAGGCTAGCCTGGCTTACAGAATGAATTCCAGGACAGCCAGGGCTGTTACACAGAGAAACCCTGTATTGAAAAAAAAAAAATCTTAATCTTTTGCAGTGCTAGAGTTTGATCCACTGAGTTGCAATATCATAAGCAACTACCATACCACAGACCTGTGTTCACAGCTTTTCAATATATTCTAAAGAAATTTATTAGAGGGACCACTTTCTTTTTTTAAAGATTTATTTTGTATACAATGTTCTGTCTGTATGTTTGCCTGAAGGCCAGAAGAGGGCGCCAGAACTCATTATAGATGATTATGTGGTTCCTGGGAATTGAACTCAGTACCTCTAGAAGAGCTGCCAGTGCTCTTAACCTCTGAGCCATCTCTCCAGCCCCCAGAAGGACCATTTTCTAAGGGACATGAAGCAATTATAGTGTCTACAAAAATTCTTCTAGAGCTAGGCATGATGGTACACGCCTTTAATCCTAACACTTGGGAGGCAGAGGCAGGTGGATCTCTGTGAGTTCGTGGCCAGTCTGGTCTACAAAGAGAGTCCAGGACAGCCAGAGCTGTTAGAGAAACCCTGTCTCAGAAAAAAAAAAAAAAAAAAAAAAAAAAAAC
>CAJQZJ010032569.1:1038867-1059925 GCA_907164525.1 Lophiomys imhausi | reverse complement strand
TTTTTTTTTTTTTTTTGAGACAGGGGTTCTCTGTGTAACAGAGTCCTGTCTATCCTGGTCTCACCATGCCCGACTAAGTCTAGTTTAAAGAATCTTATTAGTTATACTTAGCTCTGGGTCAGATTAGAAACTATATTAAGGGCCAACGTGGTGGCGCAGGACTTTTTCCAGCACTCGGATCTTTGTGGGTTTGAGGCCAGCCTGGTCTACAAAGCGAGTCCAGAACAGCCAGGGCTATTATTACACAGAGAAACTCTTGTCTCCAAAAAAGAAGCAGCAGCAGCTGTATTAAGTACTATAATTCGTCTGTGCTTATGTTACCTGTTTTGATCCTGTAAATAGTAATGGAGTACATACTTTTTAAAAACAAAATCAACAAATATTAGTAAAAATTAAGTCATGTGTCTAATTAAAAATCTTTTTATTTGCTTTTAGGGTGTTTGCTTTGATGTTCCTACAAGTGAGTCAGAAAGATTACAGGTATTTAAATTTTTTTACCTATTAAATAGCTTGAGTATGTTTCTTTAAGATACTGTTTTGAAAAAAAAACGTACAGAAAAAACATGCACATTTAGGTGGATGTGGTAATGCATACCTTTAATCCTAGCACTCGGGAGGCAGAGGCAGGTGGATCTCTGTGAGTTCAAGGCTAATCTGGTCTACAGAGTGATTTCTGGGACAGCCAGGGCTACACAGAGAAACCCTGTCTCGAAAACCCAAAAAGAAAAGAAAACAAAAAACAACAACAAATGCACATACATAAAAGTTGAAGGAAGTATTATGGATCCTTTTCTTTTTTTGGAATTGAACTTAAGGCCCTCACAAATGCTAGGCAAGTGCTCTAGCACTCTTTTTACTTTATATTTGGAGTCAAGTAACTTGCCCAGGCTAGTCTTGAACTAATAACCCTTTAAGTAGCCTAGGCAGTCCTTGACCTTGATCCTGGATTAGCCTCATAGATCTGATTTTGCTTCTGTTGATAAAGATGCTCAGAATACTTCACTGCTTTTTAGTGGTCTATTTTAAGCTTTGTTTGTCCTGAGAAAGAACATGCTGACTTTAGAGAACAACTGGAACAGGGATTTAGAATCTTGAAGTGGGTCTCAGGGTTTCTTTACAGTTGATCTCAGCCTGAAGGCTGACAATTGATGGAAAGTTGTTTTTTTTTTTTTTTTTTTTTTCCGAGACAGGGTTTCTCTATATAGCTCTGGCTGTCCTGGACTCACTTTGTAGACCAGGCTGGCCTTGAACTCACAGAGATCCGCCTGCCTCTGCCTCCCAAGTGCTGGGATTAAAGGCGTGCACCACCACCGCCCAGCTGGAAAGTTTCTTTTGGGATTAAAACTTAACATGTTACAGTTTTGCCTATTTTTCTGGTTTTCATTGTTCCAAACACTTTTAAGAAAAAATACAGCCTTTGGTTAGAAAGAAGCTGGGCATGGTGTGGCTCACGCCTTTAATCCCAGCACTTGGGAGGCAGAGGGAGGCGGATCTCTGTGAGTTCAAGGTCAGCCTGGTCTACAAAGAGAGTCCAGGACAGCCAGGGCTGTTAGAGAAACCCTGTCTCAAAAAACCAAAAAAAAAAAAAGAAAGAAAGATACGAAACTAAAGAAAATGAAAAAATATCTTCTTGACCCGTTTGCTAGTTTATGGTTTTCTTTTGCATTCCTATTAATCCTGTACATCCCTTTAACAGGCAGATTGGCATGATTCAGACTGGATCCTCTCAGTGCCAGCCAAATTACCTGAAATTGAAGAATATTATGATGGAAACACATCTTCTAATCCCAGACAGAGGAGCGGCTGGTCAGGTGGCAGGTCAGGCCGTTCAGGCCGGTCTGGTGGTCGATCTGGTGGCCGATCAGGTAGACAGAGTCGACAGGGGAGTAGGTCTGGAAGTCGGCAAGATGGTAGAAGACGAAGTGGGAACAGAAATCGATCAAGAAGTGGAGGCCATAAACGGAGTTTTGACTGAGTGTTTGATAGTTAATCTTCCAGTGTGAGCTTGCCTATTTCTGTCCAATCATGTATATTATTCACCAAAAATTAGACCATCATAGTTGAGGTATTTGTCTGTAATTTGCAAAGAAGTTGGTCGTATTTTTTTAAAAAGTATTTCACAAGAATGGTTGTAAACAAAAAATCTGGCTATACCTTTGAATTAAAAAAAAAGCCCCTTTTATTGTCTGTTTCCATTCTGTGTTAATTTTCTTAATGTAATTTTCAAAAGTTTCTTCTAAGACATGGCAGTCAAGGTAACCTCACTTAAGGTTTCTAATATTGTCTACAGAATGTGGCTTATTAATGTCAAGTTATTCATCCATAGGTCATGTGATAAAGGCCAAAACCCTTTCCACATTAAGGACTGGTGACTTGTGTGGTGACATGTACTAGTCTAACTTAATAGACAGATTCAGGTAGATAGCTATCCAATCAATGTACACTCTTAATTTATCAATCATTTATTGAATGTGTGTATATCTACTTGCTGTAATCACTACAGCACACATTTTTTAAAACACAGCATAGTCAGTAATTTCATAAAACTCATAGTCTAATAATCAACCAGTTATAATATGAGTTAATAAAGACTAAGACAAAAGCAGATATGGAATGCAGAGGACTGGGATGTACCTACTCAGTTTTAAGATTCAGGAAAGGCTTTTTAGAAGAAAAGCTGACATACTCATCTGTTCATATAACTATATATAGTAGGAAGAGTAATTTAGTTTTGTGGTTTGTTTAGTTTTGTTTTTACTGGAAGGGTGAAGGCTTGCAGGCAGAGAGAACAACATATATAGGAGTTAGTCTGAAGACTCACAGTTCAGTATGGTTTGCATGTAGCAGGTTAAGGGCAGGAGCAAGAAAGAACATTGAGTATTTAAGACTGTCCAATGTTGGTCTGGAAAGATGGTTAAGAGCACTGCCTGCTCTTCCAAAGGACCCAGGTTCAAATCCCAGCATCCACATGGCAGTTCACAGCTATCTGTACTTGCTGGGCATGGCGGCGTACGCCTTTATTCCCAGCACTAGGGAGGCAGAGGCAGGTGGATCACTGAGGTTGAGGCCAGCCTGGTCTACAAAGTGAGTCCAGGAGGGCCAGGGCTACACAGAGAAACCCTGTCTTGAAAAACCAAAAAAGAAAAAGGTGTAGAAGTAATCCAATGTAGAGAGATGCTGGTGAGCCATACTGATTATTTTATGTGATGAGAGCCAATACACTTGAGAAGTTGTTGCCCATTCAAAAATCACAGCCAGATAATATATGGTGGAGTGAAGATTTAAGCTCAAAGAAGTCCAGTTTTTAAACTATAACCCAAAATAGTGGTGTAAGCTGGGATGGTGGTGCTTACTTTTAATCCTGGCACTCAGGAGTCAGAAGCAAATAGATTTCTTTGAGTTTGAAACCAGCCACATCTGCATAGTGAATTCTAGGCTAGCCAGAGCTATATGGTGAGACCTTGTCTCAAGAAACAAGGAATTGGGGTAAATTACAGAGGGTTTTAGGAAACAATTGTCAGGATTCAAATAATGTTGGTTGGACTGGAAGATGAAAGGCAGAAGGAAACCAAGATTTTTGTCATTAAAATAGGATACTGGCCAGGTGTTGTGGTGCACACCTTTAAGCCCAGCACTTGGGAGGCAGAGGCAGGTGAATCTCAGTGAGTTCAAGGCCAGCCTGGTCTACAAAATGAGTCCAGGACAGCCTGGGATACACAGAGAAAACCCTCTCTCGAAAAACAAAACAAAAAGACAAGAAAGCCAGGTGTATTCAACATAAATGCAGTTTTCCAAGGAGAGCATTATAAGAGTAGAGATTGAGGAAAGAACCAAGAGGTGTACCAATGTACTTCATACATAAAGATCCCATTGACAAGAACATTGAGAAGAGGGCAGGAAGCTCAGGATTAGCTGGCTTTCATAGGAAATCAGGAAACAAGCCTGAACTTATCACCAGATTTGACAAAAAGGAAATGTTTTCACATAAAGAACAAGTGGTGAAATATTGAGACTAGAAGCCATTTAGTGTGAAGAACAGGAAATTAAGAAGTAGAGATAGTGGGCATGGTGACCCATGCTTGTAATTCCAGCATATGTAGTTGTAGAGTTTAAGAGGCTGGATGATGAGTTGGCAGTTGCAACCTGGATTACATTATAAGACTCGAGTCACAGAAACACCAAACATGAAGAGCCTTTTAGAAATCTAGCCATGAGGGGCTGGAGAGATGGCTCAGAGGTTAAGAGCACTGGCTGTTCTTCCAAAGGTCGTGAGTTCAATTCCCAGCAACCACATGGTGGCTCACAACCATCTACATTGAGATCTGGTGCCCGGGCATATATGTAGAACAAATACTGTATACATAATAAATAAATAAATGTTTAAAAAAAAAAAAAAAAGAAATCTAGCCATGAGCTGGGCATGGTGCCCCATGCCATTAATCCCAGCACTTGGGAGAGACAGGCCAATCTCTATGAGTTCCAGGACAGCCAGAGCTGACAGGGACAGAGAAACCCTATCTTGGTGAGTTAAGATTCCTCAGTGGTTAAGAACACTGGCTGCTGTTCCAGAGGCCCAGAGTTCAATTCCCAGCAACCACATGCAAGCTCATGACCGTCCATAAAGGGATGTGAATCCCTCTTCTGGCATGCAGGTGTACATGCAGGCAGAGCTCTATCTACTACATTAAAAAAAAAAAACCCTAACATTGTTACTGTATTATGAACTATAAGTAGCTCTTATTGCTGTGGTCTTCACTGAGGAAAGCAGTGGTGTTTAAACACTGGAGGGCTTTCTGAGCCTTATTTTGATCAGCCATTGAAGGGTATTAAGTAACAGACTAAGATAAGCACATATGTAAATGCAAGCAAGGTGGATTTAAAGGACCTACCTGCTAAAGGTTACCTTTTCTATCAGTAGGAATTCTAAGCCGGTGGTGGTGGTGGCGCACGCCTCTAATCCCAGCACTTGGGAGGCAGAGGCAGGCGGATCTTTGTGAGTTCGAGGCCAGCCTGGTCTACAAAGCGAGTCCAGGACAGCCAGAGATATTCAGAGAAACCCTGTCTCAAAAAAAAAAAAAAAAAAAAAAAGCCATGAGGAATTCTAACAAAAATAATAGCTTTCCTTTTTTTTTCTTTTTGGAACTCTTTTTTTTTTTTAAGATTTATTTATTATGTATATAGTGTTCTACCTGCAGGCCAGAAGAGGGCACCAGATTTCATTATGGATGGTTGTGAGCCACCATGTGGTTGCTGGGAATTGAACTCATGACCTCTGGAAGAGCAGCCAGTGCTCTTAACCGCTGAGCCATCCCTCCAGCCCCTTTTTGGAACTCTTTAGAGACAGAGTTTCTCTGTGTAACAGCTGGCTATCCTGGAACTTACTCTGTAAACCAGGCTGGCCTTGAACTCAGGGAGATCCTCCTGCCCCTGTCTCCCGAGTGCTGGGATTAAAGGCCTGCCTGGAAATAGCTTCTTTCTTAGAAATCAACAACAACAACAAAAATTTAGCCATGTGTAGTGGTGCACACCTTTAATCCCAGCAGTCCAGAGGCAGAGGCAGGCTTTGTGACTTCAAAGCCAGCAGGACTACACAAAAAGAAATCCTTTCTCAAAAAACAAAACATTTCTGAGCACTTGGGAGGCAGAGGCAGGAGGATCTATGTGAATTCAAGGCCAGCCTGGTCTACAAAGTGAGTCCAGGATAAGCCAAGGCTTGTTACGCAGAGGAACCCTGTCTTAAAAAAAAACAAAAGAAAAAAAGTAATTTCTGGAACATTTTCCATTCACAGTCTTCAGAGGCTTAGCTCAGACCCAAAGACCAAAGCAGCAAAGCCCAGGATTTGAATCCAGAATTTCTTCTACTATACTCTGCTGTCTCCCCAAAGTTAGCATAACATTACAATTGATCCATTTAAAAACATTTTCTTAGCCGGGCTGTGGTGGCGCACGCCTTTAATCCCAGCACTTGGGAGGCAGAGGCAGGCGGATCTTTGTGAGTTCGAGGCCAGCCTGGTCTACAAAGCGAGTCCAGGACAGCTAGAGATATTCAGAGAAACCCTGTCTCGAAAAATCAAAAAAAAAAAAAAAAAAAAAAAAACATTTTCTTAGGGCCTGTGAGATGGTTAAGCCCATAATGGTTAAGGGCTGGAGGTTCTCGTCCTGCTCCTATCAAGTCCCAGGATGCAAGCCTGAAGACTTGAAGTCTATACCCAGAACCCACATAAAAGTGGCAGAGAATTGGCTCCACTCTCATTTTTCAAACTACTATGATAAACTGTCTCCCAAATCTTTGAACCACTGGTTCTTCAGAAGAAGCTTAAAAACTTATTACCACTAATAAGTTTTTAATCCCAGGCAGATCTCTGAGTTCAAGGGATGTACAATGAGAGCCTGACTCAAAAACTAACATTGTCACTAATCATTCAACTGACCACGTTCCCTTACCTGATGGAAGTCGTGAACTATCCAATTTAGGTATCTTTGGCAACCCATTCCTAGTCTCAGGGCCTTCTTAAGAGGCTGAGTGTGCCTTTAAATCGTGACATGTGTCCATTTCTTTCTTTTTTTTTTTTTTTTTGGTTTTTCGAGACAGGGTTTCTCTGTGTATTTCTGGCTGTCCTGGACTCACTTTGTAGACCAGGCTGGCCTCGAACTCACAGAGATCCGCCTACCTCTGCCTCCCATGTGTCCATTTCTTACATCGGTCTTTAACAGCGGTTTTCAAACTTCCTAATTCTGCAACCCTTTAATGTTCTTTGTGTTGTGGTGACGCCTCCAATCATAAAATTATTTCCATTGCTACTCCATAACTATAATTTTGCTACTGTTATTAATCTTAATGTCTGATATGTGACCCCTGTGAAGGAGTCGTTCAACCCTGAGGTGTTGCCACCCACAGGTTGAGAACTCCTTGTCTACAGCCCTAGATGACAAGAAAGATTTGGGTGTTGTCTGAATCCTAGCCCTGTTTCTCACATCTGACAAGAATGCTCAGGAAGTTTGTAAAGTGCACACATGAATAAAGAATCAGACTTTTCTGAATTGTGTAGTTTAAATTTTTTTTTTTTTTTTTGGCGGGGGAGGGCTGTAAAGACAGAATCTCATCATGTGTCTAGCTGGCTTTAAAACTTACGTGCACCAGGCTGGACTCGAGTTTAGAGATCTGTCTACCTCTTCCTCCTGACTGTTGAGATTAGTGGCGTGCACCCCTACGCCCTGCCAGCGCTGGTTCTTTTAAATTGTTCATAATGTTTTGCGGCGTGTGTATGGGTGCTGTGGGGCGAATGCGAAAGAGCCACCATGCGCAGTCGGTTCTGGGTTCCAGAGATCGCAAATTCGGAATCTCACTGGTCCTTGAATTCTGGTGCTCACCGAGGCACCTGGGTTTTGCTGTCACGTCCATCAGTTTTGCACTCGTGACTAAAGATACACACCGCACCGATTCTGTTCGTGGAAAAAAAATGTTGCCGGCCGGTAATTCCAGACTTGGGAAGTGGAGGCAGCAGGATCAGGCTCAAGATCGTTATTCAGTTCTAGCTGGCTAGGCGTGTTTCTCTCACGGGGCCGGCGGGAATCCAGCTACAGTTAGGAGCAGGACGAGAACCTCCAACTGCACTCGCCGATCCCATCGCAGGCAGCCTCTCCGCTTTACCCCCGCCCCGCCCCCCACGTGCACGCTACTTCCGCCCGAAGCGCTACGTTACGGAAGTGACGAGATAAGCCGGGCCGAGAGGCGGTGTACTTTCTCTCTCCCTTTTGCACGCGGTTGAGGAAACCGGTAGGCCTGAGCAGCTCGTGCTGAATAATGCCGGGAAAACTCCGCAGTGAGTCCAGGTTGGGATCAGACGCGGCCGAGGAGACCTTAGAGGCGCTGCCGAAGCCCAGCGAGAAGGTGAGACCGGGAGCCCCGCTCCGGGGCGGACCGGGAGCGCGTGGCCCTCTGCTCCGCGGGCCCCTCTGACACGCCGCGCCGGCTAGCCGGGCTTGAGAGAGCTGCAGGGGAATCCAGATCGGGTCCCAGTAGGGACTCGAGACACAAACAACAAGGCTTGAAACTTGCGCACAGGAGCGGCGTATCCAGTTACACGCATACGCAGTTTTCCCCTTTAAAAAAAAAAAAACTCAGAAAACGAGGCCCTTCCGGCATTTATCGCTCAGGTCTGCGTGGAATTGGAGTTGGGCCAGGTGAACACCGTATTATATAGCAGATCTGTGTGAGCACTGTTAAGTCGCCTGGTCTCTTCTTAGTTCCTTGGATGAAATGATTTAACTTGTGACAGTCTCTAGTGATCAAAATAGGAGGGAACGAAAGTTGTCCCCCAATTCCTGTGTTGTACCACTTAGTTAAGGTTTTTGCTGTCTCCGGGGACTTTCAGGCAGGAGCCTTTTAAAGAAACAGCAATATTTGGGGGGGGGGTTAAATGGAAACCGCAGGGAGCACATCGTTCCCGGCTTGCGTCCGCGTGTTCATCTGTGGGATGCTGAAGGCGGAGTGGGGGGCGACGAGTCGTTTATGCTCCAGTCTCTACTTCCTGCTTTTCACATATGTAACAAGTGTTCATGGGGCTGAGAGATTATCCATGACTCGTTATTCTTAAGATGATGTTTGTGGTATCATTGACCAAACGTTGCACTGCACACGTGCTGGCAGGTGCTGTACCACAGAGCTGCAGCTCTAACCCTTAGCTCCCCTTCGGCTATTTACGCTATGATTCATAACAATAGCAAAATTAAGGTTACAACGTAGCAACGAGATAATTTTAGAGTTGGGGGGGGATCACCAAAATAGGAACTATATTAAAGGGTTGAACTGGTAGGAAGGTTGAGAACCACTGCCTTAGCCCATGATTTTAGAGTAGAGGCCAGGCCTGCAGCTACAGGGAGGCAGATTTTAGCCTCTTTCAATTTAGTCCCACATTTATTGCCTGGAGCTCAACTAGAGTATCTAGTAGGTGGCTACTAGTTGGTACAGCTTTCATTAATGTGGGAAGTAGTTTTTTTGTTTGTTTCATATGATGTCTTTATGTGAATTCATTTCATCTTTTGAAGTACAAGTTTCATGAGTGTTTTTTACCATATAGAAATTTAGGGAGGGAAAACAGCTGCTTTTAATTAAGATCACCTGTCTGAGGACATGCAAGGCTTTGTCTCTCTTACAGTTAACTTTGGACACTGTGTGTGTGTGTACACCTGTATGAGGATGGATATGCTTGCTCCTGCATGTGTGGAAGCTAGAGGTCAATGTTGGATGGGTGTCTATCTCTTGCCACTCTACTTTTTTTGGGGGAGGGGGGGTTCAAGACAAAGTTTCTCTGTGGATCCCTGGCTGTCCTGGAACTCACTCTGTAGACCAAGCTGGACTCAAACTCATAGATCCACCCGCTTCTGCCTCCCAAGTGTTGAGACTAAAGGTGTGTTCTACCACCACTCAGTTTGCTGCTCTACTTTTGGGTACACAGTTTCTCTCTGAATCTGGAGCCCCCTAATTCCTAGGTTAACTAGCTACCCACTGCAGCCCTAGGAGCTAGGGTGTCTGGCTTGTCCTACCACACCCATCTATTTACATGGGCGCTAGAGTTCCCAGCTCAAGCCCTCGTGTTTGCACAGTAGGCATTTGCCCCCTGAACCATTTCCCCAGCTCTTGGGCATGTTTTGTAGTATGTAATTCTAGAAAAGCCTTTGAGGATGCCTTAAAATCTCTTAGGAAATTTCAGTTTTATAATGGTTGGTTAATATGAATTAAAGAGTTACTTTGAAGAACTCCTTTATTCCCCCATGCTAATATGACTACTGGTGTATACTTATTTTCATTAACTAAGAAATGCTATTAAAAAGTATTTTTAAAAAAAATTTTTTTTAATTATAATTACAGTAAGCCAAGATGTACACACCTTTAATTCCCAACACTTTAATCCCAGGGGGCAGAGGCAGGGAGAATCTCTGAGTTGGCCACCAGCCTGCTCTACAGAGTGAGTTCCCAGGACACAAGAACTACAAAATGTACCCTGTCTCTAAAAAGTAAAATTCCATCACTGCTTCCTTTCCCTTTCCTCCCTCTAGCCCCTTCCATATAACCCTCACCTTGCTTGCTTTCAATTTTGTGCTCTCCTTCTAAATTGTTGGCATGTACACACTCACACTTATTCCTAAATACAGCCAGCTCGGACCACGTGTTGCCTGTTTGTGTATAATTTCAGGGCTAAGATTTTAAATTTATACAGTGTTGAAATGTGTAAAGCTGTGTTCTTAGCTGTAAGTAGTCCTGAGTTGGCAGATCTTACACAGTATAGCAGCTTTGTTCAGTGCTTGTGTCTTTATTAATTTTTAGAAAACTAGAAAAGAGAAGCCCAAATCTAAGACCAAAGAAGCAACGGAAGGAATGGAAGAAGCTATTTCCTCCAAAGCCAAAGCGGTTAAAAAGAAAGGGCCTTCTGAAGATGATGTGGATCCCCCGAAGGCCAAGAAGGCCAAGAAGCAAGAGGAGGCCCCTCAAGATGACACTGCTTCTAAAAGCAAAACCTCCAAGAAGAAAAAGGAACCCCTTGAGAAGAAAGTGGCCTCTGATAAAGCCAAAGAAATAAAAACCGAGGAGCTTTTGGAAGAAGATGCCGACGGTCCTAAGCCCAAGAAGATGAAGAAAGGGAAGGAAACAAATGGAGACACTGGAGAGAAAAGCCCCAAGCTGAAGAATGGACTCTCCCATTCTGAATCAAACTTGACTGCCAATGAAGCTGCTGGTGAAGAAAACAGTAGCGAGACAGAAAACGTAAGGCTGTGCTTCCCTTGTGTTTATTTTAGCGTGTGCATGTGCGTATGTATGTAGACAACACTTGCAGGCATTCATTCTCTCCTACTGTGTGGGTCCTGGGGATTGAACTTGGGTTGTCAGGCTTGGGGATGAGCAATTTACTTGCTGCTGTCCCACCAGCTGGCAAAGTTGTACTAGAGTAGGTAGGTTGGATTTCATTGTTAGAGAAAAATAGATGATCGCACCTATAATTGTAAACATTTTAAAATTGCTTGGGTAGTGGAGGTTGACCCCAGAACTTTGAGCATACATGTTATTTTAATATAGAAGGAAATTGATATGTCAGCACCTCATGTAACAAGCTGTAGGTGGCACGTATCACAGAGTTATCCTTTACCCCATCCCTATGTCTCTGTCCTAGAACTCACTCTGTAGAGCAGGCTGGTCTTGAACCCAGAGATTTGGCTGCCTCTGCCTCCCAAGTGCTGGGATTAAAGGTGTGTGCATCACCACCGCTTAGCTGAGTTAATTCTTTCAGAGGATACCTATTGGTTCACATTTGTCTGTAATGCCAGTCCCAGCCGGGGTCTTACACCGTCTTCCAGCCTCCACAGGCCAAAGTACATGGTATACAGATATACAGATAAGGCACTCATACCTGTACATAAATAAACAAAACTGTATCACATCATGTCAAGACGCTCTAAAGGTGATATGCACGCTTTTAATCCCAGCACTTGGGAGGTAGAGGCATGTACTGGCTATCCTGGAACTCACTCTGTAGACCAGAGTGAGTTCCAGGATAGCCAGTGCTGTTACACAGAGAAACCCTGTCTCAAAAAAACCTTAAAAAAAAAAATAGCAAACCGAGCAGTGATGGCGCATGCCTTTAATCCCAGCACTCAGACAAATCTCTGAGTTTGAGTCCAGCCTGGTATACAGAGCAAGTTCAGGCCAGTCAGCTGCACAGAGAAACCCTGTCTTATGGAAAGAAGAAAAAAAGTGGGGACTTGAGAGACCAATAACTGGTTAAGATCACTTGCATAGCTGGGTGTGGTGGCACAAGTCTTTAATCCCAGCACTGCTGGAGGCAGATTTCAAGGCCAGCCAGGTTTACATAGTGAATTCCAAGACAACCAGGACTATGTAGAGTGATCTTGTCTCAAAAGCCAAAAAAAAAAAAAAAAAAAAACCTACTGCTCTTACAGAGAACCCAGGTTCAATTCCATGTGTTACTCCAAGGATGTTGATTCAAATGGGCAGTAGGAATGCACACATGAGGGGTATCTACACGTTACCTCCCACACACATGCAGGCCAAACAAAAATGACACACATAAACTTGCTGGGCTTGGTGGCGCATGCCTTTAATCCCAGCACTGGGGAGGCAGAGGCAGGCGGATCTCTGTGAGTTCGAGGCCAGCCTGCTCTACAAAGCAAGTCCAGGACAGCCAGGGCTGTTAACAGAGAAACCCTGTCTTGAAAAACCAAAACAACAAAAAAAACAATAAACTTAATAAGAGAGAAAGAAATGGTTGAGTTTTAAGAGAAAGACCACATGCTTGGGTGGAAACAGAGAACAATTCCCAGGTTTGATTCCCAGCACCCACATGGTAGTTCACAACCATCCCTAACTCCAGTTCCAGGGGATCCAACGCCCTCTTCTGACCTCTGTGAGCACCAGGCACAAATAAGGTACACATGTACATTCAAGCAAAACATCCATACACATAAAATAATAAACCTAAAAGCTTTGCTTTTTTTTTTTTTTTTTTTTCCGAGACAGGTTTTCTCTGTATAGCTCTGGCTGTCCTGGAACTCACTCTGTAGACCAGGCTGCCCTTAAACTCAACAAAGATTCACTTGCCTCTGTCTCCCAAGTGCCAGGATTAAAGAAAGACACGCGCCACCACAGGCAGTTATGAACTACCATGTGAGTGGCTGGGATTTGAACCTGGGTCCTTTGGAAGAACAGCCAGTAAGTACTCTTAACTGCTGGGCCATCTCTCCAGCCCCCCTAAAAACTCTTTTTGTTGTTTTTTTTTTTTTTTTTTTTTTTTCCAAGACAGGGTTTCTCTATGTAGTCCTGGCTGTCTTGGACTCACTTTGTAGACCAGGCTGGCCTCGAACTCAAAGACTTCCGCCTGCCTCTGCCTCCCAAGTGCTGGGATTAAAGGGTGCACCACCACACCCAGGCTACTTTTTATTTCCATGATGATCTCTCATTGTGTATTCCTAGATAGCCTAGAACTCACAGAACTCTGTCTGCTTCTACCTCTCCAATGCTAAGAATAAAGAATGCCAGGCTTCTAGGTTGAGATAGGGTCTTGCTGTATCTGGAGGTCAGAGGAAACTTTCAGGAATTGTTTCTTTTTCCACCATGGGATCTGAAGATTGAACTCACTTGCCATATCAAGTTTGGACAGTGAGAGCTTTTCTTACTGAACCATCTCACCAGCCCTTCTCTCACTTGTTCTGGTTTTGTTTTTTTTTTTTTTGAGATAGGGTTTCTCTGTGTAGGCTGTCCTGGGCTCACTTTGTACACCAGGTTGGCCTTGAACTCACAGAGATACGCCTGCTTCTGCCTCCCCAAGTGCTGGGATCAAAGGCGTGTGCCACCACGCCCGGCAATTACAGACAGCTGTGAACTGCCATGTGGGTGCTGGGATTTGAACCAGGGTCCTTTGGAAGAATGCTGAGCCATCTCTCCAGCCCCCTCTGACTGGTTCTTTTTTTTTTTTTTTTTTTTTTTTTGGTTTTTCGAGACAGGGTTTCTCTGTATAACAGCTCTGGCTGTCCTAGACTCACTTTGTAGACCAAGCTGGCCTCGAACTCACAGAGATCCACCTGCCTCTGCCTCCCAAGTGCTGGGATTAAAGGCGTGCGCCACCACCGCCCGGCCCCTCTGACTGGTTCTTAACCTGCTGTGTTTAGATTCCATTTTTGTGGTGGACTGGTGCGTGTACCATGGTATGTGTGTGCAGTTGGTTCTCTGTCTACCTGTGAGTTCTGCTGATCAAATACAGTCATCGTGCTTTGGCAGCAAGTGCCTTTAACCAGAGCTGTTTGAGAATGGCTTCTCCAAAGGTTTCCTGCATTCCCTTGCATGTGAATTACTGATTTCTCTGGTCTTTTGCTTTGATAGGAAATACCTGTGGAACAGAAAGAAGGAGCATTCTCTAATTTTCCCATATCTGAAGAGACTGTCAAGCTTCTCAAAGGTGAGATTCCAGAGCACTGTAAGTTGAGCTCTCTCTCTGGTGAATGAATATCACTTCTCTCTATAGGCGTCTGCTACACAGGAGCAGACCTGTGGTTACAGATGGGATTGTGCTGTTTTGGTTGAGCAATTAAAACTTAATTTCATTCAGAAGTGCGATGACTGACACAAGTGTGATCTCTGTCATCTTCTTCCACCTGAGATCACTGTCACCAGGGTGTCTTGGATCTCTTGGTTTGTCTGAACCCACTGAGTGGTTGTAGATGCTTCCCTGGCCCAACATGATGTGGAATGTAGAGCTCAGGCTTTAGGTTCAGAGGAACTAGTGGGGGACATGTGGTCACAAGTAACTATCACACTGTTAAACTTACAATTAAAAGTTATTCAGAACAATTTTTAGGGCTGGAGAGATGGCTCAGTGGTTAAGAGCACTGTCTGCTCTTCCAGAGGTCTAGAGTTCAATTCCCAGCAACCACATGGTGGCTCACAACCATCTATAATGAAATCTGATGCCCTCTTCTGGCCTGCAGGGGTACATGCAGATAGAGCTCTCATATATATAAAATAAATCTTTTAAAAAAAGACTCTAAAAAATAATTTTTAATCTAGTGGGATTCTTCACTACTTAGAATATATTGACACTGATTTTGAAGATATTTGTGAGATGGTAGAGTTCCCCATTTCTGCAGGACAAGAAGTTTGAGTGTGTTTCAGTTGGAGTTGGCATTTCAACAAAACCTCGGTGTAACCAAATATTTATAAACCGTTCTTATATTTATTGGTGCCTATAAAACACCTACCTACAAACACCTAACCCTATTTTAATTTCCTTAAAAGGATATTATTCTTAGCGTAGGTCCATGCAGGATAGCTTGTTTTATGGCAGTCCCTTTCAAGCTTAATGTCCATTGGGCCTAACTAATATTGCCAGTTTGCAAGGCCAGCTTATTTCAGTCACCAAATTGTGGCCAGTTTATAAAGTCAGTCTGTTCCAACTGCCAAACTGAAGGCAGCTCAGGTGGCTTCTAAACTCTGCTTGCCTTGCTCACTCTTCCAGTGCTCTGGAGCCTCAAGACAAGATCTTTGAGGAACTCTCTCCAGCAGGTCTCTTCTTCCAGTATCAATGTCCTCTCGCAGCCTGTCAGGTTTCAACAGGGCAGTTCACAGAACTATGATGTCAACTGCGCTCTGTCCATTTCAGCAAGCCAAGGGATGCCAAGCTTTATGTGTTGCCAGATGCTAAGTTGAACTGCATACTAATTCACTGAAGAGGCCTAACTTCTACCACACCTCTGCGTTTGATCTCTAACACTGAAAATAAAACAAAAAACAATAAGTAACATGACTGATTCATTCACAGCTCGTGGGGTGAGCTTCCTGTTTCCTATACAAGCCAAGACATTCCACCATGTGTACAGCGGGAAAGACTTAATTGCCCAGGCACGGACAGGAACTGGGAAGACATTCTCCTTTGCCATCCCTTTGATCGAGAAGCTTCAAGGTGGGCTACAAGACAGGAAGAGAGGCCGTGCCCCTCAGGTAACTATCTTAAGCCCATCACAGGCTCAGAGTCAGCTCCTGGAAGCACATGTGGGCTTGGTTTACTTATGCTTCCTACGTCCAAGACCCTTGTGTCACTGACTTTATCTGAGCATAGGCTGGGTGATTCTTTCAGATTGTTGGCCATCAGCTGTATGTTCATTGCTGTAGTCTGCCCTGTGGTCATGATCATATTTAACTGATGTTCATATCCCTTTAAAATGTTGGATGTGCTTGGGGCTCATGGACTTGATCCTGGGCATTTATCTATTTGAGACATAGTCTCTGTGTAGACATGACTGGGAATATAAAGGCATGCACTACTACAACTGGTTTCTGGATCATTGTTTTTGCTGAATGAATGAATGAGCTGAGTCAGTGTAGAAGACCCTGTTGACAAGTATTGGGCCCTCTCTTCGTGGTTGAAGTCCAAGCTTGGCCTCCACCTGGACTTCAGACTTTAAGTCACTTACTGGTTAGTATCTGCCATAAAGGTTGTTGAGAGTTAAGTCAGAATAATGAGTAGAAAGTACTTTGTAGCACATAAGGCACCAGGGAAAACTGGGATATCAGCTAATGTTGTGCAGCTTTTCTGGGCTATTTTCCTGAACTAGTCTCCTCTAGAGCAGTATTCAATTACACACCTCCTCCTTTTTTTTTTTTTTTTTTTCCTCCCTCGAGACAGAGTTTCTCTGTATATACCTGGCTGTCCTGGACTCACTTTTTAGACCAGGGTAGCTAGTCTTGAACTCACAGATCTGCCTGCCCCTGCCTTCTCAGTGCCGGGATTAAAGGCGTGCACCAACTGTGAACTGCCATGTGGGTGCTGGGGTTTGGACCCCAGTCTTTTGGAAGAGTGCTCTTAATGGCTGAGCCACCTCTCCAACCCTGTACATGTACTTCTAACTAGTGTGATTATGGGTTCCTAGAACACTGCCTGGGGACTGTGTTAGTGATCCTGCATGTGATACTTACTGCAAAGCACATGATTCAGTGTATATCCAGATGGGCAGGTGAGTTAGCATTGTGGTGAATTCAGGAGTGACTGAGAAACAGATACCACACGATACTTTGAAACTCCTTGTTTCTCATCTTTCAGGTACTAGTTCTTGCACCTACAAGAGAATTAGCAAATCAAGTGAGCAAAGACTTCAGTGACATCACAAAAAAGCTATCAGTGGCTTGTTTTTATGGTGGAACTCCCTATGGTGGTCAAAGTAAGTAAATTTGAAAGCTGGGGTGGGGGGATTGTGCTATCCATTGTTCCGGGTGCCTCCTCAACTTGAAGTCTGTCTCATTTTTCGGTTTTCTCTCTTGCCTGTTTAAGGATGGCAAAGAGCAGGGCCCAGGTGATTTTTTTTTTTTCTATTTGTGAAAGTTATATTAAATATATGTGATATATTAATATATTAATGTACTATAATATTATATATGTATATATAATATGTAATATAATAGCTATAATACAATATAATGTATAATGTATTACATTAATATATTTCTGTGATATAAGGTGCCTAGTGCAATCCCTGGACTAACTCAATTTGTTTTTAAAGCTTCCTTATTGAGTTCATATCAAGCACAGTAAGTGAATACCATATGCTAATGAGGTACAGAAACACAGGAATATGGTATTTGCCCTTCTGCTGTGTCACCCTTTTATACCCAGTCACCCTACAGAAGGTGCCTGTTTCTTAGCCTCACATAATGAATGACGCATTTTTGCGAGTTAAGGCAGCAAAGAGGGCTGAGTTCAAGAGCATTCTGAAGTGCGTATTGATGCTGTGTTTCAAGACAAAACAAAATAATGTTCCTATTTCTCTAAGATTATCACTTAGGGTCTGTGAAGTCTTGACATTGGCCACCAGCCAAACAGAAAGTCCTTTCTTGTGCAGCTGTTTCCTAGTGGCTTGTCTCCTGCTGTGCTAGTACGCTGGCCCAGCGCTTCTCATATGCCCTCCCATTGTGGAGGACGGACCTTCAGTGTTGCTACTGTCATTAGCAGTCTAATCTAGTAATAGTTCAGAATGAAATGCATTTAAATGCTACTCCGTGCTGATAAAGGGAACTTGATTTTATAGTTGAACGAATGCGGATTGGGATCGATATCCTGGTTGGGACCCCAGGTCGTATTAAAGACCACTTGCAGAATGGCAAACTAGACCTCACCAAACTTAAACATGTTGTCCTGGATGAAGTTGACCAGATGTTGGATATGGGTTTTGCTGATCAAGTGGAAGAAATTTTATGTGTGGCATACAAGAAAGGTAAACCCCAAATTTAAGGGACTGGTAGAAAGGACCTAAGGAAGGTTTGTGGTGAAATTATCCTCCAGGAGATAAATAAGGGCACTTATTCAGGAAAACTTGGAATTTTTTTTTTTTATTTATGTGTGTATGTTTTTTTTTTTTTTTTTTTGGTTTTTCGAGACAGGGTTTCTCTGTGTATCCTTGGCTGTCCTGGACTCACTTTGTAGACCAGGCTGGCCTCGAACTCACAAAGATCCTCCTGCCTCTGCCTCCCAAGTGCTGGGATTAAAGGCGTGCGCCACCACCGCCCGGCGTGTGTATGTTTTTTGAGGCAGGGTTTCTCTGTACCTCTGGCTGTCCTGGAACTCATGTAGACCAGGCTAGCCTACAACTCACAGAGATCCACTTGCCTCTGCCTCCTGAGTGCTGGGATTTAAAGCATGTACCACCACCACGCAACTAAAACTTGGAATTTTAAAAAAATATTTTTTAAATTTGGAAGTTAGCCAGGCGTTGGTGGCGCACTCCTTTAATCCCAGCAGAGGGGAGGCAGAGGCAGGCGGATCTCTGTGAGTTCGAGGCCAGCCTAGTCTACAAAGTTGAGTCCAGAACAGCCAGGGCTTTGTTACACAGAGAAGTCCTGTCTCACAAAAACAAAAAACAAAAATATTATATTCTGCCATCCTGATGAACTGTTCCCAACAGCTTTCTGTGTATTCCTGGATGTGTGTGTGTGTGTGTGTGTGTTTTAAATCTCCTGTTAGCTGTTAAAACTTTGTCAAGTGATTTATTCTACCATCTACCTCTTTTCACCTGTATTCATATGGAGGGTTCTGAGCACAGTGACTTTTAAGCTGGGGTTCTGCAGTAGCTGGAGTCTGTCTTTTGGGGGTATTGAGAATTAAACTGAAGGCTTTGTCACTGGAGTGTACCCCTAGCCTTGTTTTCTAGATTCTTTTGGGGGGTTGGGTTTGGGAGGGGTTTTTTTGGTTTTTCGAGACATGGTTTCTCTGTGTAACAGCCTTGGTTGTCCTGGACTCACTCTGTAGACCAGGCTGGCCTCTGTCTCCCGAGTGCTGGGATTGAAGGGGTGTGCCACCATGTCAGGCCTAGATTTGTAAAATACTAAGCTGCTATGGGTTTTGTCAGAGGCTGTTTAGTTAGAGATCCATGCTGGTTGGTCCCTGGACTTCCAGCATTAGTTGTCCAGTTGGTGGGCCTTCATCATGGTATAGATTTCCTGTATGAGTGAGAGAGAGCAAAGGCTAGAAAACAAGACAGATTCCACATACTTTCATCATTTAGGGATCCTTTATGATGGCAGATTATTTCAAATTTTTCTGTGTTGAGAACTTTTTGGCATCTTTTTATTTTTGTGTCTTCGATGCATGGCTGGCCGCCAATGATTGGTGGTAATGGTGATACTTCCTGGAGGTTCCAGCTGAGGTGCAGTGCTATGTGTGCCAGCTTGCTCCGATTATTCACACTGACTTCTTTTTCCCCCAAGATTCTGAAGACAACCCCCAAACATTGCTTTTCTCTGCAACTTGCCCTCATTGGGTTTTTAATGTTGCTAAGAAATACATGAAATCTACATACGAGCAGGTGGACCTGATTGGTAAAAAGACTCAGAAAGCAGCCATAACTGTGGAGGTAAATGATTCATTTAGTTGCCGGAATTGGTAGTAAACTGTCAATCATTCTGTTTCCTGACTGATAGTTACAAGATTAACAAATACAAGCTCTTTCCAGATAATTTCTAAGTCCCTAGGCAGAGCCAAGTAAATACATATTTCTCTTTTATGTATGGTATATGTGGTTTCTGATTTCAGAGTCATTTGGAACCTTGTGTTTGGATTAGATAAAGCAAAATGATTACATTTAGAATTTAGCCACTAGAGGGCAACAGAGCAACCTGATGCATCATCATGAATCTGTTTCTTCTTAGGCTCCGGTACCTAGATGAATTCATTTCACCCAAGAGCAGACCTGTACCGTAGTTATTACGGGTTGCATTTTAAGTGGATGAAAGGACATAGCACATATAGGCCTTTCTTGTCTGTTATTTTATTTCCTGTAGAAGTCTATTTAAGTGTTTCCTGATTACATTAGAATGTAAAGAACCCAGATGCTCTTTGGAGAAAAGTGAGAGGCCTGGGGACAGACCACATTGCTCTTGACTTTGGTTTATTTAGTTTCTTTCTTTCCCTCTAAGCAGTGGTGGCAGCAGACAGGCTCTGTAAGGCCTGCATTTACTTCCTGTACCAAGCATTAGACTTAAGAGTGGAGAAGGGTGCTGTAACGTCTCAGCCAGGCTTTACTAAATGTTGTTTCTTCTCTTAAAGCACTTGGCAATTAAGTGTCATTGGACGGAGAGGGCGGCAGTTATTGGGGATGTGATCCGTGTGTACAGTGGTCATCAAGGGCGCACTATCATCTTCTGTGAAACCAAGAGGGATGCCCAGGAACTGTCACAGAATACATGTATAAAGCAGGTTGGTCCTTCTTGTGCCTGAAAAGGCTGAGTCATCAGTAGGTCTTCACCCTGGACTCTTCATTCTGGTTTTCGATCACTCAGCGACTTCCAGGTAGACTGGGGAAGCATCTCTGTATGTAGAGTGAGCTGCCCCTGCAGATGCAGAGCAGGTCTAGTCATTTCTGCATGGCATCTCAGCCTTGGAGAGTACGGTCAGAAACATTGATGTGAGGGCTGAGGGCTGCAGACAGTTTGAAGACTTTTTTTCCTGTAAGAAGCAGATGTCTGTTTCTCAGTTTGTAATATTTCTAGGAGTATTCCTGAACAGAGCCCTCAAGCCCCTTGGAGAGTATCGTGTTGGATTTGGAATTCTTAGGTCAGTTTATTTCTTTGGCAGGATGCCCAGTCTTTACATGGTGACATTCCACAGAAGCAGAGGGAAATCACCCTGAAAGGTTTTCGAAATGGCAATTTTGGAGTTTTGGTGGCAACCAATGTTGCTGCACGTGGGCTAGACATCCCTGAGGTTGACTTGGTTGTTCAAAGCTGTCCTCCAAAGGTAAGCTTTTCCTCTTGTTTTGTTCTTTGTTTTTTTTTTTTTTGTTTTGTTTTGTTTTGTTTTGTTTTGTTTTGAGACAGGGTTTCTCTGTTTAACAGCTCTGGCTGTCCTGGACTCGCTTTGTAGACCAGGCTGGCCTCAAACTCGCAAAGATCCGCCTGCCTCTGCCTCCCAAGTGCTGGGATTAAAGGCGTGCACCACCACCGCCCAGCTATTGTTCTTTGTTCTTTGTTTTTTTTTTTTTTTTTTTTTTTTTTTTTTTTTTTTTT
>CAJQZJ010032569.1:1009094-1035995 GCA_907164525.1 Lophiomys imhausi | reverse complement strand
CTGCTCTTCCAGAGGTCCTGAGTTCAATTCCCAGCAACCACATGGTGACTCATAACCATCTATAATTGGATCTGGTGCCCTCTTCTGGCCTGCAGGCACACATACTTCAATTCAGAACAATATACATAATAATAAATTAATAAGTTAAAAAAAAAAAACAAAGCCAACATGATTTAAAAAAAAAAAAAAAAGAAGTAAGTTACTAAGCTGGGCATGGTGGCGCAGGCTTTTAATCCCAGCACTCGGGAGGCGGAGGCAGGCGGATTTCAGTGAGTTCAAGGCCAACCTGGTCTATAGAGTGAGTCCAGGACAGGCAGGGGTACACAGAGAAACCCTGTCTCTAAAATAAAATAAAAAATAAAGCCGGGCGGTGGTGGCGCACGCCTTTAATCCCAGCACTTGGGAGGCAGAGGCAGGCGGATCTTTGTGAGTTCGAGGCCAGCCTGGTCTACAAAGCGAGTCCAGGACAGCCAGAGATATTCAGAGAAACCCTGTCTCGAAAAACCAAAAAAAAAAAAAAAAAAAAAAAAAAGTTACTTTCCCGGATGGTAGTGGCTCACGCCTTTAATCCCAGCGCTTGGGAGACAGATAGATCTCTGAGTTTGAGGCCAGCCTAGTCTACAAAGAGAGTTCTAGGACAGCCAGAGCTACACAGAGAAACCCTGTCTTGAAAAACACCAAAAAAGGAAGAAAAAAGTTACTTAATCTCAGTAGAAACAATAACTTTTGTACATGAAATTGTGGTTTGCTTTCTTGTAGGGAATTAAGTTTAAACGGATAGGTGTTCCTTCTGCAACAGAAATAATAAAAGCCTCCAGCAAAGATGCCATCAGGTATGTCCTCTGCCATCTCCTCGTTCTGCCTCAGTGCTGCTTCCTGCGTCTTGAAACTTTCTTACTAAACTTTCTTACTTATTGCTTATAAAGAGTTCATACAACTACTTGCTTATCACAGACAACTTGACAGAATAAATATCCTTCTTTGTAGTCACCTGCTCGTCCTGTTCCTCGGGGACAGCTCTTGTCTATCAATAGTTGGATTTGTATTGGACATTTGAAGGATATTTCTCACCTCATCCCTGTTTAGATGGGATCACAGACAACATTCTAGATTATATTCACTTATTTGCCCATGTAGTAGAATGAAAACTGATAGAAGGCAAGGATTGACAGCTGTTTCTCATGGAGGTGTTACTGGTGTTGGCATCATTGTGTAGACTGAAGGGTTTTCAGTTGCTTAGGATTCTTAGCTGTGGCCCCTGTGCATCATAATCTGTGGGTAAGTAGGATTAACATTGTGAAAACCAAAATGTATTTTCACATACTTCTGAGGGTTGACGTACACCCCTGTTAATGTGTGCTGAGCTCAGAGTGCTTGAAACAGTTACTGCCACAGGTGTGACATGCTTATGTTACAACAGGCAGAAAAGGGACAGGGCCCAAGAAGTCAGCAATTTGCACTTAAGACAGAATGGTGAGCAGACCTCTTATTGCAGCCCCAGGCCAAAGGTAGATGGTGGCGATCCCAGAATGGTACCATCAGCCTCAGGGCTCAGGAAATGATTGGGGTGATGATGGAAAGGGAGCCTAAAAGCAGCTTCACAACACCTTTGTAATGACTTGGGGCTTCACCTTAATGGAGCACTGCTGCTCCTGACTGGATGTTCTTGAAGAGCTGTGGTCAGGAGTGAGGAGAATGGAGTCTCCCTGAGCCATATCTGATGGGGTTCTCCAGGGAAGAAGAGCAGCTCTGTAGTCAAGTCAGCCTTGCAGCTGACCCAGGACTTTAGGAAGTTGGTTTCTACGGAGCACACAGTTTGAACAGGTAATAAGTAGGCAGGGAGTCCATGAACAAAGAAACTGCTAGCTGTCAGGGTGGTGGCAGCTTGGGCACCTTCCCCAAACAGCATTTTCAAGTTGATTTTATCATAGTGTGTTTTCCTTTAAGTTCCCTAACATGGGGCACCGTGGGGTACCTGCTAGTTCAGGAAATATGGTGTTGGTGACCAGGAAAAAGACTCAGATTCTAGAAGTGGGTAAGAGATGCTCTCTAGGGCAGCAGCCCTTTGCCCACCCAGCTCACCCTGCATAGCATGCACATAGGCTGATTTGTTGTTGCCAAGACAGTGGCTGTGTTCTTCACCCTGATGGAGAGCATTTGTTAAAATTTCAGAATGTAAGTGGTTATAGTTTTGTGTAGTTCTAAAGTGACACATGCTTTGTTTGGTGTCTTTTGTTTGTTTGTTTTTTTTTTTTTTTTTTTTTTTTTTTTTTTTTTTTTTTGTTTTTTTGTTTTTTCGAGACAGGGTTTCTCTGTGTAGCTCTGGCTGTCCTGGACTCACTTTGTAGACCAGGCTGGCCTCGAACTCACAAAGATCCACCTGCCTCTGCCTCCCGAGTGCTGGGATTAAAGGCGTGCGCCACCACCGCCCGGCTTTTGTTTGTTTTTTAAGTTTAATACTATATACTGTCATTTAAAGGCAGTATGGGGACTTGGCATGGTGCCACACATCTGTCATCCCAGCAGGAGGATGACCATGAGTGTGAGGCCGTCCTGTTGTGATAGTAGGTTCCAGGCAGACATAGTAAAGCCCTATCCCAAAGAGCACAATAAAAGCAAACAAATGTACTGTGGACCTCAGTGTGTCTTTTATACTGAGACAGTCTTTTATCTCAAGAGTGCCTGGACCTCACTGGAGTAGCAGATGACCTTGAACTTCAGATCCTCCAGCCTCTGTCCTAAGTGCTGGGACTAGAAGCATGTAGCAGCACCCCCTTAATTATTGTCTAACAAGTTCACTCTCAAACCACAGGCTTTTGGACTCTGTGCCTCCTACTGCCATTGGCCACTTCAAGCAGTCGGCTGAGAAGCTCATTGAGGAGAAGGGAGCTGTAGAGGCCCTGGCAGCTGCACTGGCCCACATTTCAGGGGCCACATCCGTTGACCAGCGATCCTTGATCAACTCACAAGCGGTAAAGCTTTGGTACTTTATAAAATGGTTTAAACAAAACTAAAAGAGTTCATTTGAACTTTCTAATTGGCTTCACCTTCTTTAGGAGGTAAGAAGGCACTGGCTGTGATTTGCCATCTTGCTAATTAAAGACAAAATCAAAGGGGGCAAAATAGATGAGTATTTCCCAGGGGTGGATTGCAAGGAGAAATGCACTAACTGCTAATGGGTAATAAAGTTTACTTTAAAAATTTTTTAGCCGGGCGGTGGTGGCGCACGCCTTTAATCCCAGCACTTGGGAGGCAGAGGCAGGCGGATCTTTGTGAGTTCGAGGCCAGCCTGGTCTACAAAGCGAGTCCAGGACAGCCAGAGATATTCAGAGAAACCCTGTCTCGAAAAACCAAAAAAAAAAAAAAAAAAAAAAAATTTTAAATGAAGGGCCAGTGAGACACAGCATATAAAGGGCCTGCCATCGAGTCTGACAAAGACCTAAAATTCAATCCTCAGGAGCCACATGGTGGAAGGAGAGAACAGACTGCCATACTTGGTGACTGCCTCTCTACATAAGCTCACAGAGAGACTAATAATAAGCAAATTAGAATATACTGAACTTGTAGCTGCACAGGACAGCCAGGGTTACATAGAGAAACCCTGTCTCAAAAAAAAATCTTTTAATAAAGGTATTAAAGCTGAATTAAAACCCACTGGGGGTTGTGATGGTGAATCCTTTGGTACACCAAAGTTTCATGTTTTTATTGATTGTAGACCCATGTGCCATAAGAAGTACACTGACTTCCTGTGCTTCAACCAGTCCCCTCCAGTGCAGATACTTCAGAAAACTAATGACTGGGTACTGAGCTTGGTGCTCCCCACCAGGCTTCCTAGACTGTGCACTCCACCTGGGTCCTTTCTGTGTAGCTGGCAGTGTGCTGTCAGGGAGAGCTTCCCCAGAAGTGCTTCCAGTGCTCTTTGGTCTTCAGGGTTTAAGTTGTCCTCTTTCCCCTCAGGGCTTTGTGACCATGATCCTCCGGTGCTCGATTGAAATGCCCAACATTAGTTATGCTTGGAAAGAACTCAAGGAGCAGCTGGGCGACAGCATGGATGCCAAAGTGAGGGGGATGGTCTTCCTCAAAGGCAAGCTGGTGAGTGTGGGGCCTCTGACCTCATCTCAGCTTGGTGGCTGGCATGGTAGCCAGGATGTGTCCTCTCCCTGCCTCATGGGGATGCTGCATCTCTTCACTCTGAACACTTTTTCCTGTCTTCAGCACAAACTGCTCTGCACACAGTGCCAGGCTCCCAACACCCAGCTGCCTCCTGCCACCTTCACGTCCATGCTGTATTCAGTGGCTTACTTCAGGATTTTGAATTCAAGTTTGAAACTTAGAATCCTACCACCTAGGCTGGGCGTGGTAGTGCACTCCTTTAATCCCAGCACTTGGGAGTCAGAGGCAGGTGGATCTCTTGAGTTTAAGGCCAGCCTGGTCTACAAAGTGAGTTCCAGGACGACCTGGAACAGGCTGTTACAGGGAAACCCTGTCTCGAAAAACCTTAAAAAATTAAAATTAAAAAAAAAAAATCTTACCACCTAAACTTTGAAGGTATCACTGTACCTTTATGGGAAAATGAGAATTAAAAAGGGCAAATAAGTACTATTGGGGAAATAGCTTTGACATGGGATTCCTGGATGGTCACATGCATACAGACACACATAGGATCCCTGGATGGTCTCATGCACACTCACACATGGAAAACTCAGCTCAGTATTAGGTGAAGATGACTGTAAGGGAAGTAATCCTTGATCAGAGAAGCCATGAGCCGTCTCTGGAGGCTGAGGATAAACTACTTACCTGCTCCACGTCAGCACCCCTCACACCCTCTGCTGCAGCGATACCAAGCACACCACACCTTGTTCCCTGTGGGAGCTGGCCTTGGTTACAAATGTATCTTCCCCTCCATTATCCTTTGAGACTAAGCTTGGCCTCTCCCTGCAGTTTCCCAGGCCTTGTCTGTATGGCAGAGTGCCTGGGACATAATGTTCACCCTGGTGAACTTTTCCTTGTTCTTTCTCATTGCTTACAAGAGGGCCTCAAGCCTGTGACCTACGTAAGGCAACCCTCACTAGATGCCTGAATGCCCTAGTGTCCTAGAATCGTCTGCTCGTGAAGAAGCCCACCAATGTCACAGTCCTTTGGCACCTGACTGATACCTATGTTGTAGCCGGGTAAATTTTTGGGTGGGATAAGTGTAGGTCAATCTGTGTCATTACAGGTGTAGTTTGGTGCTGTTGGTGGCTTCCCTGGCTGATGAGGAAAATGCTTATCAGCAAAGATCTGACAGTGACAACTGTGTACCTTTTGTCGTGTTCTCACAGAAAAGTGTATTATGAAAAACTGGAAATCAGCAGTAGATAATTTCATTTTCTACTTTTCATGGTGTCATCCTGGTTATGGGTTGGCACAGTGTAATAACCACCTGCTCAGGTGGCTGCATATCCTCCTGGTCCGTTTGGAGTGTTCACCACCTGCTGCTGTTTGCATGCTTATGTTAGCCATGCGCGCAAGTTCTGTCTAACTCGGCTGTTTTCTTGTATTTTGCAGTATCAGTGTGCTGATTGGATTAACTTTTCTGCTTTGATTTCTAGGGAGTTTGTTTTGATGTCCGCACTGAAGCAGTCACGGAAATACAGGTATTTTGTTTTTGGTTTCATTGTTTGTAGACCTAAATCATACAATATTCATTCAGAAAGCAGACTGACAGTGTGGGCCGCAGGGGACAGTCTCCCCGCTTTATTGGGGCCTTGCTTCTGGGCTTGCCTTGCTCCTTCCTGGAGCTGGGCCTGCGTCTGCCCCACTGCCCTGTGCTGCAGGCTTTCTTGCAAACTTGCCATTGCTGTGTTTGTTAGCACTGTGGCAAGTGTGCGCCTCAGACAGCTGCAGCATATCTCAAAAGTAGAATGAGGGCTGCCCTTCAGAAGACTTGTCCCTGCACCCTCCACGCAGTGTTGGAGCCTCGTACTTGGTACTAGCAGCTTTTAAAACGCCCAGTTACCAGCTTGTGCTTGGAGACATGATAATAAGTATTTCCTGTGGCTTTACCAAATTTAATAAAACTGTGAACAAACCTTCTGCCCACAGGAGAAATGGCATGATTCGAGACGCTGGCAGCTCACTGTGGCCACAGAGCAGCCGGAGCTGGAAGGACCCCTGGAAGGCCATCGAGGCGGCAGGGCTCAGCGGGATGCCAGTCGTGGTGCTTTCAGAGGACAGCGGGGCGGAAGCAGGAACTTCAGGGGACAGGGGCAGCGAGGGGGAAATAGAAACTTCAGAGGACAGCGACCAGGAAGTGGCAACAAAAGTAACAGATCCCCAAACAAAGGCCAGAAGCGGAATTTTAGTAAAGCATTCGGTCAGTGAGTAGAGGCAAGAAGGAACTTGACACTGTGGACCCCAGAGTCCCCAGTGCTACCTACCTTTTGATCATTCACTCAGCCCCTGCCCATGCAGAGAGAGGCTTCTGAGATGTTTTATCTGTCTATCATCAACTGTCTTCATTGTGAAAAGGGACAGGAATTCATTGCATCCTTTTCCAACATGCTTCTAGATTTACAGAGTAAACCAACCGTGGATCCGCCTGTCCTTGTGTGTTGTTCTTGCAAGTTCATCTTTATGTATATGAGTGCACTGGGGCCTGAACTCAGAACCTTGCACATGCCCTATGACCAAACTCCATCCCTAGTCCTTTAAGTGTCTCTTACACCCTACAAAGACAGTCCCTGGGGGATGGATGCCTCACTCTGTGCAGGACTGCATGAGCCAGGGCTGTTTATTTTTGCTTGGCATTCCCTGGCCTCCTCCCAAACAATTGCTGGTGTCTGTATGTACCTGCTGAGGTTTGATAACTGAGCAATGGTTTTCAAAAGCCATTTCAGACTTAGCTAGTTTGAATAGTTTGTGCCAGGCTCCGGATGTTGGGGGTAGAACACAGACAGTATAGATTTGCTCTGTAGTGTCTCCACATACATTCAGTTTCTCTTTAGGTGACTAGTGTTCCAGTGACTTCTACACAGTGTATATAGGAAGTGCATTCTCACAGGAGCCAGTGTCTTCAAAGTTCAGTCCCCAAATGTCTGAAGTCTCAGTAGTTTCTTTTGGTGAGTAAATGATATTTAAGTGCTTGTGCCCTACTTTTGGAAGATTGATTTACCAAGAAGTAATTAAGGGAAGATGGAGCTCACTTAGCATTGTTGAATATTTCACAAAAGCACAGAAATGTTCATCTTCACAAGTGAGGAGGCAGGAGGAAGCATGCTTTGATGGGTGACCACTTCATGAGTTCATGACTCTTCAAGAGGCTAAATCTACTAGTGGGTGGTCTGGGGCTTTTACAGGGCACAATGGGGCTCCCCCCCCCCCACAGAGGCCTAGATCTTAAGCCACAACATAAGGTCTGTTTCTGTTAAGCTGCTTCTCCACTGACAATTATCGCTGCTTAGAGAATCCTTCTTAGCCATTGCTTTGAGGGAACTGAAGAACTTAGCGTAGCACCTGGCCCAGGAGTAACTACCTGAGTTCTCGGGGGTTCTTTCTGTGGGAAATATCCTACCTAGCACAGAAGTCGAGTGGTGGAGATCGTGTAGCCCTTCTAGAGGTTCTGTACAGGGAGTCTCAGGAAGGCTCGGAAGAAAAGTCAAAATCAGGCGCTCTGTCATTTTTAAAATTCAATTATTTGGATCACCTAAGACCATTCAGGCTCATTCTCTGGTTTTTTGTGTGATCCTTACCTCCTAACTGGTCTTACCTGGCATCAAAGGGCTCTGATAACCAAATCAACTCCTGGTGTTTGAGACAGTGTCCCTTTTTTCTACTTAGATTCAGTTTTCCCCTGAACTCTGACCAGATGGTTCTGTCCTCTGTGTTGGGAATTCTTTTGGATTTTTTCCTTTGTTAACTCTTTGCCTTGTAATAAGTTTTGGTTTTGCCCAATTACTTTTTTTTTTTATTTTTTGGTTTTTTCGAGACAGGGTTTCTCTGTATATCCTTGGCTGTCCTGGACTCACTTTGTAGACCAGGCTGGCCTTGAACTCACAGAGATCCACCTGCCTCTGCCTCCCAAGTGCTGGGATTAAAGGCGTGCGCCACCACCGCCCAGCTTTTGCCCAATTACTTTTAATGAAATTTAAATTTAATGAAACATTCACTGTTAGGATAAAAATTTGCCATATCACGCTGGCTGTCCTTTCAAGAGTAGAGGCTAACACCATTCTGAGTTATGGGATAGCCTGTAGAAAATGATCTGCCATAAATCAAACAGTGAAGGGGAAGATTAGTAGGAATTTCAATTTACACAACCTAATTTAAATAAAACATGGCTCTTTGCCGGACGGGGTGGTGCATGCCTTTAATCCCAGCACTTGGGAGGCAGAGGCAAACAGATCTCTGTAAGTTCGAGGCCAGCCTAGTCTACAAAGTGAGTCCAGGACAGCCAGAGATACACAAAGAAACCCTGTCTTGAAAACAAAAAAAAGGCTCTTTGAATAAATGGAAGATACAGTTTCTTCTGGATCCCAGAATCTAAACAATATTTATATGTATAATTCAGCTATTATTAAGTTTAAATGGGCTTATTGGGAAATGCTACCATTTTTACTATTTTCTACAGAGAAAATATTTTCCAGTTTATCAAATAACTCTGGACTTTGGAATTACAACCTGTTTTTATGTTCCAGCTGTCTGTGTAGTTGTTTCTCTGTAGTTGTACATAAAATGTTTTTACATTAAAGTGAGTTACTATATAAAGTAATTAATTATGCCATAATAAAGATATTAATGCTTTATACTTAGTTTTTGGTAGCTTTTATTTTCTAAAATGAAAATGGCTTGACATTTTTATAACAGTGACTGCTAGGTATACAAATCTAGTAAAACCTGGGGTTTTACTAGGGTTGTCGCTTGGTGTAGAGGTTTGCCTCCCATGCATGTTGTGTTGGGTTTGGGGCAAAGGCAGGAGGATCAGGAAGGGAAGTTTGTCTTGGCTAAATTGTCAGAAAAATAAAAGCAATCCTACATGTCAGTAGGCAATTTTATACAAATTTATTTCTTGAAACGAATCATCCATTCAGTTTCATGAATTGCTTTCTTCCCCTCACATTCCCAACTTCCTTGTATCCAGTGTTTGATGGCCCAGGTCTTGTTTACCAGGGTTGTGGCAACTCCAGACACAGAGTTCATGGCCCTGACTGAGCCACTGAGTCCCTGGCATCCCCACCCATTCCCCCATTCACTGTTACATGCTTTGCCTGCTGGCCAGCTTTTTCCCTATACCCACCCCTTCCTTTCCCTCCTGAGACAGCCTCCTCACCCATCTCCCTCTCCCTCTGCCCCTCCTTTACCGCCAAGGCTCCACCTAATGGTCAACATCCTCTCCTTTATCCACCTCCTCCACATCCTCCTTCCCTTCTCTGCCACCTGCCTCCTCCATGATGCCACACACTGGCCTACTCCCCCTGAATTCTCCCCGTGAAAAACCCCTGCTCCCTTCTGCCCTCTAGCTGAGATGGCCTGAGCTGAGGGGGCTGTTGCAGTCCATGCCCCTTTCTCCCTCTGGGATCTAGATTGAAAAGCATTTAGACTCCTTTACTGCTAACCCATCTGCCCACATCAGAGTTCTATCTTTCCCAGGCCTATGATCTAACATGGCAAGACCTTTATGAGAGCGAGGATGGGTTCAGGCAGCAGCTAGGCAGTATGCAGACCAGACCCACCTAGTGGATGATACTATCTCCCCAATCTGATGAGCATCAAGATGCTTAAATGTGAACTGAAACCACATAAAGCTTCAACGAGTCCTATCTTATATGTCATATGCAAATCATTGCCATCTCCCTGGAGCCAGCCAGTCTGATCAGAACGCACACACCACCCCGGCCCCGACAAGCACTGCATTTCTGAACAGCTCCAGACTTTCCACCTTAGCCGCTGCATGCACTGCAGAGGACATTCTTGCTACATTGTAGTTAGGTTGTCTTGCCATTATACGGGTCTTCTAAAGATACTTTCAGTAGATTCATCATGTCCTCCCCTCTTCCTCTGCCATTTCGACTTCTATTCTGATTGACCAAGAAGCCAAACAATCATCCAACCAAAAATATGTGAGAAAATATCGTCCACGCCACCACCTCCACCGCTACCTTCCCTTGGCCTTGTTCTCCATATCTGTCATATAGCTCCTGCTTCTCTGGGTTTGACAATACTTCATATGCAAAACTTATTTCTTTAAGTCTGTCACCAGCATTTAGATTCTTAGAAGGATGATATTCTTTGTCTAACTTTCTGAATGCCTTCTTCAGCTTGTTCTCGCTGGCGCCAGGAGGGACGCCCAGGATGTCGTACAGTGGCGTTGGCCACGTTCACCATGGTGGCATGCCGGGGAGCAGTCACAAGCAGGCACCGGAGTGGAAGGAGCTTGTTATTTTTTAATAAACCTTAAACTTGGGACTGAGAAATCTCTCTCTCTCTCTCTCTCTCTCTCTCTCTCTCTCTCTCTCTCTCTTTCTTTCTTTCCATGGCTGTCCTGGACTCAGTTTGTAAACCAGGCTGGCCTTGAACTCACAGAGATCCACCTGCCTCTGCCTCCCAAATCCTGGGATCAAGGTGTGTGCCACCACACCCAGCAACTGGGCAATCTTAATCCTCCAAGCTAATCTTCTACTACCCCATAGTACTTTCATATATGTTTCATGTCGGCTGGTCTCCTGAGCAGGTTGCTCTCAGCCATGTGCTTTTCTCCTCTTCCACCTAGCCCATGGCATCTGCCTTCTTCCTCCTTTTTTCCTCTCTCTTTGTGATTCTCTGCTACCTCCAAGCCCGCAAACCTATGCTCCTCTAACAACTGGGACCCTCCACCCTCCAATTCTCCAGAAAACCCAATGAGGGGCCGGGATTGTCAAACCTATCTGCCCTTATGTTCCACTCCTTCTTCTCTCCCTCTCTTCTGCTGAGTTACAGGCCTCAGCATTTTAATTCACCAGTCAACTTTAAAATAGGTAGAGCAAGGTTTACACAACAAAGACCTGGCAATGTGCTCTGGGCAGCAACCAGATCTTGGGGTCCAGTAATTAACATTACAATCCATAGCACCAGACCAACCCCCAACAGCTGGGTCCTCCTCAAACAGTTATCTTCTAAGTCTAAAGCCCTAGTGGAAAGGATCCTAGGTCCTCACCACCTCTTTGGCTACCAGGTCTTAGGACATCTGTGCTAGTACCATATCTCCAAGCTCAAGAGAGCACCTACCTAGGACAAGTGGTCTGTCTAACTGGGACCCTCCACCCTCCCATTCTCCAGAAAACCCCAACAAGGGGCCCAGATTGTCAAACCTATCTGTCCTTATGTTCTACTCATTCACCTTCATATTTTCTGTTTTCTGGAGTATATTTCTCCTAAAATGCCTGTGCTGCTGGAGACAGGGCCCACCGCCCACAAATTTCACAAAATTCATACTGGTTATGGTAATCTTGGGGAAACTGGGTAGTGGTGGCTTGGCCTCAACACCTGCTTTCCAATGGCCATTTTTTTTTTTGTCAGATACTAATGAGGAGGGGCCAAGAGTGGACCTTGAGGGTCAAGCTGACTGCAGCCTTGGAGGTTACCAAACTCTAATTTCCAGCTGTGTCCTGGACTTCTGTTGTACCCCTCAGGTTTGGGGTTATAAAATAAAAAGCCACTACTCCATATGGGTGCTTAGTGGCTGACCCTTGGCTTCATCTTGACCAAACAAGACAGGATTGCATGAGTTGGTATGTGAAGGAAAGTGGAGGCTGCCCATGGGAAGGGTATGTACAACACAGCCTTTTCAGATCCAAATAATAGCTACTGTGGCTGGGCCTTCCTTCCAGTTGTCAGTTGACATACTATATCGACATCAGGGACCCCTGGAACCCTGGTTAAGCTACAGGGGTCCTGGAGGGAAGAATATATTCGACCTACCAAGCAAACTGCGGACAAGTCAAGATCTTCTGTTCCTAGTCTGTGTTTTTTCCAAGGCAATACAAAACCTCATGGATACAATCAAATGACAGGAGGAAATCACCCATGCCCAGATGGGTCTGCCCCAAGAAGGAAAAAAAATCCCTTATGGCTTGGCCTGGTACAGGAGGGTATAACGCTGCTCGATCTAACAGGTTTCCCCATGTTGAGTAACTGCTTTCTCTGTGCCACTCTGGGCTGCTCCTCTGTGGCAGCCATGCCTCTGCCTGGCCCATTTGTACCATCATCTACCCTGCCACTGCCCATACATGTGCCAACCCCAATCCTAGGTGTCCTGCCTACTGGGATCCCACGGACACCCTGTTTCCTTGTGCTACTCTGGTTCCCTTCTTTGCAATATCGCTCAAACATCCTCAACATCTCTTTGGGAACCCCCAGGAAACTTCGTTGGATGCAATAGGACTCTGCTCAAAAATCCCTTGACCAGATCACATGGCACCCCATCTCTGTGCCTTCTGGTGACATTGGTTCATCAGCTAACCCTCACGTTGAGCTGTATTCTTTCCAGTCATGATTGGTGTCTCCATCACAGCATCTGTTATGGTATTGGGTCTGGGACTGGGCACTCTGGGGTATTTGGTCACTGAAAAAAAAATCTGTCCAAGAAACTTCAAGTAGCCATGGAGGACTTGGTGAAATCCCTGGCCTACCTCCAGGGACAGACCTCACTGGCCCAGATTGCATTACAGAACCGCCAAGCGTTAGAACTCCTTACTACCCATAAAGGAGGCACTTGCTTGTTCCTGGGGGAAGGATGTTGCTACCACATCAGGGAATCCGGTCTGGTAGAAATCCAGATCGAACCATCTCAAAAACCGGGGAAAAATCTTGAAAGGCGCAACCAGGGCACCTCTTCCCTGTTCCCTTGATGACAATTCTTTTCCTGACTCGCCCTCTTTATGGGACCTATCATTCTCATTTGCCTATTTTTCTTTTCGCCCCTTGCCTCCTCTACTTTTTCCAGGAACGGATTCGTGAAGTTTCCCAGATAATGGTTAATCAAATGCTTCTGCACCCATACCTCCCACTGAGCATGGCCTACCAACTCCTGACTCTCCCCTGCATGCTGTCCCTCTTCAGCACGAAGTAACCAGATTGAACTGGGAACTCTATACTCAAAAAGATTGGGATGTTTGGTCAGAACCTCTGCTTGCCCCTGCACAAGCTGGGAAACCCTGTCTGCCCTCCTTCCCTCAGCCTCACGTGGAAAACTTCGAGCTGACATATCTTCACCCCTCGCCTCCGTGTTTTGGGCAATCCATGCCCAAGGGCTCAGCTTTTGAGCATATATGGGCACAATCCCAGCTCCTAGCTGACACCCCTTTGCTTGAGATCTATAAAACCCCCTTACCTTAGCCCAGGCATGTCACCTCCCTGGCCCCAGTCTTTGAGACCTGTGAACCCACCCCAGAAGCAGGGCCAAATAACCTGCATTCATCTGTTTTTAATCTGGTCCGATCTGGCCTATATTTGCGCCACCAAGAGAGGAAGCCTATTACTCACCTACCACATTTGTGGGACAAAACTTTTCCTGGGGAGGCAAGGTCAGGGAACCCATGACAGACCACAGTACACATATCACCAAAGTCCAATTTGGTAAACCAATTTTATTAGGTTACTTGCAGGAATATGGATAAGGGGTTATTTAAAGGAACAGAAATGATTTGAAGACAGCTGCACCACCAAAGCCCAGTCCAGTGTAGGTGACAACTTACAAAGCTCAGGACATGGAGGACACTGCACAGCCCGCAGGCAGCTCAAGTTGTAGAATGTCCTTCCAAGGCGCCCCTGTTGGTGTTAGATTTTTTGGTTTTGGTGGTTGTTTGGTGCCTTGCAGGCAGCTTGGCTGGTTTCTGCTTCTTCCAGGCAGCTGGTCTGGTCTCAGTCTTCTTTGAAGCTCAGCTTCACTTACTCTAAGAAGGACTCTCAATTTTTATTGCTTACTCTGGCAAGGAAGGATCTAGTGAATGTGGTCGGTTTTGAGGACTTTCTGCAGCTATTTTGAGTTGATTACCTTCCTACTTAAGGAGTTTCCCAGAAGCATGAAGTAGAAACTGTTACACAACAACCACCAAGACCCAAAAATCTAGCAGCTCTGGCGGATCAGGCAGATCTGTTTGAGTTTGAGGCCAGCTACCCTGTTGGCTGTTCATGCCACCTCAAGCGGCAGGGAAGGGAAAGTCCCTGCTGTGGACTACCTTTGTAAGCATTCAGTCAAAGGTTTTTGAAGGCTGGTGAGATTGAGCAGTGGTTGAAGGACCCTGTCACCAAGCATTATGACCCAAGGCTGAACTACAGGACTCACAAGGCAGATGAGAATCCATTTCTGAAAGATGTCCTCTGATCTCTACATGTATAGTGGGACATGAGCACACTGACACACACTCACACAAATAAAGTAAAAACAGTTCACTAACAACTCAACTTCATTAAACTTTAAAAAAATTAAAAGGTTATATCTTAAGCTGGTTTTGGTGGCACACTGTAATCCCAGCACTTGGGAGACAAAGGCAGGATGATCTCAAGGGAAGCCTGTGCTACATTGGAAGTACCAGACCAACCAAGGTTATAGAACAAGACCTTTTCTAATCCCAGCACTCTGGAGGCAGAGGCAGGTGGCTCTCTGATCTACAGGACAGTCAGAGCTAACATAGAGAGACTCCGTCTCAAAAAATAAAAATATTAACACTAAAAAATGTATACTCCCTGAGCCACGTGCTGCAGGGACGGCTGCTGCTTCTGCCCCATGAGGTACCACCAGAGCTGTCAGGACAGTAGCACCTCCTTCCCCAACCTCACTCAGCCTATGGCTCAAAATGAGGTACTGTCCAAGAGTTGCCACGGACAATATCTCCTCTCCAGCCTTCCTGGGTAGCTCAGCCAAAACCGCCTGCGCTGGGAAGGTCTTCCTGGCCTGATCAATAGACCCAGTACAGGAAAAGGGGGTGTGAAATAAAGCCACGAATCCCTGAGCTTCCTGGAAATCTCTGCCCTGGAAAGCCCCGCCCCCTAAGATATCCTATACAAGTCCTGCCTACTTTTCAATTTGCTGCTCCTTCCGGGAGCAGGGGCAGCCATTCCTGGATTCTTCCCTTCCAATAAATCTCCTATGTGAGGTTTGTTGTGTGGTGTGACTTCATGGAGCTGTAAAACTTTCACAGGAGCAAAGTTGCAACATTTCTGTAGGGGTAGCCTTTCCTTTCAGAGACATACACTTACAAAATTAATGGGCTGGGTGGTGCCAAACCCATAAGTCCTAGTGCTTTGGATGCAGGGGTGTGCAGCAGGTGCACAGGAGGATGTCGAGTTTGAGGCTATCCTGCGCTACATAGTAGCACACCATCTCAAAAATAAATAGCTGAAACCGAGCAGGAAAATATTTGCTAACTTGAAGCAAGATCTGGCACCTATGTAAGCCTACAGACAATTGTCACCACGCCTGGCTCACAGCCTTCGTAAAATTTTCAGGGGGCCTGGGGACATGTGAGATGGACCAGCAGGTAAAGACTAAGCCTAAGGACCTGGGTTTGACTCCCAAGAGCCTGTCCTCTGATCTCTACGTGCACTCCATGGTACACGTTCCCTCGGTGATAGCCTAGTATACTTATGTTTTGGTTGTGAGCCTAGCCTTTAACGCCTGAGCCATCTCTCCAGCCCTAGCCTAATATGCTAATACTGAACGATTCCTACCTATCAACTGAGCAATTAACGAGAGAAGTTAGTGTTAAAGTAGTATCCTGAATTTCATTTAAGCTAGGGATTGCACCCCGGGTCTCAGGCACGCTAGGCAAGTACCTTACCCCTAAGCTATATCCCACTTTTCTGATTCTGAACATTTTTATATAAACTGTACATCCATCCCTCCGGATGAAGGGCGAGAAGTCACACCGCTCGGTCCTCCTCCCTGACCGCTTCGTTACCCGGACGACGGCTGTTGTGGCGACCAGCACGCCCTCCCATTGGCTGCCGCCGAGCGTCCGGCGCTTCCCTCTCCCGATCTCATTGGTCGGCGCTCCACAGTCACGACGCGTCGTAAGTGAAGTGTCGCAACGCGGTGGCCTCTGGAGTCTGATCCGGACCAGGGGAGTTGGGGGTCAGCTCAGGCCGCGATGGCGGGTATTCCGGGGCCAGAGATCCGCGAAAAGTTCCGGGCGGCGCTGGCCCTGTCGCGGGTGGAGCTGCACAAGAACCCGGAGAAGGAGCCGTACAAGTCAAAGTACGGCGCGCGCGCGCTGTTGGAGGAAGTGCGCGCCCTGCTGGGCCCAGCGCCCGAGGAGGACGACGACGAGCGGGCTGCCGATGATGATGGGCCGGGGGACCAGGCCCCGGGCGCGGCCGAGCCTCGGGACGCCGAGGGCCCGGGAGCGCAGCGGGCGCTGCGGCTCGCGGTGGTCGAGTTCCACCTTGGCGTGAACCACATCGACACGGAGGAACTGTCTGCCGGCGAGGAGCATCTGGTCCGGTGCCTGTGGCTGCTGCGCCCCTATCGCCTGTCGCTCGATTGCGTGTCTCTCTACATCCAGGCCCAGGTGAGTGAGGCGCGGAGGCGGAGCTCTGCGTCCAGAAGCTTCTGCTGGCTGGGGATGTGTCCCAGTTGCTTCTGTCCCCAGCGTCGCAGAACACCGGGCCTGTTATCCCAGCGCTCGGGAGGCTGCGGCAGGAGGGTTGCTTCGCGTGCCTGGCTAGCCTTAGGCTACCGAGTGAAGCTTAGTCTCTGAATTCGTCTTAACACCTACCCACCATCTGCCTGAGAACGAACTCTCTCCGAGCCCTCACCGCCTGCTGCAGCCTCACTTGCTACCTTCCTTAGTCCTGGGCAGAACATTAGCGTCCGAGTCTGTGCTTTCCAACTTCCTGACCAGTTCAGTTTCAGTCTATAAAGAAAAATCCAACGTGATTCAAATGGAATGAAAACGGCAAGGGATAGCAAGAGTAATCCAATCCTAGTTCAAAACAGAATGGCTAACCTCTCCAGTTTCATTCTTACCACATTCTTTTGTTTGCTCAGCAAGGAATTCCCACCTTTTCCTCATAATGTGTCTCGATAGTAACTTTATTTTTTTTTTGTTTGTGCTTAGGCAGGGGTTCACATCTCTAATGCTTAACTTCATCTTCCTGTCTCCACTTCCTGAATGCTAGGATCCTATCCCCACCTTTTTTCTTTCTTTTTTTCTTTCAGACAGTGTCATGTTTTGTAGCCCAGCCTTAACCCATGCCTCCCACCTCAGCCTACTTGCTGAGATTACAGGAATGGGCCACCATGACTGACTCTTGTTTTAGTAACGTTCTTTGGTCCAAACTGATCTCTCCTTCCAACCTTCACGTTTGTATAATGCTGTGTCTCATTTATAGGGCACATGGTTTATTAAGAAGCAAGTCTGACTTTCTGATTTGGAGAACATAACACTTCAGAATTCACATAGTTGGTAGAGTTGTCCAGGCCCTTGGGCGGTAGAGCATTTATCTAGCGCTCCAGGTTTCATCTCCACACTATGGGGAAAAAAATGTCCGACTTGTGCCAGGTTAGGTTCTTAGACTTCCAGACATTTTCATCCTACAGTCCATATATACTGATAAACGTCAACCAGAGAATATGTACTAAGATTGTTTATTGGTTAGGTAGGCCTTAAGGGAAAGTCTCAAAACTTTTATCATGATTCAATAAAACTGAAAGCCAAACAATACTAATAAGCGGGACTTGTGCCTTTTGCTCACCACTCACGGCTACAGTAGGAAGCAGCGATGTGGACATTTTACATGTTTGTTCAGATTCATGAGTGTGCTAAAGACATTCATTGGATGTTCAGTTCAAACAGCACTAACCCCATGACAGTACCTGAGGGGCAGAGGCAGGAGGATCTGTGAACTCAAGGCCCGTCTGGTCTACATATTGAGTTCCAGGACAGCCAGGGCTACACAGAGAAAAACCCTATCTCAAAACACCAAAAGGGTGCTGGAGAGATGGCTCAGCGGTTAAGAGCACTGTCTGCTCTTCCAGAGGTCCAGAGTTCAATTCCCAGCAACCACATGGTGGCTCACAACCATCTATAATGAGATCTGATGCCCTCTTCTGGCATGCAGGGATACATGCAGATAGAGCTCTCATATATGTAAAATAGATAAATCTTAAAAAAAAAAAAAAAAAAAAACCACCAAAAGGGAAGGCACAGGCAGGCAGATCTTGTGAGTTCAAGGCAAGCCTGGTCTACACAATGAGTCCTGGACAGCCAAGGATACACAGAGAAACCCTGTCTCCAAAAACAAAACAAATCACAATAACCCAGTTCATCGATTCCTAAATTAAGCTTTAACCCTATGTGATGGCGATGACGACTTTGTGTTAGTAGCTTGACTGGGTTTGGAATCACCCAAGAGATGCCCTTTGACCATATCCGGGAGGGGGTTTCCAAAGAGGTCAACTCTGAATGTGGGTGGCAGCATCCCTTGGAAAATGCCAGCAATTGCCGGCATTTTTCTCTGGCACTGATTATGTTTTCAATGAGACCAGCCGTGTTATGTTCCTGGTTTGATGCCTTCCATAGCACAATAAACGATCTCTTTAAACTGTGAGTCACAATAAGCCCCTTATTTTAAAAGTTGTTTTGTCAGGATATTTTATCCCAGCAACAAGAAAATCAAGATTTTTAAAGGTTTAAAGCCTTTTCAGGTCTTGGAGAGATGGCTTGAGGTGAAGGCGCTTTTTCCTAGGCCTGACAACTTGAGATCAACTTCCAGGACCCACATGTTGAAAGGAGAGAACTGACTCCTGTGTGTAGTCCTCAGCACACATATCTCACTACAGATACACCTACACACATACTAATGACAAATGAGTATTAACACAGCCCTTTGGAAGGGTGTCAAACCTTAAACATTACAATTATTCCATTATTTCAGCTAAGGTATTAGGAACCTTTACATAATATAAAGAGTGTATCTATAGTGTATACTGTATTTTATTGATTTTAAGATACATGTTTGAGTGGCTGGAGAGACATCCACATCGCAGTTCATAGCTGTCTGTAGTTGCTGGTTGTGGTGGCACTCTCCTGTCACAATCCCAGAACTCAGGAGGCAGAGGCAGGTGGATCTCTGTGAGTTCAAGGACAGCCTGGGTCTACAAAGTGAGTCCAGGACAGCCAGAGATAAACAGAGAAACCCTGTCTTGACCCCCCCCCCCGCCAAAAAAAAACCCCAAAACAACAAAAAAAAAGATACATGTTTGACATCTTGGTATACCTAAAATAAGAATATCTCATGGTGGGACTGGAGAGATGGCTCAGTGGTTAAGAATACTGACTGCTCTTCCAAAGGATTAAGGGGTAGGGGAGGGGTGGGGGGCAGGGATTGGATTCCCAAAACCCACATGGAGGCTCATAACAATCTGTAACTCCAGTTCCAGCAGATCCCAAACCCTCTTTGGCTTCCACAGGTACTGCATACATAAGTTGCACAGATATACATGAAGGCAAAATACCAATACATATAAAATAATAACTAAAATAAAAATAAATAGCATTATTTGCATATGTAATCCTTATATACCTTAGGGCACAATTAAACAAAACAAGAAAGATAAATATATTATACTTAAGATACATAGAGCCAGGGGTGGTGGCACACTCCTTTAATCACAGCACCTAGGAAACTGAGGCAGGTGTATTTCTGTGAGTTCCAGGCCAGCCTGGTCTACCTAGCAAGATTCAGAACAGACAGGACTATGTAATGAGACACTGTTTCAAAACAAAGAAAAAAAACTTCAGCCAGGCAGTGGTAGCGCACGCCTTTAATCCCAGCACTTGGGAGGCAGAGGCAGGCGGATCTTTGCAAGTTCGAGGCCAGCCTGGTCTACAAATTGAGTTCAGGACAGCCAGGGCTACACAGAGAAACCCTGTCTTGAAAAACCAAAAAAAAAAAGAAAAAAAACTTCAAAATGTATATATACACTTAACCTAAGGTATATAAGTAGTAGTCCTGTACATAAGTAATAACTATTACAATATTTTTAGAAATTTAACATTCATAACAGTAACATCAGGAATAATAGAGCTAATGATTTTAAAAAGAGTTTTATAAATATGATCAAATATGAAGGTGTCATTGTCCTGATGTTCATTCATAGGTCCGTGTTAGGTAATTTTGTGTAACTGTGATCAAAGTTCCTGGCATAGACACTTAAAGGGAGGAATGGTTTGTTTTAGAAGGTTCAGCCTGGGTCTGCTTGACCCATGGACTGTGACCATAGTAGCATGACAGGGAAGGACAGCTCGTGGGCAGGAAGCAAAGTGGCGAAAACAAAGAGGGCCATGTTAATAAAAGCCCACTGCTATTTTATCAGGAAGTACTGCCTTTGACATATGAGTCGCTTTATTTGGATGCATTCAATTATTGTTTTTCCTTTCCTTGCTTTCCAGAATAACCTGGGCATCTTGTGGTCTGAGAGGGAAGAGATTGAAACGGCACGGACGTACCTGGAGTCGTCAGAAGCACTGTACAATCAGTACATGAAAGAGGTGTGTTCCATGGCAGAGAACAATGGAAATTTGGACCAACACTAGTCAAAAATTGATGGGCTGTGGAGATGGCTCCCTTTATAAAGTGCTTGTCATGCACGCATAAACACCTGAGTTTAACCCCCAGAACACGTAGGGAAGACCTGCATGTTGGGGCACATACTTGTAACGTCAGTGCTGAGGACTCAGACACAGGTGACTGAGCCAGTGAGAGAGTCTGGCACAAAAAAGCAAGGTGGTGTTGGCTTCTGAGGAACACCTGAAGTTGACCTTTGTCCTCCACAAGCAGAGGCACACAGAAGAATTTTCCTATTCATGATCTTGATGTAATTTTCCAGTGTACCCAGGAATTTCTCTTTAGAGCTGTCTGAAATTACTGCGTATTGAATACTGAGGTTCATAAAAATAATTCTCAGGTAGAGTACAATGGCAAAGACAGTCTTTTTTTTTTTTTTTTTTTTGTTTTTCGAGACAGGGTTTCTCTGAATATCTCTGGCTGTCCTGGACTCGCTTTGTAGACCAGGCTGGCCTCGAACTCACAAAGATCCGCCTGCCTCTGCCTCCCAAGTGCTGGGATTAAAGGCGTGCGCCACCACCGCCCGGCAAGTCTTTTTTTTTTTTTTTTCGAGACAGGGTTTCTTTGTGTAGTCCTGGCTGTCTTGGACTCACTTTGTAGACCAGGTTGGCCTCAAACTCAGAGATATGCCTGCCTGTGCCTGCCAAGTCCTGGGATTAAAGACATGTGCCACCACACCTGGCACAAAGACAATCTTTTTTTGTTTGCTTGTTTGTTTTTTAATTTTTTTTCGAGACAGGGTTTCTCTGTGTAGTCCTGGCTGTCCTGGACTCTCTTTATAGACCAGGCTGGCCTCGAACTCACAGAGATCCGCCTGCCTCTGCCTCCTGAGTACTGGGATTAAAGGTGTGTGCCACCACACCCAGCACAAAGACAGTCTTCATAGAGTCATAAAGGAAATACTATAATGCTGTCCAAACATACCATTTGACTATTTTTGTATTAATTTATTATAGATTTATTTATTTCGTTTTGTTTGTATGAGTGTTTGCTGCATGTATGTCTGTGTACTATGTGGGTGCCTGGTGCCCTTGGAGACCAGAAGACGGCATCAGATTCCTCCTTGGACCTTAGATAGATTTGAAACCACTGGGTAGGTGCTGGGAACCGAACCCAGTCAGATACCCTGCAAGAGCAGCCAGTGCTCTTAACCACTGAGCCATCTCCAGCTCAGTTTTGTATTTAGACTACAGATTTTATTTTAACTAAAGACACCAGTGCTTTGAGGGACACTGGCTACCTGAGTAACACATCGGAAATCTTGGCAGCCGTGGTTTGGTATCAGAATCAGCCAAAGGACTTGTTAAGCCTCAATAGGTCATGTAGGTTCTGTAATCCCAGCAAGCTGGAAGCTTGAGGGAGGAGGAACTTGAGTTCAAGACCAGCCACACCACACAGCAACACTGTCAAAAACCAAAACCAAAGCCTCGGTAGACCTGGCTCAGGCCCTTCTACAGGAGTTCTGGGTTGCACCTGAGTTTGCTTTTGAACAAGGTGACATTTATGCTGCTGCTGTGATTACTGTGTTCTGAGAGCCCTGCTTCCGGGCCATGTTATCCCTGATGATTTTCCCCTTGCCTGAAATGGAGCTTATGCAGTTGACCATCGCTGTAGAAGAAGCAGAACACACAGGGCGCTGGGCTGCCTCCCACCCCTGCACACCCCTGAGAACCTCCTATTAATATCTCCAAGTTAGAGACTTCACTTATTGAAACAGGCCCTCACTGTGTAGCTCTTGCTGGACTAGGCTGGACTTGAGTGTGGAGAGATCCTGTCTCTGTCTGCCTTTGCTTGTCACTTCCCTGATGAGAGAAGAACTTGTAGCGTAAGGCTGCTACGCATCTTCATTGTTTCTCAGAGCTGTTATGTTTGTGGCAGCATCAACCATAGCCCAACTCTTTGTACTTAGCTTTGCCTCCGTTCCAGATAGAACTGATTTGACTGGGTTACACGAGAACCTGTTCCTGTCTCAAAAACAAACAAAACAAAACAGGGAGCTGGAGAGATGGCTCAGCATTTAAGAGCACGATCAAGTCTTCCAGAGGACCCAAGTTCAATTCCCAGCATCTACATGGTGGCTCACAACTACTCTTAACTCAAGTTCTATGGGATCTGATGCCCTCTTCTGGTCTCCTCAGCTTTTCAGTAAGATGTTGTTTGTTTGTTTGTGAGTTTATTTTAGTTTAGGCTTTTTTTTTTGAGATTTATAATATAATTACATCATTTCTCCCCTTTTTCTTCCCTCCAAACTTCTGTAGATTTTTTGTTTTTTAGGTTTTTTTTTTTTGTTCTTGTTCTTTTGAGACAGGTTTTGTGTGTGTGTGTGTGTGTATCCTTGGATATCCTGGGCTCACTTTGTAGACCAGGCTACCCTGGAACTCACAGAGATCCCCCTGCCTCTGCCTCCTTAGTGCTGGGATTAAAAAGCATTAACCAGACCAAAGAAATGGCTCATTGGTTAAGCCACCACTGGCTGGCTTATGTAGGGTTTTTTTGTTTTGGTTTGGTTTTTTGCTTTTTCGAGACAGGGTTTCTCTGTGTATCCCTGACTGTCCTGGACTCACTTTGTAGACCAGGCTAGCCTTAAACTCACAGAGATCCACCTGCCTCTGCCTCCCGAGTGCTGGGATTAAAGGTGTGTGCCACCATGCCCAACAATTACAAACAGCTGTGAACTGCCAGGTGGGTGCTGGGATTTGAACCCCAGTCCTTTGGAAGAACAGCCAGTGCTCTTAACCTCTGAGCCATCTCTCTAACCCTTATGTAGGCACTTATGTAGGTTTTTTTTTGTTTTGTTTTGTTTTGTTTGTTTTTGTTTTTTCGAGACAGGGTTTCTCTGTGTAGCTCTGGCTGTCCTGGACTCGCTTTGTAGACCAGGCTGGCCTCAAACTCACAGAGATCCGCCTGCCTCTGCCTCCCGAGTGCTGGGATTAAAGGCGTGCGCCACCACCTCCCGGCACTTATGTAGGTTTTAAAAGGAGCTCTTTTAGTAGACAAAGCAATATTCAAAGTATGTAATTATTCAACTAAAGCCAGGTCTGGTGGTTCATACCTATAATTCTGGCACTCAGAATACTGAGACAGTTTATATTGACAGGAATTTGAGGCTACCCTGGGCTGCATAGTGAGTTCTAGGATAGCTTGAGCTGCAAAGTGAGACTATACCTTTTTAAAAAGATGATTGATTGATTGATTGATTGATTGACTGATTGATTTTTATGTGTATTGGTGTTTTGCCTGCATGTATGTCTGGTGAGGGTGCCAGATCATCTGGAACTGGAGTTACAGACAGTTGTGAGCTGCTCTGTGGGTGCTGGGAATTGAACCTGGGTCCTCTGGAAGAGCAGCCAGTGAGTGCTCTTAAGCACTGAGCCATCTCTCCAGTCCTAAGACCCTGTCTTTAAAAAAATGAGTCCAGGACAGCCACGGCTACACAGAGAAACCCTATCTCAAAAAAAAAAAGAAAGAGAGAGAGAGAGAAAGAAAGGAAAATACAACTGTCTGCCTATAATCCCAGATAAGAGGGCCACAAATCTGAGGCCAGCCTGAGTTTCAGTTACTTAGTGAGGCTGTCTCAGCCAAAGACAAAGCTCATTTCTCCAGTCCCTCCAGAAGAGAGCGCTTGGTGTTTATGTTTAAAGCTGTAAAGAGCTTTCTTCTTTAACCACAGATCGGGAGCCCGCCTCTTGACCCAACGGAGCATTTTCTTCCTGAAGAAGAAAAACTTACTGAACAAGAGAGATCAAAAAGGTTAGTCTTCATAGAGACCACAGGTGTACCTTACAGTCTCACTGGGTGCTTGCTCAAGATGCACACTTGAGGCTGGAGATGGCTCAGAGGTCAAGAGAACGAGCTGCTCTTCAGAGGACCGGGTTCAATTCCCAGCACCCATATAGCAGCTCACAACCATCTGTAATTCCAGTTCCAGGGGATTATGCCCTCTCTGGCTTCTGCTGGCATTTATAAACATGTGGCATTCACACAATAAATAAAATAACCATTTAAAACTTCAAAGTTAAATCAGTTTTGTTTTTTTTTTTGTTTTGTTTTGTTTTGTTTTTTGAGACAGGGTTTCTCTGTGTAATAGCCCTGGCTGTCCTGGACTCGCTTTGTAGTCCAGGCTGGCCTGAACTCACAGAGATCCACCTGCCCCTGCCTCTCAAGTGCTGGGATTAAAGGCCATGCCTGTCCATTACAGACAGCTGTGAACTACCATATAGGTGCTGGGATTTGAACCCAGGTCCTTTGGAAGAATAGCCAGTGCTAATTTAAGTCAGTTTCTTAACTTGATGTAAATCCCCCCCACCCCCCAAAAAAAAAGAATTCACACATGGTGTTTGCTGCTTGGCATCCAGCCTCTAGGACACTGGGGATTCATATGTGTAGAAACTTTTTGTCATTTACAAGTCATGTGACTTTGCTCAATTCTGACTCAGTTTCCTTGTTTGTCAGATCTAAGGACCAAGCTCAACTCAAATATATATGAAATTTTCTTATAAATTGTAAATCGTTATGCAAATGTCATTTTTTTTTTCCTTCACAGATTTGAGAAGGTTTACACGCATAACCTGTATTACCTGGCTCAAGTCTACCAGCACATGGAAATGTTCGAGAAGGCTGCTCAGTATTGCCACAGCACACTGAAACGCCAGCTCGAACACAACGCCTACCATCCCATGGAGTGGGCCATCAACGCTGCTACGCTGTCGCAGTTCTATATCAATAAGGTCAGCTCTCAGGGAGCCTTGGTAGTGCTATCAGAGCAGGCAGCTGGTGCTTTATTAGTTAAAGCTGGGTGTAGAGTATAGCAAAACAATATTAGAGTGCTTCGGTTCATGAGTCCTTTTGAATCTTTCTGAAAAATAATGTTTTTATTGTTTGAGAATTTCATGCAATGCATCTTAAGCATGTTTCCCCTCCCCCCTTTGAATTTTTAAGGTGCTGTTTTTTGTCATGCCTCTGCATATTGCTAACCGTCAAAAACAACTTACCTAACACCAGTTCCACTCAGCTGTTAACACTGTTCATTTTACTTTTGTGATGTGTTACCTTAAATTGCAGATTTTTATCTTGTTGCAGATAAAACTTTTATCTTGGTGTAATGCTAATCTTACAACTATGAGAATTTGTCTGAGGAAGTTGACAGTTAAATGTGGGCTTTGATAAAAGCATGTGATGTGTTTCAGTTACTTTTCAGAATTAGCTGCTCTCTAATAATCAGTTTTGATGTTGAAAATACATGCTGAGTTCTAGTGTTCCAGGTTTTGGGACAGGCTTCTGAACTATCTCACAGAGACAAATTTGTGCTTCCCAGCTGCTTATCCAAACACTGTGCATTGTGTTATGTTTTGAGCACACCCTTTTCTCTTTTAGTACTTTAGTTTCTAATGCTAAAACCCTTTGGTTTTTCTTTTCTTTTTTTCTTTCTTTCTTTTTTTTTTTTTTGGAGGCAGGGTATCACTGTGTCAGGCCTAGCTGGGCTGAAACTTGTTACATATAGACCAGGGTGGTCTGCCTGCCTCTGCCTCCCAAGTACTATGACTAAAGACATACACCTCCATGTCCAGCAGCAGAAATTATTTCTAATTATTTATTAGAAATATCTAAAATTATGTATTGTAGCTCCAATTCCCAGAGCTCTGACGTTTGGTAATTCTCAGCCCATCAGCATCCCTCTCTCACCCCAGTAGCCTGCTGCCTTCCCCTCAGCCTTACCTCCTAAGCCTGTTAGCTGGCTCTGTAAACGTGCACTGTAAAAGTTTAAAGTATTGTCCCATAGAGTGTCACTCAGAAAAACTGTTAGCAGGAGAAAAAGGGAACAGGTGACTGTGGCATCGCTTCTAGGCATTGGTCTAAGATGAAGCATGTCAGTAAGGCTTTCCAAGTCGGTCGAACCAAGCTCCTCTCCTCACCATGATCATAGGCAGGGGGCTCTTCTGTTGGCGCTGTCCCTCCAGCTGTTGGGCCCCTTGTGTGTTTTGTTTAGCTAAGTTTTGTTACAAAAAGGTTTGAACCATGTTTGAAAGTGATGTTATTTGTATTGTTTACCATCTCTATCAGTTTGGTTTTGCTGCTTGGCACGTCCCACATTAACCAGCTATCCAGAGGGCACAAGGTGTTCTCTGTCTTTAGTAGTAGCTGCTCATAGAAAGACAGTTTGGCCGGGCAGTGGTGGCGCACGCCTTTAATCCCAGCACTTGGGAGGCAGAGGCAGGCGGATCTTTGTGAGTTCGAGGCCAGCCTGGTCTACAAAGCGAGTCCAGGACAGCCAGAGATATTCAGAGAAACCCTGTCTCAAAAAACCAAAAAAAAAAAAAA
>CAJQZJ010032569.1:978615-1008994 GCA_907164525.1 Lophiomys imhausi | reverse complement strand
AAAAACCAAAAAAAAAAAAAAAAAGAAAGAAAGACAGTTTGGACAAAGCCAAAGCAATTAAGACACTGGAGAGGACCAAGCAATGTTTCTTCATGTGACCTACAACTGACTTTTGTTTTGTTTTTGTTTTTTTGTTTTTTTGAGACAGGGTTTCTCTGTGCAACAGCTCTGGCTGTCCTGGACTCGCTTTGTAGACAAGGCTAGCCTCGAACTCACAGATCCTTCTGTCTCTGCCTCCCAAGTGCTGGGATTAAAGGTGTGGGCCACCACCACCCGGCACAACTGACTTTTGGTTGGGGATTTCAAACCAGCCTTTGGAGGTATGGATGCCGATGGCTTATTGATACCATGGTACCCAGCTGTTCTCAGGTGTAACTCTGAACTCAGTGTGAAGGAGAGAGAAGTTACTATTGAAGTTCTACCAACCAAATTAGTCTTTCAAGCAGACATTCTCTCTGATGAGGACAGCTTCCATCTAGAAGGTAGACTTCGTTCTGCTGGGTGATGCTGCATTTTCCATGACAGATGACAAGTGTTTGGGGTTCACACAGAGATGTTCTTGAAGTGTTTAAGACATTTTCTGTGCCCAGATTTAAATCATGAGTTCTTCACAAGTGTTGGCAAGGTAATTCCATAAAGTTTACCAGTAGAAATCTGCTGACTTGCAAACTTGGTAGGAAGCCTCGTTGTCTTGTCTCCTCCAAAGGTTTTGGAAGACAGGACTCCAGTGAAACCCTATCTCAAAAAAAAAAAAACTAAAACAAACAAACAAACAATGAAAAAAAAAAAGAAGATAGGACTTTTTCTTCCTAGTTTTTGCTTCTGAGTGGTAGAAATAGAAAGGGGTCTGTAAACCTTAAACAAATGAGTCTGCAGTCCTCTGCCAGGGTGTAAATGGTTTAAGAATGAATGAACTGTGCATGGGACTTTGGTTATTTAGACTGAACCTGAAGGTGTGGTGAGGCGCCTGGAGTACAGGATGCCCATGTTCCTGGTTGTAGGAAGAGAGTGAATCTCAGTCTTCAATCATCTTTCCACCCGTTTGGATCATTATCAGGAGTGTCGAATGTTGTTAGTTTGTTTATTCTCTGGGGTAGCTTTATTTTAAAACCAGACAATACGGTTTTCCATAACAGCTCTACAGGATCCCTTTACTGGGGGACTTTTCCTGTTAGTATAGCTTTGCCCATGTTAATACATACTTCTAGTCGTAAGGCTTTGTCATAGTTACATTTACTCTCTTATTTTCCCAATAGCTCTGCTTTATGGAAGCCAGACATTGTCTGTCAGCTGCTAATGTTATTTTTGGTCAAACTGGAAAAATCCCAGCTACAGAAGACAGTAAGTTTGTGTGTGTGTGTTTCATTATATAGTTTCTCACTAAGATAATCTTGCCTATATTGACCTTGAGCTCAAGATCCTCCTGCCTTAGCTTTCTAAGGACTGCAATTACAGGTGTGCACCATATCCTGGTCACTACATGGCTAAAACCTGTCTGGAATTCTGAAACTTTGCTTTCTTTTTTTGATTGATTTATTTTGTGTGAGTGTTCTGTCTGTATGTGTGAATGTGTGCCACGTGTGTGCATGGTGCCTGCAGAGCTGACGTTAGAGATGGTTGTGAGCAACAGTGTGGGTGCTGGGAACAGAACCAGGGTCCTCTACAAAAGCACCAAGAGCTCTTCTTAACCACGAAGCTGTCTCCCCAGCCCTCAAATTTGAAACTATTTTAAGTTTTAGAAAAGTTGTAAGAGCACATTTACCATATGCCTTCCCCTAAATTCACTGTTTTTTTTATGTTTGTTTGGGTTTTTCTTTTTTGTTGCTGTTGTTCTTTTTTGCTATTTTGTTTTGTATTTTTGGTTTTTGTTTGTGTAGCCCTGGCTGTCCTGGAACTCATTCTATAAACCACGCTAGCTGTGCATTCACAGATATCCACCTGCCTCTGCCTCCCAAGTGCTAAGATTAAAGGTGTGTGCCACCACTGCCTGGCTCCACCATTTTTTTGTTTTGTTTTGGGTTTTTGTTTGTTTGTTCGGTTGGTTGGTTGGGTTTTTTTTTTTTTTTTTTTTTGTTTTTCGAGACAGGGTTTCTCTGAATATCTCTGGCTGTCCTGGACTCGCTTTGTAGACCAGGCTGGCCTCGAACTCACAAAGATCCGCCTGCCTCTGCCTCCCAAGTGCTGGGATTAAAGGTGTGTGCCACCACCGCCCGGCTGGTTGGTTGGGTTTTTTTGGTTTTTCAAGACAGGGTTTCTTTGTGTAACAGCGCTGGCTGTCCTGGACTCAGGCTTTGTAGACTAGGCTGGCCTCGAATTCACAGAGATCTGCCTGCTTCTGCCTCGCAAGTGCTGGGATTAAAGGCATGCACCCTACCCAGCTTTCACCATTTTTAATATTTGTGAATCTATACTTGTCTTTCTTTCTGACTCATTTGAGAAACAGTTTTATACATCAGGCTTTTTTACAACTGCAATACCTCAATACATATTTTCCTAAGAATGAGAATATCTTCAGCTAGGCATAATGGCTCATCTCAGGAATTCTAGCATTCCAGGGGCTGAGGCAGGAGTGCCACAAATTTTAGGCCAGCCAAGCTATGTAAAGGGTTTCAGGTCAACCTGGACAATAGAGTAAGACCCTATCATAAACAAACCAAAACACTCACACACACACACACTCATAGGATAGATAGCAGATTCAGGAAATGCAACAGCAAGACAGTCCTTCTGTCTCAATCTTTGTCCTCTCATCTCTGTAGTGATGTTTTTCTAGTACCAGATTATACAGCACAAGATTGCATGCTGCCTTCAGCTGCCACATCTCTTTAGTCCCCTGTCATCTGAGGCAGTTGCTCGGCCTTTCCCTCTCTTCTATCACATAGTGTTTTGAAGAATATGGGTTGGTTATTGCCCATATAATAATAGAGTTCCTATTGCTTGGGGTTTGTGTGATGTTTCCTTTTGTCATAATTGAGATTCTGGCCGGTATATTTGCCTATATAAAGGCTGTCTTCTCGTACTGTCTTTCTTGATTAGAGGGGTTTCATTTGGTTGCTTCTTTGTGTGTATGTGATGGCAGGGACTGAAGTGAGCCCTTGTGTGCTACACAAGGTGGAAGGTGAGAAGTGGCAGTGCTCGTTTTCCACCCGCTTTTTGTCTGCACATAAAGTATTGGGGATTTGGTGTTTGCCAAAAGAATTGGGCAGTTTTTATTTAAAATATTTTAAATTGTATAAACTGTTTGACCTAGTAAAATCTATTTCTAAAAATCAGCCCAGACTCTAGATAAATGTATGTACAGAGATCTGTAGCCTAGAATTGTTCATAATAGGAAGAATTGGAAACAGCATATTCCCTGTGCCGTAATGTTGAAATAGGAAGCATTTTAAAAATTAATCTGTTTAATTGTGTATAATATTGTATTAAAAATAAAGGTTAGGCATTGGTAATAATAGGGTCAGAACTAAATTGGCATAATAAATGAAGAAAAAACTGTTGAAAATGAAATATACATTGCAACTTTAGTTTTTACCTGCAGATAAGACATAAGAAAACTGGGGGCTGGAGAGATGGCTCAACAGTTAAAAGCACTTACTGCTCTTCCAAAGGATCTGGGTTCAGGTGTCGGCACCCACATGGCAGTTCACTGGATGTGGTGGCGCACACCTTTAATTCCAGCGCTCAGGAGGCAGAGGCAGGAGGATCTCTGTGAGTTCAAGGCCAACCTGGTCTACAGAGGGAGTCCAGGACAGCCAGGGCTACACAGAGAAACCCTGCCTTGAAAAACAACAACAACAACAAACAAAAAAGAAAGAAAAGGAAAACTGGGGAACATCTGCAGCATCTGGTGCAGAGCGGCTCACTTCCGGGGCCTGGCAGACCACTGCTTAGTGAGGGTAGTGTAGTCAGGAAAAGCTGAAAGAGTAGAGGACAGTGCCGAGTGCAGACTGACCGTGAGTGACCTCACAGTCCCTGTGTGGTTTTAGCTCCTGAATCTGAAGGAGACCTGCCAGAGTTTTACCATCAAAGGAAAGGGGAAATAGCAAGATGCTGGACCAAGTACTGCCTGACTCTGATGCAGAACGCGCAGCTCTCCATGCAGGTACGCACTAGGAATCGCCTCAGCTTCCAGCGGGCTCCTCAGGCCCGCTGTGTGTTCTGTTGTGTTCTAGTTTTTTCCTGTGTGTCTGTGTGTATAGAAGCATGTGAGTGTTTAGATGGCTGTGTTTGTGCAGGTATGGGCCTGTCTGTGACAGAGGGCGACCTTGGGTTTTTTGAGACAGAGTCTCTCACTGAACCCAGGCTAGGTGGTGAGGTTGGGCTGGCTGGTCTGGAAGCCCCTGGGACGCTGCTGTCCCTCCCTGCCTTGCTTGCCAAGCTCAGCTTTTTTGTGTGTGCTCTCATGCTTTCATGGGCAGCACTCTCTTCACTGAACTCTCTCCAGCCCTGTGTGCATTTCTTTGCTTTAAGAGCCTCACTCTGTAGGCTAAGCCAGCTCTTCCCTCAGCATCCTGAATGCTGGGATAATGGGTGTGCACCACCCCTGGTAAGGACCATACTGAATACCACCTCTTTCTGGAAAACTTTCTTTCATCTAGACTATAAGGACCATTGGAGATCGGGTCAGCATCATTTTCGGATTGTTAGATAATTGTCCTAAGAAAATGTGGTTATTTAAAAAACTAATTGTTAAATGAATAATTTTTTTTTTCAAGACAGGGTTTTTCTCTGTGTATCCTTGGCCATCCAGGACTCACTTTGTAGACCAGGCTAGCCTTGAACTTACAGAGATCCACTTGCCTCTGCCTCCTGAGTGCTGCGATTAAAGGCGTGCACCACCATGCCTGTCAACTAGACAGCTGTGAACTGCCATGTGGGTGCTGGGATTTAAACTGGGTCCTTTGGAAGAACAGCCAATGCTCTTAACCATTGAGCTATCTCTCCAGTCCCAAGTGAATAGTTTTTTGTCCTCCACAGATACCAACCTCCTTCCTTGAACTCTATACTCTGAGTCATTTAAATTCTGTTTTGTAAGCCAGGCATGGTAGCACATGCCAGCACTCAGGAGGTAGAAGCAGGAAGATCTCTGTGAGTTTAAGGCTAGCCTAGTCTACATTGTAACAGTACATTTTTATTTATACTTAAATATTTATTAATACTTAACAAATACCTATAAAGTTCCTAAATTCTAAAACCTATAATCTAACTAAGAATATGTTAATGCTTAAAATACTCTAATATCTATAAAAAAAAAAACAACCAAACACTTAACACTATAACTTAAGTTTCTTAAAAGGATATTAATTCTCTCAGGTTAATTTTTAGGGTGGATCTGTAACTGTACAGGTGGCTAGTTTTTACCATGTCTTTCAATCTTAAAGTCTGTGAGTCTCATTCATCAGATCTTAAGGCCAGTTTATAAATTTGATCTGTTTCGACCATTGAAGTAGGGCGGCCTTTTAATCAGCCAAGAATTGCCTCTACAGTCCTAGGGCCCAATTGTTTTCAAGATGAAAAGTTTCTTGGGTTCACCTTCCGATGCTCTGGGGCTCCAAGGACTCCGCTCTGATATTTTGGCTCTCCCGATATGCTCAGAGGTTAGCGTTCTGGAGCACCAGAGAGAGTCTGCCTTTACTTTCTCCACTAGAGTGGATTCCCAGCAGATCAACACAAAAAGGTGATGAGCAGCGGAGTGTGGTCTTTCAACATGTGTTGCCAGAGGAAGACAAGGAAGAGGCGGGGCTGAGGCTGCATGGGCTTCCGAATTTTTTCAAGGGAGGGGGGGGGTGTTTCTGAGACAGGGTTTCTCTGTAACAGCACTGGGTATCTTGGATTCACTTTGTAGACCAGGCTGGCCTTGAACTCAAAGAGATCCGCCTGCCTCTGCCTCCAGAGTACTGGGATTAAAGGCGTGCGCCACCATGCCCAGCTAGGGCTTCCGATTTTAAATCCCTTGTGTTGTAATGTGTCATAATGATCTCCACGTGAAATCTGGCATTGTCGTTGCCATAGTTGTTGGTGGGCTTTCCAAGGCACGCCCCTCCAACAGTTCGTCCACAGTCCCATGATCATCTGTTGTTGGTGGGCTTTCAATGTTAATCACATCCAGGTGTAACTGGATCCACCCATACCTATTGTCTGAGATGCCAAGTTTCCAAAATCCCTATGCCAGGATTAAAGGGGTACGCCACCTTTATTACTTTTGGCTGCCTTTATTACTTTTTGTTTTTCAAAATATATTTAATTTAGTTAATTAATTAATTTAGAGTGTGTGTGTGCACATGCTTATGTGGGAGATTAGAGGACAACTTGAAGAACATTCATTTTTTCCACCTTGAGCGTCCTGGGATCAATCTCAGGTTGTCAGGATTGGTGTCAGACGCCACCATATAATATATGCTAAACTGGAACTCATTATGTAGCTCACTGGACTCAGCCTTGCAGCCACCCCCCACCACACCCCACACCCCCACCTTAGCCATGAGTACTGGAATACAGATGTGAGCCATCCACCCAGTGTCTTGTCAGATTGTACTTCTAGGTTGACTATTTGTTTGAAATCCCCAGTATAGACCAGGCTGGCCTTGAACTCACAGAGGACTACTTGTCTCTGCCTCCTGAGTGAGGTTTTTGTTGGTATATTTTAAGATTTATTTTATGTGCATGAGTATTTTTACATGTATGTGTACTATGTGTGTGCCTGGTGCCCATGGGTTAAAAGGGCATCGGATCATCTGATATTGGAGTTACAGATGGTTGTGAGCCACCACACATGTCGGTGCTGGAACTGAACCTGACTTCTGCGAAAGCCATCTCTCCAGCCCCAACTCTTTGTCTTGCTGTGTATCTGCAGGCAGCTGTGGAACATGCTCTTTAGCCCAGGCTGGTCTCCATTCCGCAGTCCTCTTGCCTCTGCCTCTACATGCTGGGATGACGGGTGTGCTCCGTGACACAGCCGGCTAAGGCTAAGGTTTACTCTTTAGTTCTGACCGCAGATGAGTACCCTGCTTAAATGTGACTTCTTCTTTCCTTTCAGGACAACATAGGAGAACTTGATCTTGACAAACAGTCGGAACTCAGAGCTTTAAGGAGGAAAGAGCTGGACGAGGAGGAGAGCATCAGGAAAAGGGCTGTACAGTTCGGAACAGGAGAGCTGTGTGACGCCATCTCTGCAGTGGAGGAGAAAGTGAGATACCTGAGACCATTAGACTTTGAAGAAGCCAGGGAACTCTTCCTACTGGGCCAACACTATGTGTTTGAGGCGAAAGAGTTCTTCCAGATTGACGGGTACGTTACTGACCATATTGAAATCGTCCAAGATCACAGTGCCCTATTCAGGGTGCTCGCGTTCTTTGAGACTGACATGGAGAGGCAATGCAGGATGCACAAACGTAGAGTAGCCATGCTTGAGCCCCTGACCGTGGGCTTGAATCCACAGCACTATCTGCTGGTCAACAGGCAGCTTCAGTTTGAGATTGCACATGCCTACTATGACATGATGGATTTGAAGGTTGCAATTGCTGACAAGCTCAGGGATCCCGACTCACACATTGTGAAAAAAATAAATAGCCTGAATAAGTCTGCACTCAAATACTACCAGCTCTTCCTAGACTCCCTGAGAGACCCAAATAAAGTATTTCCTGAGCACATTGGAGAAGACGTGCTCCGTCCTGCCATGTTAGCTAAGTTCCGGGTAGCTCGTCTTTATGGCAAAATCATCACCGCAGATCCCAAGAAAGAGCTAGAAAACTTGGCAACATCTTTGGAACATTACAAATTTATTGTTGATTACTGTGAAACTCACCCCGAGGCTGCCCAAGAAATAGAAGTTGAGTTAGAACTTAGTAAAGAGATGGTCAGTCTTCTCCCAACAAAAATGGAAAGATTCAGAGCCAAAATGGCCCTGACTTAAGCCTTGGTTTAAAGGAAGGGAAACATGCGACCTGAATGAAGCACCTCCCCTCCGCCCTAGTGAGCCGGGCCAGCTCCACGGCACGTTCACGCCAGAGCTAGAGGAATACACTTTGAGCTTCAGGTGCAGGCAGGTACCTGAGTCTGCGCTAGGACCCTAATAATTTATACCTAATTATGTAAATTGCCCTGCTAAAGTGACAGGTGTTTTGCATTTTCAATCACTCGTTTTCCTGTTTATGTATAACATTTCCTGCCTTGATTTCTAAATGTTAAGTCCTCTGTTGGCTAGTACTTGTTAGATTTTATACTAGGAGCAACCCTGGGTAGTGTACCTGGTGAAGAGCCTGTTACTGTGTTGAACTTGAGAAAGTTACTTGTATAGTTATTCTTTGTAAAATACTTACCTTCTTAAACTCCTAAATAAATCTTTCCCTTTTGAAAATACTAAAAACTGCCGGGCGTGGTGGCGCACGCCTTTAATCCCAGCACTTGGGAGGCAGAGGCAGGCGGATCTCTGTGAGTTCGAGGCCAGCCTGGTCTACAAAGCAAGTCCAGGACAGCCAGGGCTGTTACACAGAGAAACCCTGTCTCGAAAAACCAAAAAAAAAAAGAAAATACTAAAAACTTAAGTTAATTTACAATGTTGTAAAATGACTCAATTATAGGACTAAAGGCCTTGCACATAATAAATTTACTTGTTTCAACTAGTAAAAACTTCTGTTACCCCTTTTTTTCTTGTAAGAATGGTCCTTTAAAAAAAAGATTTATTGGGCTGGAGAGGTGGCTCAGAGGTTAAGAGCACTGACTGCTCTTCCAGAGGTCCTGAGTTCAATTCCCAGCAACCACATGGTGGCTCACAACCATCTATAATGAAATTTGGTGCCCTCTTCTGGCCTGCAGTCATACCTGCAGACAGAACAATGTATATGTAAAAAATAAATAAATCTTTAAAAAAAAAAAAAAAAAAGATTTATTGGGCTGGAGAGGTGGCTCAGAGGTTAAGAGCACTGGCTGTTCTTCCCAAGGTCCTGAGTTCAATTCCCAGCAACCACATGGTGGCTCACAGCCATCTACATTGAGATCTGCCCGGGCATATATGTAGAGCAAATACTGTATACACAATAAATAAATAAAAAATGTTTAAAAAAAAAAAAAAGATTTATTGGGCTGGAGAGATGGTTCAGTGGTTAAGAGCACTAACTGCTCTTCCATAGGTCCTGAGTTCAATTCCCAGCACCCACATGGTAGCTCACAACCATCCACAATGTGATCTGATACCCTCTTCTGGTTCCAAGTGTACATGCAGATATAGCACTCATATACATTAAATAAATAAATCTTTAGAAAAAAGATCTATTTTTATGTGTGTGTTATGTGTGTGCCAAGTGTATGTCTTGGATCCTGTGTATGCAGTGTCTGTGGAGGCCAGCAGAGGGCATCAGATTCCCCTGGAACTGGAGTTACAGGCAGTTAGGACTGCTGTGTGGGTGCTGGGGACCAAGCCCTGGTCCTCTTGAAGAGGAGCCACTGTTCTTAGCATTGATCCATCTCTCCAATCTTCTCTTATAAAAATTAGTCTTATTTTTGACACTTTTTTTTGTTTTGTTTTTCATGACAGGGTTTCTCTGTGTATCCTTGGGTGTCCTGGACTCACTTTGTATACCAGGCTGGCCTTGAACTCAGAGATCCATCTGCCTCTCGAGGGATTAAAGGTGTACGCCACCACACCCGGCCATTACAAGACAGCTGTGAACTGCCATGTGGTTTTCTGGGATTTAAACTGGGTCCTTTGGAAGAACAGCCAGTGCTCTTCCAAAGGACCTGGGTTCAAATCCCAGCACCCACATGGCACTTCACAGCTGTCTGTAATGGCTGGGTGTGGTGGCCCACGCCTTTAATCCCAGCAATCAGGAGGCAGAGGCAGGCGGATCTCTGTGGGTTCGAGGCTAGTCTGGTCGACAGAGTGAGTCCAGAACAGCCAGGGCTACACAGAGAAACCCTGTCTTGAAAAGCATAAAAAAGAAAAAGAAAACCTGAGGTGCCTGCTGGGTCTGCCGTGTGCACTGTGGCCTGTAGCCCCTGCCACCAGGCTTCCATCTGAATGTCTCTCTTGGGGTCCCCGGGTATCTTTGTCTTTCCTGTTATCAGCAGACTTGTCACTATCAGTCACCTCTGATGTAGTCACCCAACAGTTGTTCTGCAGAGGCTCAGAAAGTGGCACAACAGCAGGAAGTCTTAACAGTGAAAAAAACCCTAACAATGCCCTCTGCCTGCTGACGTGCATGGTGCTGGGGTGGCTTTCTGCTGAGGACCCGCTGACCTTCCGTGTGGTAACTACAGCGGTATGAACTCTGGTTCTATGCAATTGATTGTTCGTTTCTTTTTTAATATGGCACTTACAAAGTCTAACTCCCTCCTACACATAATGACTCCCAACCTCCTAACTTGTCAGAAAGCAGCTTAAATTTTCCTCATTGAAGATGTATCAGAGTTCCAAGTTGTACAAAGTTAGATAGCTCTAGCTGGGGGCTGGAGAAGTGGCCCAGTGGTTAAGAAGACTGACTGCTCTTCCAAAGGACCCGGGTTCAAATCCCAGCACCCACATGGCAGTTCACAGCTGTCTGTAATTGCCAGGCATTGGTGGCACACGCCTTTAATCCCAGCACTGGGGAGGCAAAATCAAAGGATCTCTGTGAGTTCAAGGCCAGCCTGGTCTATAGAGTGAGTCCAGGACAGCCAGGGATACACAGAAAAATCCTGTCTTGATCCCCCCACCTCCCGAAAAAAGGACCACCATCTAGCACGCTTTACTTTCTTAGTTAAAAAATAATGTCTTAGACTGGCAAGATGGCCCAGTAGGTAAAACTTGATGACTTACTTGAGTTCAGTCCTGGGACCATCTCCTGCAAGTTTCCCTCTGGCCTCCACACACACCTTTCCCACATACACATGAATAAATAAGTAAATAAATAAGTAAGTAAGTAAATAAATAAATAAATAAAACGGTTTATCTTTCAAAAAATTTCACGCATACAAAGTAATGGGTTTCATTATGGCATTTCTAGACATACATAAAAATAATGGATTTTGGCATATAAACTCAACAAGCCACCACGCCCAGCTTTTTCTTTTTTTTCTTTCTTTCTTTTGAGACAGGGTCTCACAATGTAGCCCATGAATTTGAGGCTACCTTGGTCTACATAAACAAGTTCCACACAGCCAGAGCTAGTAAGACCCTGTCTCAGAGAGAGAAAGAAGAGAGAGAAATCTATTTTCTCTACAAAGGTAAAATAATATATGTCTGAAGACATACGATAGTTTTGCCTAAGGTCATATTTTTAAAAATAGGTTATATTAGCATGAACTAAAAGTCAGTGCTGGGTCAGGATTATCTGCATTAAAAACATTTAGAGACACATGCTGTTTTATTTTTGTTATTTGTTTTGTTTTGTTTTATTTTTTTGAGACAGGGTCTTACCACATGGCCCTGGCTGGCCAGGAACTACTTTGTAGACCTGACTAGTTTTAAACCCATGGAGATCTGCCCTGTCTCTGTCTCTCCCTCCCGAGTGCTGGGATTAAAGGTGTACACCACCATGCCCAGCTAGCTACACATCTTAAAATGCAGATTCCCAAACTGTAGACAAAGCTTGGTTGGTAGACTGCTTGCCTAGCATGCAGGGAGCCCTGAGTTAGATGCCAGCACTTCATGTATCAGATGTGGTGTCCACAGCTGCAATTCTAGCTGGGGATGATCAGGCGTTGAAGGTCATTCTTTGCTACATAAAGAATTTGAGGTTACCCTGGACTAAGGAAGACCCTATCACAAAAGAATATATGGGATGCTTTTTTTTTTTTTTTTGGTTTTTCAAGACAAGGTTTCTCTGTGTATCTCTGGCTGTCCTGGACTTGCTTTATAGACCAGGTTAGCCTTGAACTCACAGAGATCCACCTGCCTCTGACTCCCAAGTTGGGATGCTGTCTTAGTCACTGTTCTGTTGCTGTGAAGAGACACCATGACCAAGACAGCACTTACAAAGAAAAACAGTTAGCTGAGGGCCTGCTTACAGTTTCAGAAACTTGGTACATTTTCATCATGTCAGGGAGCATTGCAGCAGGCATGGCAGGCATGGTGCTGGAGAACTAGTTGAGAGCTGCATCCTGATCTGCAGTAGGGGGTTGGGGTTTGACATTGGGCCTGGCTTGATTTTTGTTTTGTTTTTTTTTTTTTTTTTTGTTTTGTTTTTTTGTTTTTTTGTTTTTCGAGACAGAGTTTCTCTGTTTAACAGCTCTGGCTGTCCTGGACTCGCTTTGTAGACTAGGCTGGCCTCGAACTCACAAAGATCCACCTGCCTCTGCCTCCCAAGTGCTGGGATTAAAGGCGTGCGCCACCACTGCCCGGCTCCTGGCTTGATTTTTGAAACCTCAAAAGTCTACCCCCAATGACACACTTCCCCAACAAAGCCACACCTACTCCAACAAGGCCACACCAGGCTAGCCTTGAACTCGCAGAGATCCACTTGTCTCTGCTTCCCAAGTGCTTGGATTAAAAGCATGCACCATCATGTCTGGGTGCAGAAAATATTTTTAACAAAATATTAGAAGGAAATTTCCACCAGCCAGTGGTGGTACATGCCTTTAATCTGAGCATTTGGGAGCCAGAGGCAGGTGGATCTCTATGAGTTTGAGGCCAACCAGGTCTACTGAACAAGTTCCAGAGAAGAAGGAAGGAAGGAGAGGGAGGGAGGGATGGGGGGAGAGAGAGAGAGAGAGAGATTCTCCCAACATAAAGAAGGAGGTGCTTATCAGGTACAAAAAAGCACACAGGACGTGAAATAGACAGAACCAGAGAAGAATGTCCCCACAACACGTACTAATTAAAACACCAAGGGCACAGAACAAAGAAGGGTATTAATAGCAGCAAAGAAAAAGACCAAGTCACATAGAAAGGTAGGCCCTACTACCTAGAATAACACCCAACTTTCAGTGGAAACTAAAAGCTAGAAGGTCCTGGCCTATATAAAAACTCTGAAAGATCACAGAGGCCAGCCCAGACTACTATACCCAGCAGAACTATGCAGTGCTGCTTACTGATCTGCTCATCATGTCTTACCCAGCCTGCCTTCTTGTAGAACACAGGACTGTCAGCCCAGGGATGGCATCGCCCACAATGGACTGCCTCCCCCCCATCAATCGTTAATTAAGAAAATGTCCTACAGATCTGTCAATAGCCCAGTCTTTTTGAAGCATTTCTCAGGTGAGGCTCCCTCCTCTCCAATGACTCCACCTTGTGTTAAGTTGACACAAAACTAGTCAGCACAATCTCTACATAGCCTGGCTGTCCTGGAACTCACTTTGTAGACCAGGCTGGCCTTGAACTAACAGAGATCTGCCTGCCTCTGCTTCCCAAGAGCTGGGATTAAAGATGTGTGACATCACATCCAGCTAAGACTCCTATAATAGAAACTTTAAGACACTGAAGAAATAAATTGGAAAGACACCAGAAAATGGAAAGATCTCCCATGCTTGTGGATTAATATTGTAAAAATGGCCATCTTAGTAAAAGCAATCTACAGATTCAATACAATTCCCATCAAAATTCCAACGTTATTTTTCATAGAAATTGAAAAATTGATCTTCAGTTTCATATGGAAACAAAAATCAGTATAGTTAAAACAATCCTGGGCCGGGCGGTGGTGGCGCACGCCTTTAGTCCCAGCACTTGGGAGGCAGAGGCAGGTGGATCTTTGCGAGTTCAAGGCCAGCCTGGTCTACAAAGTGAGTCCAGGACAGCCAGGGCTACACAGAGAAACCCTGTCTCCAAAAAAAAAAAAATGATAAAAACAATCCCGGATAATTAAAAGAACTGCTAGAGGTATCACCATTCCAGATTTCAAGTTGTACTACAGAGCTAGAGGAATAAAACTGCATGGTATTGGCATAAGAACATATTGACCAATGGAATTGAACTGAAGACCCAGACATATCTATACACACCTCAATTTTTTAATTGTTTTGTTTTTCCAGACAGGGTTTCTCTGTGTAATAGGCCTATCTGTCCTGGACACTCTTGTGGACAAAGCTGACCTCCAACTCACAGAGATCCACCTGCCTCTGCCTCCTGGGTGCTGGGATTAAAGGCGTGCACCACCACACCTGGCTGACACCTGATTTTTGACAAGCCAAAAATACTGGGGAAAAATAAACCCAGCATCTTCAACAAATGGTGCTGGTCAAACTAGATAGCTACATGTAGAAAAATGTACATAGATCTCTATCACCCTGGACAAAACTCATCTCCAAATGGATCAAGGACTTCAGCATAAGACCAGACTCACTGGATCTGATAGAAGAGACAGTGAGGGATAGCCTAGAACTCATTGGCCCAGGAGCAGACTTTCTGAACCGAACACTTACAGTGTGTGCACTAAGAACAACAGTTAATAAATGGGATCACATGAAACTGAAAAGCCTCTGTATGGCAAAAGGGCTCCATCAGTCTGGAAAAGCTGCAGGCCACAGAATAGGGAAGCATCTTTATACATGCAAGAGAGAATTAGTATCTAATTATATAAAGAACTAAAAACTTGAACACCAAGAGAACAACCCAGGGCTGGAGAGATGACTCAGTGGTTAAAGAGCACTCTCTCAGAGGACCCAGGTTCAATTCCCAGCACCCACATGGCAGCTCACAACTGTCTGAAACTCCAGTTCCAGATGATCTGACACCCCCACACCAATACACATAAAGTAAAATTAAAATAATTTTTTTTACAAAAGCACCACATGCTGGGCATGGTGGTGCATGCTTTTAATCCCAGCACTCAGGAGGCAGAGGCAGGCGGATCTCTGTGAGTTCGAGGCCAGCCTGGTTTACAAAGCAAATCCAGGACAGCCAGGGCTCTTACACAGAGAAACCCTGTGTCAAAAAACCAAAACCAAAACCAAACAAACAAAAAAAAGAATTCTTCAAAGATGAAACACAAATGTCTGAGAAACACTTAAAAATGTCCAACATCTTTAGCCACCAGAGACATGCAGATTACAACTTGAGATTTCATCTTACCACAGACAGAACGGCCAAGATAATTAGACCAATGACAGCTCATGCTGGCGAGGATGTGGGATAAGAGAAGCATCCATCCTTTGCTGATAGGAGTGCAAACTTGTACAGCCACTATGGAATGTACCCAAAGGGCTCTATATTCAACTACAGAGACAATTGCTCATCCGTTTTTATTGTTACTCTGTTTATAATAACCAGAAATTGGAAACAGCCTAGCTGTCCATCAACTGATGAATGGATAATGAAAATGTGGTACAAGGAATATTATTCAGTTGTTAAGAAAAATGAAAATTTCAGGTAAATAGGTAGGGCTAGAAAGAGTCATCCTGAGTGAGATAACACAGTCCCAGAAGATAAGCATTGTACAAGCTTTTGCTTTGTGCACTTCAATCTGAATATTCACAGAGGTTAGGTACCTTGTAATCAACCAGGGGAGGAGAGGGATCTTCCAAAGATGGAGAAATAGAATGTAGTGTTATAAGAGATAAAGGGGAAACTAGGAGTATTAAATGGGGAGGGGGGTGGGAGAGCAGGGTAAAGGTCTTTTGTAAAGCTGTATGGAGGCGTATTACTGTAGAAGCTTCCTAAAACATGTGCATATATGAAAGGAATTTAAATGGAGTCAGTGTGCCAACGAGACATCCACTCATGTCATTGAACATGGAGAAATCAAGCTGGACCAATTAGAAGCTTCTCCTGTACTGGCTAGTACTCATGATGCTAGAAGGTACTCTGCATACCAGTGAAGGAGGTAATCATCATCAGTACCTCCCACTTACAAACCCTGCAACCTACAACAGCAACCTGCCTGCAAGAGTACTGGAACTGCTGGAGTACTGGAACAAATGTGAGGGTAACCAACCACTCTGGTCTTTCTGGCTAACTCCGTTAAATGAAACCCATGCCTGACACTGGTAGGGTGTCCAAGAACCTGAAAGTGGATAAGCCATGGTGTGGGCCTAAGGGGAAAAAAACCTGCTGTTATTATTCTGCTAATGGAACAGCAATAAAGTGATCCATAATGACATACTACAGTATCCATACAGTGCCTCACTCGACAAACATCAGAATAGCTTCTTTTCGCAGAAGGTGGGAATTGATCCACGACTGGACAGTGTGAAAGACTTTTTGGTGCTTGGTCCTAAGTGGGATGTCTTCATCAAAGCCCTTCACGCAAGGCTCTTTCTACTGCAGAAGAGGCAGTAGAAAGATTAAAAGAGCCAAAGGTGGTGGCTACTCCACGGAAATAGATTTTTTCCAGACACAACAGGAGTGACACCCATACAAACTCGGAGATTATGACAGCATGCCAAACCTGCCCAGATTCAAACCAATAATATTATAGCACTGGGAAGAGGAAGCAGACACAAAGTCCCACGCCTAACCAAGAAGCTCTTTGTATTGATACCTGATGAAAAAGGAAAAATCAGTTTTCTCCAAGGTACTGTCACTGGGTGTATCAACCACACTCCAGTGTAGACACTATGCCCAGGAGTATGTGCACAACACAGAAAGGACTCCGCATGTTTTTTGTTGGATTTTTGTTTCATTTTTATATTTTTTTCTTTTTATCTTTTTTTTGGAGAAAGAGAAAGAACATGAAGTTGGGTGGGGAGCATCTGGGAAGAGTTTGGAGGGGGGTAAAACATGATCAAAATATACTGTATGAAAAAAATATGAATTGCTGGCCAGGCTTGGTGGTGCACATGTGAAATCTCAACACGTGGGAAACAGGTCGGAAGATCTTGATCTAGGTGCACACACAAACATGTCCAGGCTCCCACTCTGATGAGAGATTCTGGGGCTGGGTCCAGGATAGGCCCATTAGACTTCCACGTGATTCACATGTCCGCCACACCCCAGAGCCCCTGCTCTCGTCCTTGTTGAGAAGGAAGCCAGAGCTTTTACAGACTAGGATCTAGAACCAGAAACTTCTTCTGTGCTTTTGGTTCCCAGAGGGACCCTAGCTTGGCGACAGAGGGACAGAGCAAACATCCCCAGCATCCTCCAGTCGCTTAGCAGCTCCAGTAATTCTGTAAGGATTCTGCTGGCTCCATCACAGCCCCGGGTCTCAGCACCCAAAGGAATGTTTCCCAGGTGACAAACAGACACTCCCTAGAGACTCCTAAAGAATATTCTAGGTTGCTTCAAGGGAGGTGAGGGAAGGAAAGTGGGTTACTTAGAAACACAGCACCCAAGCAGGACTGGAGTGGAAAATGCAAATGATTGCCCCAGTGCTGGCACTAACGCCGGACTGTAGGTAAAGCCGGACTGTCTCTTAGGAACTTAACATACTTGAAGTGAAGCAGATGCTCCAGGATCGCCCAAATCACACCTCAGAAGGGTTATGTTCTGGTCTGACCTGGAAGAACTCCCGATGGAGTAGGGATGGAGTTGGCAGTTCCAACTCGCTTTAGCAAGTGCAGTACCACCACCGTCCTCAGGGTGGAGCTCAAGGGTGATCATGTCTTCTGATCAAACGGGGAACCGCAGTGACCGCCTAGACGGTGTGATACCGGGCTGCTCTCCAACCTGGAGGAATGGAGCCACTAGTGGCAGTTGCCAGACTTTAGAGAAAGGCTCACCTTTGGGCTCTGCTGCCCAACACCGGATCAGGCTTACATAGGGCAGACTGTCTTGACCATCTCATATGAGCCCTCCAAACTGTTATTAAGCACACATTTTAACCAAGGCCCAAGCCGAAGCTAATGAGTGTCTAAGATGGTGAACCTCTTGTTCTGGCTAGGCTCTGGTACCAGCTGTTGGAGCAAACACTGTTCTGAGGCTGAGACCGTAACTTAATGGTAGCTTGACTCATTCGTCCAAGACCCTGAGGAACACCCTGACTCTTCAAAACAAAACCCAAACATTGTTTATATGTCCCTGAAGCGTTTGAGAGATAGGATTAGTTTTTTAAATCAGTAGTCTTTGAGTTAAACAGATTACCAAGGCGGACCTTGTCGTACACCCCTGGAGTCCCTGCAGAAGTTCAAGACTGCGTTTTAGTTTCAAGTAAGCAATAGCAGCAAAACACAACAAAAACCAGATTCCCTTCCCAAATGTGGTGGCCCTCCTCCAACTGGACAGTCTTTAGGCTTCAGTTCCCTGGAGGAGGAAGGACTCTGTTCCCATATTGAACTCAAGACTTTAATAGCAGCCTTGCTAGCACTTCTGTCCTTCCCTGGCTCCTCTGAAGGTTTCAGACTCACTGAGCTCCACAATAACGTGGCCCATTTCCCGCAAATCATTATGATAGGAACTGTCTGTCATTAAAGATAGAAACCCAGATCCAGGCATGGGGCATACACTTGGAATCCCAGCCCTTTGGAGGTGGAGGCAGGAAGATCAGGAGGTCAAGAGTTCAAGGCCAGTATCTCTCTGGATTGGAGGGGAAGTGAGTCATAGGAGAGTGGGCTCATCACCGTCCTGTTCCTCAGTGAGATGTCACAAACCAGGCAATATTTTCCATTTGTGTTTAAAACCTTAGTGTAAACTGGGTTGTGGTGGTGCACACCCGTGATTGCACCCACCCTTAGGTGGCTGAGGCAGGAGGATGGTGAGAGGCCAGCCTGGGCCACACAGGGAGACTCATGTCAGGAATACATAGGCCATGAGTATTCTCTTGGAGCAAGTACACAGGAAGAAAGCCCCTCACCTCTGGTCTGAGAGTTCATACATTGATATTTTCCCTCTCTGTTCCCATGCATGGCCTTGTGGGTGTGGCACTACAAGCTTATCACCAAGACCTGTGTCTATATCTCTCAGCCCTGACAGGCCAGTCAACATCTGTGACTGTGGCCTCATGATTTTTGCTCTCAGCCACCTATACTGGCTAGTTTTATGTCAGCTTGACACAACCTAAAGTCATCTGAGAGCAGGGAACCTCAGTTAAGAAAATACCTCCATAAGGCATTTTCTTAATTAGTGATTGATGGGGTGGGCTCCCAGCCCGTTGTGGGTGGTGCTACCCTGGGCTGGTGGTCCTGGGTTCTATAGGAAAGCAGACTGAGCAAGCCATGGGGAGCAAGCCAACAAGCAGCACCCCTCCATGGCCTCTGCACCAGCTCCTGCCTCCAGGTTCTTGCCCTGCTTGAGTTCCTGTCCTGACTTCTTTTGATGATGAACAGCGATGTAGAAGTGTAAGCCAAATTAACCCTTTGCTCCTCAACTTGCTTTGGTCATGGTGTTTCATTAAAGTAATAGCAGCCCGAACTGGGACACCTCCCTATTCGTGTCCGTAATATAAATCTGTAGAAAATAATAGTTCTGAGCTTTGGTGGAATAGCTGAGTTTTTGCTAGGAGGACAGGCACTGGGAAGGGATGTGCAGGCTTCAGCTCTGCATTGCTGTCTTCCATTTACTTACTCCGAGGGCAGGGACCATTTCACTTCGCTTACCCTCACCCCTTGCTTCATTTATTTCTTTGTTTTGCTCTTTTGAAAAGAAGGGTCTCATCTACCCTGACCTAGTCTCAACTCTCTCTGTCAGCTGCCTGGGATTACCACCCTGAGCCACCGCGCCCAGGGTTCCTTCTCATTTTCAAGGTGTATTCCAGCAAGTTAACAAAGAAAACACTGGTATGAGTGTGAAACGGAACCATGACCAAGTGTGTGTGTGGGGGGTGTGGTACAGAAACGGATACCCGTAGGTAGCAGGGCCGGCTCAAAGCTTATTGTATCTGCTGAGAAAAGGGAAACTGGATGGTTACACAATTCTGCACTCTTCTCAGTGAGGTAAAGACAGATAACGGCTGCGGGAGAAACCTAACTGGGCAGGGACTTCTTCTATGCTTCCTTCTCGACCTTGTGATTCCCACGAAATGAAAGTGTTTCTGAGTCTGGGGAAGGGCCAGTCCTCCTCAGAGGGCCCCCTCCCTGCCTGCAGCTGAGTCAATAGAGAAGGCTTCTTGACCAGAGACCTAATCTTGAAATAAGGCTAAAACCCTTAGTTTCTGAAACTAAAAGTTGTCGCGGGCAGAAAACAAGCAAGACATGGCGCACTGCGGTTAGATTGCTTGTAGCCACGCTTGGTTCCTCCCCGTCCCAATTTCACGATCCGAGGAACCTTGAGCCAGCGCCCAGGCCGCTCCAGCTTGGGTCAGCTCCCACTCAGGCCTTATCCAATCCAGCACCCAGTAAATGTTTTCCGAGTATTTCTTTCATGCGAGGCTTCCTCCGGTACTGGGCCCTGTCCGGGAACCCATTCCCTCAGCCTCTGGGAATTCAGAGGAAGTTTGCCAACTCCGTGGAAACTTCAGGGGAGAAGTGGGACTTTTTGGATAAAAAGGAACCAGGGCGCAAGGAGCAGGGGAGTCGGAGTATGATGAGATCTAGCGGCGGTCAGACACCCAGGAAGTGCTTAGCAGAGGTCCACGGGGGAGAACCCGGAATGGATTTCAGCATCCTTTTGGAGGAACAGGGATATTCAGGTGTGTTCCTTGCACCCAACATTCAGGGGATCTCTAAGAGTGGCCAATCTGGGACTTTCTGAAGCAGTTTGTCACTTGAGAATTTATGTACTTTTAAAAATTTTTGGACAGGGTCTCACCATATAGCTCTGGCTGGCCTGGAACTCACTATGTAGTCCAGGCTAACCTCAAACCCACACAGCTCCACTTGTATCTGCTTCCTCAGTGCTCTAATTAAAGGCATACTCCACCCTGCCAAGCTGAATTTATGTACTTAAAAATATTTCTGTTTTTGTTTGTTTGTTTTCGAGACAGGGTTTTCTTTGTGTATCCCTGGCTGTCCTGGAATTAGCTCTGTAGACCAGGGTAGCCTCAAATTCACAGAGATCTGCCTGCCTCTGCCTCCCCAGTGCTGGGATTAATGACATGCACCACCACAACTGATCTAAAAATATTTCTCATTAGGCTGAGCATGGTGACTCACGCCTTTAATTTCAGCACTCCGTAGGCAGAGGCAGATGGATCTCTCCGAGTTCGAGGCCAGCCTGGTCTACAAAGTGAAGCCAGGGCAGCCAGAACTACACAGAAAAACCCTGTCTCGAAAAAAGAAAACAACGTGTCCTTGAGCTGATGATGTAGGTCTGTTGGTGGAGGGCTTGAAGTCTCGAGCTGGAGGGTCAGCATGTCATAAACCTGGTGGTATATGCCAGTAATGTCAGCACTCAGGAGGTGGAAGCAGGAGGATTAGGCATTCAGGCTCATCTTTGGTGAGATGGTTAAGTTTGGGCCAGCCCAGGATGCATGTCTTAAAAAAGAAGGAGGAGGAGAAGAAGAAGCAGAAGCCATCTCTCTGGGTATGGTGGGATACACTCAGACTCTAGCATTCATGATCTCAGGAGGCTGAGGTAGGATGTTCATAAGTTTGAGGTTAGCCTGGGCTACACAGACCGTATCTCAACAGCAATAGAAAGGGTCGTATCTTAGAGAACGTGGCACAGTCAGCATGCCTGTTCCTGGGCAGGGGAGACACTGACTCTGGGAGGCCTGCAGGGTCAGCATTCAGTGTTTATGTTGTACCTAGGACTGGACTGTAGAACTTTGCTCGGGTTCATAGCAAGGCTTTCAGATTCAAGCTGTGGTTTTCCTGTACCTTAGCATCTTGGAGATGTAGGGTTTAGCTCTCAAAAGTCCCCCCAAAGTTTCTGTGTTGAAGTCTTGGTACCCAATGTAACTGTTTGAAGCGGGCCTTTGGAAGCTGACTGAATCCCAGCGGCTCCAACTGCATAAGTAAATTCATCCATTTATGGGGTTATAGCTTAACGGACCTTAACGGACACTCCCCCACCTTCAATCTTCTAAAAGTGTGGTTCTCAACTCTCCTAATGTTGCGACCCTTTAATACAGTTCCTCATGTTGTGGTGACCCCCAGCCATAAAATTATTTTCCTTGCTACTTCATAACTGTGATTGTGCTACTGTTATGAATCATGTATAAACATCTGTGTTTTCCAACGGTTTTTGGGGGGGGTTGTGCCCCACAGGCTGAGAACCACTTTTCTGGAAGGTAAGCAGTTTCCAAACTGTCAATCAAAACACTTTCTATTTTATGTATTCTCAAAATACACAACGGGTATTTTTGTCCCAGTGAAAGGCAAGACCTACAAGTGCTGCTGTCTGACACATTGGGTTCTCTTCAAACCACCAGAACACACTCCCCTGACACTCTGGGGGGAAGGGGAGGCTGAGGTGGTGGGGTAAAAGGGAAGATGGAGGCCTCGGGGGTGGGGATCTGCGAAAACCACACCTAGCTCCTCTCACAACCGTGAATAACTTAATTCACATCATCTCCAATCTTCATGGAAGGAAATAGGTTCAAAAGGAAGAGCCGGGTGTGGTGGCCCACGCCTTTAATCCCAACACTTGGGAGGCAGAGGCAGGGGGATCTCTGTGAGTTCGAGGCCAGCCTGGTCTACATAGTGAGTTCTGGGACTGCCAGAGCTACACAGAGAAAACTGTGTCTAGAACCCCCCCCCAAAAAAAAAGGGTAAAGAAAATGCCCCCCAAGTTCACAGTGCTAGAAAGTGACATTTATCTGGCTCTGTGGAAGGGATGGGGCGTCTCTCCTAAGAACCTGCAAACCAAAGACTCCACAGCAGAGGCAGAAAGAGAGCTGATTCCATGATCAGCCAAGAAGACGGGAAAGAACTTTCCTCCAAAGTCCTTCCTTGGAGGTGGATGACTTCTAGTGGGAACCTCTCTCTCTCTGAGTACTAGATGCAAGCTCACAGGGAGGGAGGCCTTTGTGAATAACCATGAAGAGAAGAAAGAGGAAGCCACTGCCTTTCTGTGGAAACTTCTCTGAGAACTGTTGGGTACAGGATGTGTCTCTGGTCGGGGAGAGGGGGGAGGTTGTGACAACTGTATCATGCTGACTTCAGTGTCTCCCCAGCCCTTCCAACTGCTGATGTCATGCCGAGAACCTCAGCCTTCCTGCTCCTGGGATCTGAGGGGCAGAAGCAAGCAGGCAAAGGTGATCCTGAAGCAGTGTCATGAGGGGCGGTGCTTCATCCCTGAGCTAGGTGCCTGTCCTAGCTAGGGTTGCTGTGACGAGAAACACCACGACCAAAAGCAAGCTGGGGGGGGGGGGAAGGGTTTATTTGGTTCACACTTCCTCATCACTGTTCATCATCAAAGGAAGTGAGGACAGGAACTCAAACAGGGCAGGAACCTGGAGGCAGGGGCTGGTGCAGGGGCCGTGGAGGGGCGCTGCCTGCTGGCTTGCTCAGCCTGCTTTCTTATAGAACCCAGGATCAGTAGCCCAGGGGATGGCTTCACCCACAAAGGGCTGGGTCCTCTCCCACCAATCGGTAATTAAGAAAATGCCTCATGGACTTGTCCCAGCCTTATGTCTCAAGTTGACATAAAACTATCCAGCACCGTGCCCCATTCCATGGCCGCAAAGGCCTGTCTTGCACAAGTAGACACTTTGGTCTGTCAGCCTGTAGCCACTGTATGGGTTGTCTGGCACGTTCAAAGACCCAGACACCTTCGTAATTTTATAAAACTGTCCACCCTTGCGTGCGGAAGAGGCAAGTGCCCCCTAGTCTTGGTCAGTGATTTCAGAGAAATTCATGGGAATTTCCCCAGCTCTGTCAGGAAGCCCTTGGAGGCCCTTGGGCTTATGGTAAACCCCTGCTAGGCCTCTTGGAAGCTTCTGTTTCTGAATCACCCAGTGTGCGAGCTGCAGCTATGGGAAGCCCTTGAGTGATTGAAACTCCACACTGAGAGGAGCTGTGAGCGCAAAGCCGCTTTGAAGGTTTAGGGTGAAAGAGGAATGTACCAGAAGCAGCCGCTCGGTGCAGAGCCCTGGGTTTAACCCCCAGAGCCAAGGGGAAAGCTGAACATGACAAGCACACCTGTCACCCCAGCACTGGCAGGGCAGAAGCCAGATGACTGCTACAAGATGGCACCAGCCAGGGCTGTGCAGCAAGAGTTTATCGCTCAGAAAACAAAATAGAACCATTTTTTAAAAAATGGTGATACGATGGTGCAAAGATATAATCTGGTGCTTCAGAGGTAGAGGTAAGAGTGTCACAGTTCAAGGTCATCCTCACTGTGAGCAAGTTCAAGGCCAGCCTGGTCTACAAAGTGAGTCCAGAACAGCCAAGGATACACAGAAAAACCCCCTCTCAACCTCCCCCCCATATATATATATATATAATGCTTAATGATTTTTATTGATGCATTAAAATACAAGTTGAGCCAGGCATGGTGGTGCACACCTTTAATCCCAGCACTTGGGAGGCAGAGGCAGAAGTTCTCTGTGAGTTCGAGGCCAGCCTGCCTGGTCTAGAAAGTGAGTCCAGGACTGCCAGACCTGTTACAGAGAGAAACCCTGTCTCAAAAAAAAAAAAAAAACAAAACTCTCTCTCATATATATATATATATATATATATATATATATACTGACTTGGAGTTGAAATTTACTATTAAAATGTTCAGGGTATGGTGGCATACGCCTTTAATCCCAGCACTCCAGAGGCAGAGGCAGGTGGACCTCTGTGAGGTTAAGACCAGCCTGGTCTACAGAGAGAAATCCTGTCTCAAAGAAAAAAAATAACTGAAAAAATATATTTGGCCAGGGTACAGCTCAGTGGTAGAGTGCTTGCCTGGTATGTACAAGACCCTAGGTTCACACGCGCACACACACACACACACACACACGCACACACACACTTTCATCTACTTGCACTTTTGTTTTGTTTTGATTTGTTTTGAAACAGGGTCTCATTTATATAGCCCAGAGTGGCCTGGAACTCACAGAGATCCACCTGCCTCTGCCTCCCGAGTGCTGGGATTAAAGGCATGCGCCACCACACCCAGACCTTTATACTTTTTTGAAATGTGTCTTAGGTACTGGAGAGTTGGCTCAGCAGTTGAGAGCACTTGTTGCTCTTGCTGAGAACTGGGATTTGATTCCCAGCATCCACACATAAGCTCACAACTATCTGTAGCTCCAGTTCCAGAGGATCCAACACACTCATCTGACCATCTCAGCACCAGGAATATACATGGTACACAGACCATACATACATGCAAAATAAAATGAATATGTCAGGAACAATTTAAAAACATCTAAAAGTGTGTCTTGCACATTTGCAAGGCAAGCTGTGACTGGTGTTCTGTGGTGATTGGCCAGTCATGTTCCATGATGGCATCCTGAGAGTAGAAACTGTGGCCCTCTCTCTTAGTCTCCTTGTGCCCTTTGGTGTTAGCTTTTCACTTCCTCTTTCTGGAGTATGAAGTTGGGAGAATGGGCAGAGAGATCATTGCAAGAGCCTGCTGTAAGTCACGTGTTTGCAGCAGGTTGCAAAGTTCCCCAAGGGCAGGGTGTCCTGGTGTTCCAGACTCCAGGGATAGACATACAGTGGATGGAGTGATTCATCTCTGGCCACTGAGGAAAAACCAGGGACATCTAGGCTGTGGTTTCCCAGAGTTGCTTAAGCAAGGTACCACAACCTGGACAGCTCACAGCCACAGGGAAACATGACACAGTCTCTGTCTCCCTAAGCCCATATCCTAGGAACTTATTCTCTCCTCATAAGGAGGCCAGAAGTCCAAAATCAAGGTGACAGTACTCTCCTGGCTTAAGTGAGTGCCATCCCTCAGGGGACAGGGTTTCTGTGTGTGCACTCCTGCCTGTCCTGGACTCGCTTTATAGACCAGGCTGGCCTCCAACTCACAGAGATCCGACTGCCTCTGCCTCCCCAGTGCTAGGATTAGAGGTGTGCACAACCACGCCCGGCCAAATTTCCCTTTTCTTACAGAGATGGAGGTAGGGCCATCCTGGTCCGGTAACACTTCATTTTTCCTTGACTACTTCATGTAAAACCTATTTCCAAATAAGGTTCCATCTTGGGGTTCCAATAGACATGGCCTCAGGAAGCATGCCACCCACTTTGGTACAATTACTGAGTATTTTTGAAATATTGAAATAAACTGAAAAGCGATCCCATGTGTGCTTGGGTAAATTTCCCAGGAGTTTCTAGCCCAAAGAAAGGGAGCATGGGATGTCCGGTGGGTACTGGTAGCTGCTCTAGAAGCTAGGAACACAATGATATGCCACAGGGAAACATGACACAGTCTCTGTCTCCCTGAGCCCATATCCTAGTGACAGAGGTAGACCCTTGATATGTCCACATACACTAGTAACTGACATGCTCAGCTGTAGGCAATGGCCAGAACAGGCTGGTAGAAGTGGAGGACTGTTTTGATAGGACAGGAGGGCCTCTTGAGAACAGAACTAAAAGAAGTGGCAGTGAGCGGCAGAAGTATTTAATGGTAGAAATCCAGGTCAGAGGAGCCGGCAAGATGGATGAATAGATAAAGGCACTTGCTGTCAAGCCTGGTAACCTGAACCGCTATGTAAGGAGGGGAGAACACACACGCACGCGCACGCACACGCACACACACGCGCACGCGCACGCACACGCGCACAGCAATAAATAGATACAATTAAAAATTTTAGGCTGAGCCACGGTGGCACACACCTTAAATCCCAGCACTTGGGAGGCAGAAAGAAGCAGGCGGATCTCTGTGAGTTTGAGGCCAGTATGGTCTAAAGAGTGAGTCCAGGACAGTCAGAACTGTTACACAGAGAAACTCTGTCTCAAAACAAAACAAAACCAAAAAACAAAAATAAATACATAAATAACTATAACTAACTAACTAACTAAATAAATAAATAGATAAATAATAAAAATGCTAAATCCCTGGGCAGAAATGAAAGTGCGATGTTCTCAAGGCAGGAATGTGTTTGAAGAGTTCATAAATCACCCAGAAGTAGCCTTGCCACCAATGGGGACAGGGCCAGGAGGGAGGAGGGAGAGGCCCAGGCTAGGAGCTGGGCATCCACCTGGCTCCAGTGTTGCTGGGCTCAGATGGGTCTGGTACGGAGGGACCAGCTCCCAAGTTTCTGCAAGTGGTGGACGAATAATGTCATTCACTTCCTTCAGCTCTGTGTCCCTCATTGTTTGGTGGGGTGGAGGCTCCCTTGGCCCTTGCTGGGCACTGGATCAGTCACACACCATTGTCCTCATGTGTTCCCAACAATAAGAATGGAAGTGGGGCCGGGCGGTGGTAGCGCACGCCTTTAATTCCAGCACTTGGGAGGCAGAGGCAGGCGGATCTCTGTGAGTTCGAGGCCAGCCTGGTCTACAAAAGTGAGACCAGGACAGCCAGAGCTGTTACACAGAGAAACCCTGTCTCGAAAAACCAAAAAAAAACCAAAAAAAAAAAAAAAAAAAAAAAAGAATGGAAGTGGGGTTTCTTTGCTAATACCTTTTCCCTGTTTCTTCTTGTTTCTTCCCAGAACTGTGCCTGTCCCCTGGAGGGGTGGAGGCTGGCTTCTGCTTTTGTCCTAGAAGTGGCCAGGAGTTCTGGGGCTCCTACCTCTGGTGGCAGAAGGACAATTTTTTTATGGGCCTCATTCCCTGCCTTCCTTCAAGTACTTCCCATCCTAATCCCATCCCGATGAGCCTTCCACCTTCCTTATCTCAAAAGCAAGCACTCCACTGCTGAATATTGGCCTTTACTTTGTTCGCATCGCCATAATACACTGTAGAGCTTCTTGTTTCTTGGTTTGTTGAGACAGGGTCTCATGAGGCTGGCCTGGAACTTGTCATGTAATTATGGATGATCTTGAACTCCCAATCATCTTGCTTCTACCTCCCAGGTGCCAGGATTATAGGCAATAATAGGCCAACAACACCCAGTTCATGCCACGTGAACAATGTGACTGAACTGTAGGGTTTTGTGTGTGCTAGGCAACTGGTCTACCAACAGACTCCGAATCCCCAGCCTCAGGGAGAAATTCTTCAGAGAGGCAGGGGAAACGGATCTACACAGAGAGCCTGTGGTCACAGGGCCAGGGCAGGCAGTGCCATCTTCCTGTACAACCCCAGGGACTCTGTTTTCATGGATCACAAGGTCGCTGGTTCTCTTAGAAGAGCAGTGTCTGGGATTGAGGTAGGTGAGGAGGGGTTGTGAGAGGAAGCACAGCTGCTCGGGTGTGACAGCCCCGAGGGCCAGCCCCAAATAAGCATCACCTTCCTAAGGACAGGAGCAGCCTAGCCTCCCTGCTGTTTCCTATGTCTAGCCCAAGGCCTAGGCCGTGTGGGTGCCCAGCTGATGAAGTCTTGTTGAGCGAGCAGGACTGCCCAGGCCACACAGTCCCTGGTGTGGACTAACCAAGCTTATTGAAGCCCCACCTCCAGCCCTGGGTCCTTGGTTACCTGGCTGTCACTCAGCTGCCATCCCTATTCTCTGTCTGCTTAGAATCCCCTGGTAAATTATATTCTTTTTTTTTTTTTTTTGGTTTTTCGAGACAGGGTTTCTCTGTGTATCCTTGGCTGTCCTGGACTCACTTTGTAGACCAGGCTGGCCTCGAACTCACAAAGATCCGCCTGCCTCTGCCTCCCAAGTGCTGGGATTAAAGGCGTGCGCCACCACCGCCCAGCTGGTAAATTATATTCTGTTTCATCTAAAATTTGTTTGTTTTTTGGTTTTTCGAGACAGGGTTTCTCTGTATATCTCTGGCTGTCCTGGACTCGCTTTGTAGACCAGGCTGGCCTCGAACTCACAGAGATCCGCCTGCCTCTGCCTCCCGAGTGCTGGGATTAAAGGCGTGCGCCACCACTGCCCGGCAATTTGTTTTTTTTTTTTTTTTTGGTTTTTCGAGACAGGGTTTCTCTGTGTAGCCCTGGCTGTCCTGGACTCACTTTGTAGACCAGGCTGGCCTCAAACTCGCAAAGATCCGCCTGCCTCTACCTCCCAAGTGCTGGGATTAAAGGCGTGCGCCACCACTGCCCAGCGGCAATTTGTTTTTTTGAGACAAGGTGTCACTCTGTAGCTCTGTCTGGTTGGCCTAGAACTTGCTATGTAGACCAGGCTGGCCTTGAATTCACAGAGATCTTCTGCCTCTGCCTCCCAAGTGCTGGGATTAAAGGTGTGCGCCACCACTGGCCTGCTAAGGTTATTTTATTTTTAATTTTGTGTGTGTGTGTGTGTGTGTGTGAGACTATGTCCCTGTAGATGGCTGCAGAAGCCAGAGATGTTGGATCCCCTGCAGCTGCAGTTACAGGTGGTTGTGAGAAACCCTATGTGGATTCTGGAAACCAAACTTGGGTGCGTGTGCTGGCTAGTCTTACTTCAACTTGACACAAGCTAGAGTCATCCGAAAGGAAGTAACCCCAATTAAGAAAATACCTCCACAGGATTAGGCTGCAGGCAAGCCTGTACGACATTTTCTTAGTTAGTTATTGATGGGGAGGGTCCCCAAGCCCATTGTGGGTGAAGCCATCTCTGGGCTGGTGGTCCTGGGTTCTGTAAGACAGCAGGCTGAGCAAGCCATGAGAAACAAGCCAGTGAGCAGCACCCCTCCACGGCCTCTGCATCAGCTCCTGCCTCCAGGATCCTGCCTTGATTTCCCTCTGTGATGCACTGTGACTTGGAGGTGTAATCTGAATTAAACCCTTTTCTCCCAAGTTGCTTTAGTCATGTGTTTCATTATGGCAATAATTACCCTAAGTAGGATAGCTGACCTTGAACTCCCAATCCTCTTGCCTGTATCTTCCAAGTGCTAGCATTGTAGAATTGTAGTACATACCCTGCTAACTTTGCAAAGGGACTGTCTGGGGTGAAGATGTCACTAGTCAGTTGGTAGCGTGCTTGCCTGGGATCATCCCATGACCTCAGGAATTCACAGTGACATATGCCCCTGATCCCAGCACTCCTGAAATAGAGGCAGGAGGATCAGAAATTCAAAATCGTTCTCAGTTGTACATGTTAAGTTTGAGGCTAGCTTGGGCTATGCTACATAAGAACCTGTCTCAGCCGGGTGTGTTGGCGCACGCCTTTACTCCCAGCACTCGGGAGGCAGAGGCAGGCAGATCTCTGTGAGTTAGAGGCCAGCCTGGTCTACAAAGTAAGTCCAGGGCAGCCAAGGATACACAGAGAAACCCTGTCTGGAAAAAAAAAAACCTATCTCAAAAACAAAAACAGGCTCTCAGTGCAAGAGGAAGCTCTTAGTCCTCATATGACTGATGAACTGAGGGGGCTGAGATGTGGGGGACGCCCCACACCAGAGGAGTAGGATAGGTGGGAGAGAGGGTAGAGGGTGGGAGGGTGGGACCGAGAAGGGTGGAGGGAGGGGGCTGTGATGGAGATGTAACTTGAAGTAATAAATAAATGTAATAAAAACAAAAACAAAAACAAACAGCCAGGTGGTGGTGGCACACGCCTTTGATCCCAGCACTCGGGAGGCAGAGGCAGGTGGATCTCTTTGAGTTCAAGGCCAGCCTGGTCTACAGAGTGAGTTCCAGGCCAGCCAGGGCTATACAGAGAAACCCTGTCTTGAAAAACCAGAAGAAGAAGAAGAAGAAGAAGAAGAAGAAGAAGAAGAAGAAGAAGAAGAAGAAGAAGAAGAAGAAGAAG
>CAJQZJ010032569.1:961763-978605 GCA_907164525.1 Lophiomys imhausi | reverse complement strand
AGAAGAAGAAGAAGAAGAAGAAGAAGAAGAAGAAGAAGAAGAAGAAGGCAACAAACAAACAAAATCCAAAAACCCCAAAGAGACAGAGTCTGGCAATATACTTTTAAGGGAGGCTGCTTGCTGTCCCTAAGTTAGGCAAAATGGCATGTGTTGGGAACAGAAACTCCCATCTACTCCTCTCCCATCTTATGTGACCTGCAAGCTAAGGTCACTTCAGGCGTGGTTATGGCTCTGACTTGTCCTTTTGTGGGGCACTCTTCATTCATTCTTTCATTTCTTGGAGGAAGTGCCCCTCTGACTGGTCTCAGTGGGTCTAGAGGAGACCCAGCTGGCCTATGTATTCTGTCCGGTCAACCCTGGGCAGGAGTCACCCGAAGGTAGGCAGTAAGGCCGGGTTTTTGTTTTTTGATGGCTTTTTTCAGATTTTATTTATTTTGTTGTATATGTATGAGTGGTTTTGCTCACACGTATGTCTGTCTGTGTGCCACCTACTTGCCTGGTCCCCACAGGTGTCAGGAGAGAGCATTGGACACCCTGGGACTAGATGACTAACGGTCAGCTGCTGGGTAGGTGCTGGGAACAGAACCTGGGTGCTCTGCAAGAACAAGTGCTCTTAAGCATTGAGCCCTCTCTCCAGCCCCATAAAACCAGGGCCCTCCCTGAGCCTTTGCTGTGCGCTGACCAATTGCTCCCTGTGGTCTCTCACCATTGCCCATGGACACGGGCAGAGGAAAGAAGTAGGCCCTGGGTTCCCACTGGGGCTCCTTTAAAGTCCTTTAAAGTCAACTCATCTGAACCCCGCTCACCTGCTTCTGCCCTGAGCAGACCCCCACTAACCCAGACCCAGCGCCCTCAGGGTGCTTTGCTGGCCAGGTGAGGGGATTTTGGCCTCAGTGCTGAGGAAATGAGCCTGAGAAGACTCACAAGTCAGAGAGTGAACCAGTGGTGCTGAGACTAGAGAGCTGGGGTCAGAGGTCTGTCACAGGATACCAGGCTTCTGCCACGAAGATACTTTCTGGCAGCCCGGTATCTGACCCACTTTCCTTCCAGCTTCAGAGAAGCCGTGACAGACATGCACACTGTGGGCACATCACCGTGGTTTGGTTCTTTTTAAAACCCTAAGGATTTGGATAGAGAGGAGGCTGAGGTCTTAGGGGTCAGGCTAATGCTAGTCCAGTGGATCCACGCTTCCCAGCCATGTCCCCATCCCAACCCCCACCCACCCCAAGGACCAGCCGGCGAGAAGCCACATCATCACCAGGATGATGGTGACACATGCCCTCTCAGCCTGGAAACTTCACCAAGGCTTTATTTATGCCTTGTCTAGATTTTTTATTATGTTTCATTTATTTTAATAATAAGTGTAGCTGTGTTGTCGTGGCACATGCCTTTAATCCCAGTGCTCAGAAGGCAGAGGCAAGAGGCAGATCTCTGAGTTCGAGGCCAGCCTGGTCTACAGAGTGAGTTACAGGACAACCAAGGCTACATAGAGAATCCCAGTCTTGAAAACCATAATAATAATGATGATGATGATAATAATAATTTAACTATTAAATAAATTATAATTAATAAAAACAATAATTATTGTAAATATATTTAAAAATCTAAATTTTTTTTTGTGTCCCCAAGTGAAGAAGAGCATGCGCCTGCCACATAATGTATGTGCAGATCAGAGGACAATGTGGGGGACTTGGTTCTCTTCTTCCTCCATGTGGGTTCTGGGGATTGAACTTGTGCCATCAAGCTTAGCAGCAAGCACTGATCCTCTTCACAGGCCCAAGGGCTTAAACAGTGGAAAAGACAGCCATGGGTCACAGGAGTCACAGAAAACGTTTGCGACTCCAGCCTGAGGTAACAACAGCTCATGTAAAACCCTGTCAAGTGTGGGATCCAAGAAGTGGCTGAGCCAGAGGAGAATGGGCTCTCCGATATAAGCCTTACTTTTCTTGGGGGGCCCATGGACTCTTTCAGCCCCTCAAGAAAGCTCAGGTGTCGCGTGTATTCTGTACCTTAGTGCCCGACGGTGTTACCCAAAGGCTGTAAGGCCCTGTGTGTGCGGGAGAAAGGCGATGCTAGAGAAGAGGGATGAAGGCCCAGGACCCATTGATACCCTGGATGATAGCAGGGTGAGGACCTCAGGAGCCTGGTGGCTTGTATGTCACTCTTTTCCTTCTTCACTGTCTCCCCTGTAGAGGAGGAAGTGGGACAGAGGTGGTGGTGGCCCGCACTTCCTGTTCCATGACATACTGGAGAGACTAATTGGGAGGAATAAACACAGGACACCAGAGGACAAAGACGACAGGGACCTCCCCAGTTCTCATCCTCCTCCAACTTTTTGATTATGCGCCAGACCAGCGGGCCTTCCTGTATTTAAGACTTTCCTCCTTCTACAGAGGGAGGTTCAGAATTGGGTTTTGCTTGAGATCAAACTCAAGGAGGCTGGGGGTGTAGCCCTGTGGGTAGAGTGCTGGCCTAGCATTCGCAAAGCCCTGAGTCTTGAGTCGCAGCTTTGTACAAACTCTGTGTGGTGCAAATTGAACACTAAGGAACTGGAGGTGAGGAGTTCAAGGTCATCCTGTAAAGCATAGTGAGTTGGCCGGCGGTGGTGGCGCACACCTTTAATCCCAGCACTCAGGAGGCAGAGGCAGGTGGATCTCTGTGAGTCCGAGGCCAGCCTGGTCTACAAAGCGAGTCCAGGACAGCCAGGGTTGTCAGGGCTGTTACACAGAGAAACCCTGTCTCAAAAAACAAAACAAAACAAAAAAAGCATAGTGAGTTGGAGGAGAACCTGGGCTATAACAGACTCTGTCTTTACAAAACAAATAAACAAAAGAAAACAACAAACAAATGCAAGCCCAGGGCTTCATGTATACAAGGCAAACATATCATCATCTGAGCCACGCCCTGAGCTCCCAGACTCAGGGTTTCAAACTTTGTTTTGTTTCATTTATGTATTTGTTTTATGTGCATGTGTGCATTTGTGTGGAGGTTGGAGGACAATTTGCAGGTTTGGTTCTTTCTTTCTACCTCATGGCTTCCAGGGATCGAATTCAGGTCACCAGACTTTACCACTGCATATTGGGGAGGAAAGGGTTTAATCCGCTCACACTTCCATGTTGCTGTTCATCATTATCACCAAAGGAAGTCAGGACAGGAGTTCAAGCAGGGCAGGAACCTGGAGGCAGGAGCTGATGCAGAGGCCATGGAGGGGTGCTGCTTATTGGCTGACTCCCGGTGACTTGCTCAGGACCATCAGCCCGGGATGGCACCATCCACAATGGGGTGACCCCTCTCCCATCAATCACTAGTTAAGAAAATGCCCTACAGGCCTGCCCAAAACCTGATCTCATGGAGGCATTTCTTCAACCGAAGTTCCTTCCTCTCTGACGACACTTGCTTTTGTCAGGTTGACATAAAACCAGCCAGTATGCCCACTATGCCATCTCAGCAGCCCAGACTCAGGAGTTCAGAAAGAACCAAACCACAGTGACCTCAGAATCTCCATCTTTGCTGAAACTGAAAGGAAGTTGGGCCAGGGGTGCATGTGCACCAGGAAGTGGTATCCCCTCAGAAGGATAAACATCTCCCAGGACTCCTCTGGGCCTTCCTAGAGGGGCTGCTGGGAACACAAGGAACCTGCTAGAAATAATGGATGAGTTTCACAAGCTCCCAATTGCCTTTATCTACAAATAGATGGGAAAATTGGGAAACTTGTCCCTTCCCAAAGCTGGGCTGACCTACATCCCCAAAGGGCTCCTGAGTGATCAGGGATGCAGAGGTTCCAGGCTGTGTCTGGAAACCCAGGGTATTCTCACTTAGTATCCACTTTTAAGCAGTTGCCCTTCAGGTACAGAGGCAGAACTTCATTGTTGAGATCTGGGGCTAGGCCCTAGGGTGCCTGCTATGGGTAGGACCTCAGGAAGTCCTTAGGAGTGTGTGGCCTGGAGAGTTCTGTCCTGGACTTGCTGTCTCTGGGGCCTCATTACTTTCTGCTGAGCATCAGCTCAGCCCAGTCTTCTGTTTTGTGTATTGCTTCTCTGCCTTTTTATTATTTGATTTTATTTGCTTCCCACCATCAAAGGGAAGCCAGCTCTTTCTTCCTGCCTACAATCCCTCTTTTGTTTTTATTGTTGTTATTGTAGCACTGGGGTAGACCCCAAGGACACTATGCTTAGCAGCCCCTGACCCACACTCCCAGCCCCTCTATCTGGGTTTTATTTAGATAATTTACTAGTTTAGGGCTACGGACTGATTGGTAGAAAGTGTGTTTTCATAAGTTTCCCTAAGTTCTTAGGAAAGCCTTCTTTGATCTTTGTATAATTCATCTCCATGTCTCAGAAGTTTTCTAAACAAACGTCTGTTCCTGCCCCACCCTTAACAGCATAAATGAGTTGAGAAGTATAGACTTGTATTCTGGGGGATCCTTTTCCATAAAACTCTCCTAGCTAACAAGGCCTTTAAGATGCAAGCCTTAGGCATTGCTTTTAAAACCATATCCCTATCCTAGGGAAACCCTGGGGTTAGTTATCCCCCTAGCTTCTTGAAAGTACCATAGAAACTGGACTTGGTTGTAATTCTAACCCTTGGGAGGCTGAGGCAGAAGGATTACCACTGGTTTGGGCCATTCTGGGCTATTAGAGATCCAGTTCAGTCTAGGCTATAAAAATCTTAATAAGATAATTAATTAATTAATTAATTAATAATAAAAGAAAGAAAGAAAGAAAACCCAAACTTACAACTGGGAGGAGAAATGCAAGCCTTTCTTTAAATAATATTTAAAATATTAATGTGTGGTGGTTTTTTTTTTGGAGACAGGGTCTTTACCCCAGGCTAGCCTGAAACTTGATATGTAGCCAAGGACTGTTACTGTCTTGTGGTTCTGATTAGATTCATTTTCTCCATTGACTAAAAATGTATAAGATTATTTGTTTGGTTTGGTTTTGTGTGGTTTGGTCTTTTGAGACAGGGTTTCTCCATGTAACCACCCTGGCTGTCCTGAAACTTGCTCTGTAGACCAAGCTGGCCTCAAACTCACAGGGAGCCACCTGCCTCTGCCTCCTGAGTGCTAGGATTAAAGGCGTGCGCCACCACCGCCTGACTAAACTGTTTATTATAAGGCAGGAAAAAAAAATCTCAGCAACAGGTGACACTTTATTACAAGTGAAGAAACACACACACACACACACACACACACACATACTCATACTCATTCACACACACACAGAGCAAAACGGCACTGAGAAAGACTTCTTGCAGAGCAGAGAGAACCTGAAATACACTCACTCCCCCCCCCACCACCAAGGACCAGGGATCTTGTGATCTTAGTGACCTGGGATGGGTCCCCCCCCCAATTTGTTGTTGATCCACTGAAACTAGGAAAGGGGAGCTGACAGGCTCACAACTTCAGGTGAGTATGCTCAGAACTGGCCTTCCTCATGTCCGTGGCCAGCCAGGACAGGTCAGCTGCCAGGGGCCTGCTGGTGGGAGACCAAGCTTCCCACAGGCCTTTGTCTCAAGTCTGAGGGTGAGGAAGAAGTCAAAGTCCATTCCCTTTATTATCTAAGTGTCTCCTGCCCCCATCTGTCACCCTGTCAGGGATCTATCAAGCTCTAGGTTCCTCAGGATGACTGCGAACTTCAGATCTGCCCCCACCCACCTTCTTATTGCTGGGATCACAGACCCACACCACCACAGCAGGTTTTATATCAGACTTTTTTTTTTTTTTTTGGTTTTTCGAGACAGGGTTTCTCTGTGTAACAGCTTTGGCTGTCCTGGACTAGCTTTTGTAGACCAGTCTGGCCTTGAACTCACAGAGATCCGCCTGCCTCTGCCTCCCAAGTGCTGGGATTAAAGGCTATATCAGACTTTTAATTTAGCATTTTTGTTTTTGAAACAGTCTCATGGAGAGCAGGGTAGCCCGACCTAGAACTCCTTGTGTAGCTGAGGCCAGCTTTGAAACTCTAATTTTCTTAATTTTTTTTTTAGGTTTATTTTATACTCACGAATGTTCTTCCTGAATGTATGTATGTATGTATACCACCATGGGTGTGCCGGGTGTGCCGGTCTGGGGAAGCCAGAAGAGGGTGTCAGGTGTCCCTGGAACCAGAGTTACAATCCTGGTCCTCTACAAGCAGACTCTAGATGGCTGAGCCATCTCTCCATCTCCATCCCAGCTTTTTATTTTTAGATTCTTATTTATTTCAGCAGAAAAACTCTCCAAATTCCTTATAACACAGATAGCAACTCATCCTTAGTGAAGTTCAGGAGAAGAGACCCTTCCAAAGACATACGTCAGCCCACATGCTAGAGAAAACATGTGATGCACTTCTGCTGAGTCCTTGACTTAACATGGCAAGGATTACTGCACGTGTGTCCTTTGTCATATGACGCAGTAGGGTCAGCTCTGGAAATTTCTTAGGAACAGAGAACAGCCTCGGACCCAGACTCTTGGATGAGTAGGCTGCTGACAAGGCGCGGCAGCCAGGGAGTTACAGTTTTAACTTGCACGCATCTCACATTAATCATCGTGGAGTTCAGTGAAAACTTTGTTCCTGTTCCTCCTTAATAGAAATAGTAAGAGGAGAAGCGTACAAGGGATTAGGAGAGAAGAAAGTCTGAACTGCAAATTCCATTCCATTCACCACAATTTATGTGATAGCTATCAGGGGACAACTCCCAAGAACCTTTTCCTCTTGACCTTGTGTCCTTCCTGTATTTTGATGACCCTGCTGGGTGTGTGGTCTAGGCAGGACTCTGTCTCCCAGCAGCACTGACCACCAAGTGCCAGCACTTTGTACAGGCCACTGAGATGTGGTTGAAGGGGGGCTTGGATGGTCTTTGGGGCGTGTGTGGGTCAGGCCGAGTGGGGTTTGTAGTCAAGGGTCCATCTGTCTCCAGGCCATAGGTGACTTTAGCCTCCCACCCAGCTCTGCCTCTGGTTCTAGGACCAAAAGGACTTGGCTTCAAAGGGTTTACAATTTGGTTAAGGAGAAAAGAAAAATTACATAAAAGCCATTTCTTTCTCTGTGTGTTAAGGATTCTAATCGGAGCATCCCACCAGATGCCCTGAACTGCAGAGATTCTGAAACCAGAGTGTGCTGGTTAACATCAGAGCTGTCTATGCGCAGGGCAGTGTGCTGGTGAGAAGCTGGGCCGTCCAGCACTCATACCCTTGAACGTCAGTATAAGGGCCAGCTCCAACTGCTACCGTCCATTTTACTAGTGCCTGGGTTTAAATATTTTATAGGGTTTGATGCCTTCAATCCACTCTGTTACACTCAGTAGATATTTATTTCTTTGTTTGTTTGTTTTTAAGACAGGGTTTTGTTTTGTAGCCCTGGTCCTCCTGGAGCTCACTCTGCAAACCAGACTGGCCTCACACCCCAAGAGATCCGCCTAGCTCTGCCTCCCAAGTGCTGGGATTAAAGGCGCACACCTTTAATTTTTTTGTTTTTTTGTTTTTTTTTTAAGATTTATTTTATGTATATGAGTGCTCTATCTGCATGTACACCCACAGCCAGAAAAGGCCATCAGATCACATCGTGGATGGTTGTGAGGCACCATGCAGTTGCTGGGAATTGAGCTCAGGACCCCTGAAAGAGCAGCTAGTGCTCTTCACTGCTGAGCCAACTCTCCAACCCCTTATTTTTGTTTTTGTTTTTTTGTTGTTGTTGTTGTTTTAAAGAAGGAAGGCTTTCCTTTGCTTCTCATTCTGGAGGGATATGGCCCACCATGGGGGATGCATGTGGCAGGCAATGCCATGGTGTCAGCCGTGTCACTGAGGTTTTTCACACTTGTCAGGAGTGCTCCAAACCCAACACTTTAATTGCTGCACAGAAATCAGGGTGGGTCAGCATTTGCCTCCAATAGAGGTCCTGTTACCCTGATCAGAATCCTCATTATTTTCTCGTTGTGTGTTCTCTCCTACAGAATGTATCTGCAGGAAGGCAGAGAAGGCTGGACAATGACTAACTACCACAGGTGCTCACGGGCAATTCCAGCACCTACTGTAGTGACTCACATAGAAGGTCCTCAAAAGACTTTCGGGAGGCTGAAACATGTGGAAGGAAGTAGAAGCTTCCTTGTACAAACAACCCGAAGCCCCCTGGGTCTGCCAGTCAGTGGCCAGTGAGATAAAGCTAATTGTCTCAGGATCACCCGACCCCACGTCTGCCAGCTCCCTTAGAAACAAAATGAGGAGGATAATGCAGTCTTCCCCGGCTCCTCAAAGAGTGAAACATAATCCCAGTACTCAGAGGTGGAGGCAGGAGGATGAGCCCTGGCCGTGGTGGTACACGCCTTTAGTCCCAGAACTCAGGGGGCAGAAATAGGCACATCTCTAAATTCAAGGTAAGCCTGGTCTACAGAATGAGTTCCAGGACAGCCAGGGCTACATAGAGAAACCCTGTCGTGAAAAATAAAACAAACAAACAAAGAAAGAAAAGAAAAGAAAAGAAAAAAAAAGGCAAGAAAAGAAACACAGAACTACTCAATGGCCCAAAAGTTCCAGTCTTGGGTATATGCCTGAGAGAAAGATAAAAATAGTGTATTTCGCTGGGTGTGGTGGCTCACGCCTTTAATCCCAGCAGTTGGGAGGCAGAGACAGGTTGATCTCTGTGAGTTCAAGGCCAGCCTGGTCTACAGAGAGAATTCCAGGACAGCCAAAGCTGTCTGTCTCAAAGAGAACCCTGTGTCAAAAAAAAAAAAATAGCCAGGGCTCAGTTACACAGAGAAACCCAGTCTCAACCCCCCTCCCAAAAGTAGTGTATGTCCATATAAAAATCACACGTGACAACTTCATAGCAGTGAATCTAGAAGTGAAAATGGAAGAAGGGGCTGACACAAGGTACACGCAGAAAGCCTTAAAAATAGTAAGCCAGGGCCAGCTAGATGTCTCAGCTCTGGTAAAGGTACTTCCTGTGCAAACCTGCAATTGATCTCAGGGACTCACATAATGCTCACATAATGGTAGAAAGAGAGAATCAGCCCCCCAAGGTTGTCCTCTGGCATCCCAGTATTTGTGACCCCACAGGTTAAAGGGAAAGTTGAGAGAGCTGGAGGCTTATTCAGTCCAACATCACAGGGTTTGGACCTTCATCAAAGGCCACCCTTTGCCACTATTCTGCCCCCATACCCCTCCCTGAACTTGCTATATAGACCAGGCTGGCCACAAACTCACAGAAATACACCTGCCTCTGTCTCCTGAATGAGTGTTGGGGTTAAAGGCATCACTATCGTACTCAGCTTCCCTACATTTTTTAGATAAGGTCTCAGGTAGCCCAGAATGACTTCAAATTCACTACATACCCAGGGTGGCCTTGAACTCCTGATCCCCTTGTCTTCACTCTACAAATGTTGGCATTTCAGGCATATGCTCCTATACCTGTCCTCCACCACCATCCTCCACACACCACTATCATTTCCTGACCAAAGCTGTGACAGAAGTCATTCATTTCAGAAGTATTTGCTGGATACCTGCAAACACTGGATCACTGTTGTAGGAACTGGGATGAGCAACCCATCACTGATTTTGTCCTTTTAATCTGTGACTGTAACCTGGGAGTGGTCCAGCTGACCCTCCATGACGTCAGGAGCCTCCAGGCTCTTGTTCGCACCTCCGGAGTTCGTCTTGATCATTACTTACAGGTCAGACTTTGTCCCCTTGGTCATTGTCTGAGGGAAAGGTGTACCTTCTGACTATCACCCACAGCCTGACAATGGGACTGTGTCCAGTCAAACTTTGATCTAGGGAAGGCTGGTGGTATCTTACGCTGGGACAAGCAATCTTTCCTCTATCTCGTCCAAGTCCCTGGCTTTGTGCCTTTTACGTGTTTACCCACCAGGCCTCCTGAGTGCCTCTTCCATACGTGACTTCTGAGACCTGGGTCATGCATGCAGGAGGACCGCGCAACTGACATCTTTGAGATCGTCAGGCAAATAAGTTAGAGACTTCCTGTTACATTTGGGGAAACTGAGGCCTTGACTGGGATAAGGATAAATCCCTGAAAACTGGCAGATTCTAGGTGGAATTTCTCAGACTGTGGAAGCAAATCGCAAGTCCAGTAGTGCTTCCAAATTATAAATGTAACGAATAATTTTATGGTTGTGGTCGATTATCCAAGTGTGTTTCTTTTGTTAGTGCTGGGGACCTAACTGGCTTGGTACTTGGTAGATAAGCTCTGAAGCACTGAGCTCCCCCATGCCATGGGAGCTTCTGTGAGGACTGGGGGTTAATATCAAACTGAGAGGATGGGGACTCTTGTGATAAGCTCATGAGTGAACTCCTTGAGGTGTCAGGCTTTCAGCAGATGCTTGAACCCCATGTGTTGGGTGTGGCTTGGGCCACAGTATGAATGGGAGAGAATGAAGTAGACGAAGGGGTTAAGAGTTAAATTACATCCTACTTATATTCGGCACCACTGCCTTTGGGTTTTTATTTATTTGTTGTGCTGAGGACAGAACCAACTTCCTCACTTAAGCAGGCAAGTGGACCAAGCTACACTCTCAGGCTCCAGGAGTCTTCAAACACAAGGAATAAGTCTCAGCCCAGAAAGGAGTGGGAACTTGGATCTGTTGCCTGACTGCTGGGCCCCCTGCCCTCACGGTTTGGTAGGCCTTGAGACGTAATCTCAGGGACCCTCTGTTGGATCAGAGGGTCAGCTGACTGGAAGACAGTGCTATTGTATGTAAAAGGCTCTTAAGCATTGTCTATTCCAACTGTGTCAAGTGGCAGACAACTTAATCCCCCTGGAAGGAGATCCCACTGGTTGCCAATGCAGCCCAGGAAGCTCAGGCACAGGTCTCGGAGACAGGTGAGTGGCTGCAATTGCGAACTTTCCCTGGTGATTCTCCTGGGGGATGGCTTGGTTTAAGGGAAGGTTCATTTTTCTTTACAAAGAAGGCATTACTAGGTACTAGGCTTCTGTGTTACAGATCTCTGTCACTTTGCCTTAGACACACCCATGGCTGCGCCATATTGGGAAAGAAATGCAGAATGGAAAAACTGGACTCAAGGGTGTACAGGATCAGGGGTTGAGGCTAGGGGATATGAAGTGACTGGAAGCTACTGGGAGGTTTCATTCCCATGCATTGTTGGTTCTGTGTCCCAGGCTGTTCTCTCTATCTCTTGGTTTTTCAAGACAGGGTTTTTCTGCGTAGCCTGTCCTAGAACTCACTTTGTAGACCAGGCTGGCCTCGAACTCACAGGGATCTGCCTGCCTCTGCCTTCCAAGGGCTGGGATTAAAGGCATGCGCCACCACACCTAGCCAACCATTACTTCTTTCTGGGCTGTGACTTTCATGGTGCTCCAAGAGCATGGGCCTTCGCTGACAGTAGAAAGAGCGCCTTGGAGTCCGGAGGCCCAGAGCAGAATCTTGGGTTGATTGACTGCGGTCAAATTTAAAGAGCCCTGTCTTTGTGAGCAGCTAGGCTCAGACCTTCGCTCCCCCTCCCCCTTACAGAGGATACAATCTGGGGAAAGATGCTCTCTATTTTCAGAGCCTCATTATCCTCAACACCAAGAGGAGGCCAGTCCATTTCAAGCCCATTCAGTCTATTCACTCCTCCTAGATGTTTTGTGACAAACCTGGGGACAGGAATGTCACTTGGTCTATTGGAATATCCAGAAGGCAACACTGATAACTATTCCAGGCCACTCTAGGTTACAGAGTAAGAAAGTTCCAGGCCAGTCTGGGTCACAGAGACCATGTGTCAAACGAAACAAAAAAGCAAAATGTGGAGTAGACCTGGAATCCTAGCAGAAGGCAGAGGCAGAAGCAGGAAGATCAACTTGAACATGAGTTCACGGCCAACCTCAGCTACATACTGAATTTGAGACCAGCTTTGATTACACCAGACTCCATCTTAAGAAACAAAACAGTTTTGAGGCCAGCCTGGTCTACAAAGCGAGTCCAGGACAGCCAGAGCTGTTATACAGAGAAACCCTGTCTCGAAAAACCAAAAAAAAAAAAAAAAAAAAAAAAAAAGAAAGAAACAACTTGGGGCAGGGCTCTGTTCTTATCTTTCCAGGAGAATCGAAGCGCCCATTAGGGGAGCCTGGGGACGGCTGGACAGCGGAAACCTCAGCAAAGAGCAGAATCAGGCACCAAGGAGGACGAGTGACCCAGTTGATTCTGCCTGGCAGACTTCCTCAATAGCTGTCTCCATCGGGGGCCTGCAACCACGGCAATCCAATGTCGCTGGGACCGGTCAGCTCTACACAATGCCCCGGCAGGAACCTCAGTGAAGCCTGCAAGATCAGCTTCTGCCTACAAACTCCTTAGGTCATCTAAACAGCTGAGAACAGAAGGACTGAACATAAAAGGATTGTACTAACATTTTTAACCATTTTTTCCATTTGGGTTCGGGCCCCAAACAGGTCTACTATGACCCAAATCAGCAGGAAGTCACTTTAAGAGAGCGACGTCCCATGCCCAGAGGGTGGGGAGGGTGTTTCTCTGCCCTTCTTTTTGGTTATTTGAAGGATAACTGAAAACTCTGTTATGTAGCAGAAGAGACTACAAGCTGATAAATGGTCCTGTCTTAATGGGTTTTGGAGGTTAGCCCCAGGGACTTCCTACTTTTCCTTTTCTGTATCCTTCTTCCTCTCCTATGTAGGAGTGCATAGGCTTGAGAAAAATGAGACATAGACATAGCACAGGAAGGTCCAAGAAGAAGGGGCAGATTATTGAATATGCCCTTATACCTTTGTATATTGATACAAAATTAGTAGTATATTTGGCTAAAGTGGTATTGACCATTGTTTATTGTGCAAAAATAAGATTGTATTGGATTACATCAGTATTGATCTTTGTATATGGATACAAAATTAAGATTATAGTTGGCCACAATGGTATTGACCCTTGTATATGGACGTAATATTAAGATTGTGTTGGACTACATAGGCATTGATCTTTGTATATTGATACATAATTAAGAGTATATTTAACCACAATTGAATAGATCTTTGTATATTGATACAAAATTAAAGGTAACGCTTCCTAATGGTATCATACCTAGAGATACTTAAAAATAAAATGTGAAGCTCTAGCCTCTTGATACCAACCGTCTAAAACGGTCTAGGATAGTTAAGTAAAACAAACTCCTAGTCAGGCAAACATGTCACTTTGTTAGCTACTATGACAGTCTATCACAGATATTCTCTAAACTACCCAGTAATCAAGTTGCTAAGAGACAAGCAACATTTGCTTATCTAAATACAAGAGATGAATAGGGCATCTTCAAAAACCCCAAGAGATCTGCAGAATATGGCATTCAAAGATGTTATCTTAAATTAAGATTTTCTTTTTTTTGATATCGAGACATATCAGCTCCTGACAGCACCCCCTATTCTACTCCAAGTAGAAGATAAGCATCGAAGAATCTCCAGTGTGAGATGGTTGAATTAGTGGCAAGCCTATCTCTTGGCATGAAAAAACCCCTTGCTCCAACTGCAGACAGACTGCTGTCCAAAAAGGACAAAACTTGGTAGCAGGGAAGTCGACAGCCTAACTCTGCCAAGACAGGGTAGGTAAGTCCTTCATAATCCCTGCTCTACAACAAATGTCTGTCAGAGAAACAGGACCCAAAGGCTGAAGACTGATGCAGGAATGTATGGAGAGGAAATGGGAACTGTCCAGGCAGTCACTGGTATGTCTTTTCTTAGTTTTGGAAGCTGCAGGCCCTGCACTTCCTATATAAGCAGATATATTTATCCCTCTCAGGTCTCTGAGGTGGTTGAAGAATAGATAGCTAGAGTCTCATAGTTAAATTTTGAGCTGTTTAGGAATCAAGAGGGTGTTATAGATCTAAGAAGATACTCTTAAAAGTGTGTTGCAAGTTAGTATGAATGTTGAATCAGATATAGACCTTTAAACTCATGGAGATGGTTAGATAGTAGAATGTTAAAGTCAGGGTCCAAATATGTATAAACTGGACATTGGGAAGGTATACTGGGCCATTTAACTCTCATAAATGTGGCATATTTATATCTGTTGTTTTGTATAGTATTCACTGTTATAAGAGAAGGAACCATCTGTTGGACTGAAAGGGGAAACTTCTGGGGGGAAGAGGGTGGAAGGGCGGGATAGGAAGGGGGAATAGGGAGGGGTTTGTGACTGAGATGTAACTTGAAGAAAAAAAATAAAGTATTTAAAAAAAAATAAAAAAAGAAACAAAACAACACCGGGCGAGGTGGTGCACGCCTTTAATCCCAGCACTTGGGAGGCAGAGGCAGGCTGATCTCTGTGAGTTCAAGGACAGCCTGGTCTACAAAGTGAGTCCAGGACAGCCAGGCCTACACAGAAAAACCCTGACTTGAAAAACCTAAAAAAATAGAAAAGCACAGATAGTTTTGGATTGAGCTAAACATTGATTGCCATGCAGCCTTAGAATTTGCTCATCAGAAAAGGGTAGAGGTACTCACTGAGGATGAGAGAGAGAGAGACAAAGAGAGAGAGACTTGAGGTAGAATTAGAATGAAACTATATAAGAAATACATTTCTTCTTTTATTTTCTTTCTCTCTTTTGTTTTTCTGTACAGGGTTTCTCTATATAGCCTTGGCTGTCCTGGAACTTGATCTGTAGACCAGGCAGAAACACAACTTCAAGAGAAAAACTTTCGGTGTGTGTACATGTTTGTGTGTACAGGTGTGTGTGTGCGCGTGCGCGTATGAGTGTGTGTGTGTGTGTGTGTGTGTGTGTGTGTGTGTGTAATCTAGAAGTCAACCAGAGCACCATCCACCTTGGTTTTTTGTTTTGTTTTATTTTTCAGCCAGTCTTTTTTTTTTTTTTTTGGTTTTTCGAGACAGGGTTTCTCTGTTTAACAGCTCTGGCTGCCCTGGACTCATTTTGTAGACCAGGCTGGCCTCGAACTCACAAAGATTCGCCTGCCTCTGCCTCCCAAGTGCTGGGATTAAAGGCGTGCGCCACCACCGCCCGGCTTTTTTCAGCCAGTCTTATATTGTAGCTTTGGCATGCCTGGAACTTGCTATATAAACCGAGCTGCCCTCAAACTTTAGATAGTCACCGGCCTCTGCCTCCTGAGTGCTGGGATTAAAGGTGTATGCTGTCGTGCTGGCTTATACCTTTTTCTGCCTTGGTTTTAGAGACAGGGTCTGACACTGAGACTGGAGCTTGTTGCTTTGACTAGGCTGGCTGGCCTGGGCGCCTCGGGGAGCCACCTCCCCAGCATGAGGTTACAAGCAGAAGCCTCCACGCCCAGCTTTTTGACCCTGGTTCTAGGGATGAAATGCAGGTCCTTGTGCTTCCACAGCACAGCATTTATTGAGTGAGAGAGCTATTTCCCAAGTCCATGTTTTGCTTCTTTTAATCCCAGTGTGCACCAAGTGAGAGAACCAGAGGTGGAGAATGTGTGCCCTCACTACATACATGCCCAATAATCTGTTGATTATTGAAAGGTCGAGTGGAGGGAGCTGTGAAGTAAGGAGGGACACTGTGCATCCTTATTTGAGGCACAGCACTCTAGAGGGAAGGGGGTTAGTTCCTGACCGGTCCAAGGAGGAGCCTTGGCTAAACTCTTAGCCAATATCAGAATCATCAGGGAAGCCACACCTGGTCTTGAAGTTCTGAAATCCCAGCTACTCAAGAGGCACACAAGATTTTGATTTTTTTTTGTTTTATTCTTGTTTTTAAAAAGGGAGGGGGGCTAAGGGATGTTGCTTAGTGGTAGAGTCCTTACATAACTTGCTTGTGGTTCTAGATTCAGTCCCCAGCACCTAATAATAAATAATCCAACCCCAATTACCAGAGAGTCCATGAGAAAATGTGGATTACAAAGGACAAATTAAAGAGGTGTAACTTTATTCTGGAATCTTGTTTGTTCTAGCCCCAGAGACCCTCAAGTGTTTCTGATATGCAGTTGGGTTTTGAAGTGACTAACTTCAGGTAGTGGGTGCTAGAGACCCTGGAGTGTTCTTCTCTATAAAACACCAATTCTAAGACAGGTTCAAAACTGTAATCTCAGCACTTGAGAATCTGAGGCAAGAGGAGAGACATCAGTTTGAGACTAGCTCAGGTTATATAGTGAGTTCAGACTAGCCTGGGCTAGAGTGAGACCATGCATATCTCACAACAACAACAACAACAACAACAAAAATCCACCAAATAAAACCAACGAAACAAACGTATTTTGGGTTTGCTGCAGTTTCTGATGTGGGACCTGGAGTGATTTCTCCTTCATCTCTTGTCTAACAAAGATGAGGTGAGATGGAGCTTCAGAACATCCTAAGGCTCAGTAAACTATCACAGTGTGACACTCTGATAAATGCTTAGACAAGCCGGGCGGTGGTGGCGCACGCCTTTAATCCCAGCACTTGGGAGGCAGAGGCAGGCGGATCTTTGTGAGTTCGAGGCCAGCCTGGTCTACAAAGCGAGTCCAGGACAGCCAGAGATATTCAGAGAAACCCTGTCTCGAAAAACCAAAAAAAAAAAAAAATGCTTAGACAAGTTTCCAAGGCCTGAAGAACACTGAAGCCAGCCTTGGAGAAAAAGATTAGAGGAGTTTGACATGTGAAAACTTCCAGAAGGATAAATCTGACCAATAAGCAGTCCCTGCCATTATGTTCACAGATGGTCCTGGATCTTGCCGTAGAGGAAGAGAACACATACACACAGACACAGAGATACACAGGGACACACACACAGACACAGATACATACATACACATGTGTAGAGAGATATACACACACAGACACACATGCACACACAGGCACACACAGATATATGCACACATATGCATCGAGACACACACACAGACAGACACACACAGACACAGATGCATACATACACATGCATAGAGAGATATACACACACAGACACACATG
>CAJQZJ010032569.1:932368-947576 GCA_907164525.1 Lophiomys imhausi | reverse complement strand
ACACACACACACACACACACACACACACACACACACACACACACACAGATTATGCCTTCACTATCAGCAGAGACTAAGATTGTAAGGTGGGGATTATGCTGGGCGGGAAGAATATTTTGGGTTCAGTGTGGAGGCTGAGAGGAGCTAACATTGACAGGAGGGGCTGGAGAGATGGCTCAGCAGTTAAGAGCACTGTCTGCTCTTCCAGAGGTCCTGAGTTCAATTCCCAGCACCCACATGGTGGCTCACAACCATCCACAATGTGATCTGACGCCCTCTTCTGGCTGCAGGTGTGCATGCAGACAGAGCATTCATATACATAAAATAAATAAATAGTAAATTAAAAAAAAACATTGACAGGAAAACTGTCAGAGGAGGTCCCTCAGCTCTGAGCCTTAAATGAGCCCCGTGACCTCAAGTTGCTTAACTAATAGTGAACTCCTTAACCAAAAGTAGCAGCTATGAGTGGGAAGACCATGTGCCAGGATTCTGGACACACTCTGCACATTATTCTGGGTGAGTGACTCTGTATTTGGGAACTATAATACATGGGCATGGGTACACTTAGAAATTCCACAGACCTGTTCCACTTGCCCATACTCACAAGTCCAAAGAAGGGGGAGCTCACCCTCTCCCTTTAGAGAGCTCTCCTTTGAGCGGACACATCCCTCCTTGGTCTTCGCTGAGGTAGGGTGTATCATGGGGAAGCCTGGCTTGATTGAGGACAGGTCCTCAGTTCCTTTGACTCCCCATCTGTCATTTTAAAATGTATTCACATATCTGTCTTGGAATCGCTTATGGATTTGTTGAACTAGGTCTCATTTTCCTATTTCCAAGTTCTTGGAAAAACCTTGAGCTGATGTGAGTACTTCTGTGGATGCTCCAGAATCGGAGGACACCTCATTTGTGACACAGCGGGACTGACTGTTTCACCCCCAAATGTTCTTTCTCTTCAGCCTCCCTGACTAAAGTGATTTCCAGCTTCACTGCCTTGAGGTAAATAATAATGAGAGTAGGTCCTCTTATTACTATGCTGAGGAGTAATCCCAGGTCTCATGCTGACTAAACACATACTCTACCATGGAGTTGTGTCCGCAGCCCTAATCATGTTTCTTTTACAGGTGGTTTTTAAGACCTGGTCTCTGGCCTGATTTCTTTAGTCTCATTGAGCCCTAAAGGAGGTTAGCCAAGGCTTGTTCTCTATTAAATTTTTTATTTTATCTTATTTATTTATTTATTCATTTATTTAGTTTTTAAGGACAAGGGTTTCTCTGTGTAGCCCTGGCCGACCTGGACTTGTTTTGTAGACCAGGCCACCCTTGAACTCACAGAGATCCTCCTGCCTCCGCCTACTAAGCATTGGGATTAAAGGTGTGTACCACCCAGTCTGGTGTAAAATAACTTTTTTTATAGTTAATTTTTTGTGCACTATCAAAATGATTCTGGGAGGGGGTGAGGCAGGGTCAGTTTCCAGCATCCACATGTTGGCTCACAACTCCTTGTAACTATAGGTCTGATGATGGCTTCTTGGTGGTGCCTTGGGCGCCAGGCACACAAGGCACGCATGCATGCATACATACATATACGTACATAGAGGCACACATTCATACACATAAAATCTCATGAAATAAAGTAAAAAACTTTTCTAGGGTCTAAGGAGACAACTCAGTGGTTAAGCTCTTGCCATTCAAGGGTAAGGATTTTTTTTTCCTTGTGCACAGCTTCAATTCCAACACTTGGGAGATAAGGGTACTCAAATCTCTGTGAGTTTGAAGCCAGCCTGATGAACAGAGCGACATTCCAGGACAGTCAGGGCTACATAGAGAAACCCTGTCTCAAAAAAACCAAAAACCAAAACCAAAACAAACAAACAAAACCTGAAATAAAATTGGGATGAAGCCGGGAACATGCACATACTTGGAGTATGTACCTGCAACTCCATTATCAGGAAGATTAGAAGTTCAATGTAGCCGGGCGGTGGTGGCGCACGCCTTTAATCCCAGCACTTGGGAGGCAGAGGCAGGCGGATCACTGTGAGTTCGGGGCCAGCCTGGTCTACAAAGTGAGTCCAGGACAGCCAAGGATACACAGAGAGACCCTGTCTCGAAAAACCAAAAAAAAAAAAAAAAAGAAGTTCAATGTCAGCTTTGGCTACATAGAAAATTTAAGGTCAGCATAAGCTGCATGAAACCCCATCCCAAAACAACAACAATAACTGCTAAGGAGTCGAGACTAGAATGTGTGAGAGCAGAATCACTGGGGCAGAATTTATCCAGTGTCTTGGGGGATGGACAGAGGGATGCTAAGGCCATCTGGAAGCTTAGTGTTTGAAGGAGGGGAGACAGTAAAAATCAAAGAAGGGTCAACAAAATCCACATCATTTTATTACATATCAGAAGAGAAGCAGCAATTTTCGTATTCCTTGGTCATTTAATGGGTATTAAATTTTAATTTACTAGATGCTGAGCATGGTAGCGTACTCCTCTAACCCTGTAGGACCTTGGGACACTCAGGAAGCTGAGGCAAGGATGGAGAGGTCAGGCTAGCCTGTTGTATAGCAAGTTCAAATCTACCCTGGTTGCCTAGATAGTAAGACTATCTCCTAGATCTTTGTTGCCTAAGTTGCTGAGGTTTGAACCCAGGGCCCCTTTTGTGCTAGGCAGACACTCTGTTGATATTAGAGCTGCATCTTCAGCCCCAGAAGAAAAAGAACAAACCTAGAGTCTAGCACGAAATGAGAACCAACCAAAGTGTAGCAATTTAATTGGTCAGTGTGGTCAGCCCCTGGAGCTGAAAATGAAGAGGCCGTTGAAGAACTGCTTAATACTCTGTGGTTACACATTAAAGAGAGAGAACTTCTTCTTCCTCCATTTCTGGCAACTCTGTTGTAATGCCAGGTACTATGAACTTAATTTTGGGTTCTTTTGGGCACAGAAGGAGAGAGGAGTGAGGTTGGATTGTGAAGTCTGTTCTATGGATAAAGCTGGGAATGGTTGGCAAATGCCTGTAATCCCAGAACTGGGGGAGTTGAGGCAGGAGGACAGGAGGATGAGCAGTTCAGGGTCATCTTCAGGTACATAGTGAATGCAAGGCCAGCCTGAGCTACCAGAGACCCTGCCTCAAAGAAAATAAGACTGGGTATGATGGCCCATGCCTTTAGTCCCAGTGCTCAGGAGGTAAAGGCAGGAGGATCTCTCTGACCCTGGCCAGCCTGGTCTACAGACTGAGTTCCAGGCCAATCGCAGAGTTGAGAACTTGAACTTGGGTAGTTTGCATAGCCCAGAGGAAGCTTAGAGTCTGCAATGCATCTGAATGAACTATGGGACTGGCTGGGATCTACAGGTTATTAGTGGGGCCACACAACGTCACAAGGTATAAAGAAAAGCAATGAGCCGGGCGGTGGTGGCGCACGCCTTTAGTCCCAGCACTCGGGAGGCAGAGGCAGGCGGATCTCTGTGAGTTCGAGGCCAGCCTGGTCTACAAAGCGAGTCCAGGACAGCCAGGGCTGTTACACAGAGAAACCCTGTCTCGAAAAACCAAAAAAAAAAAAAAAAAAAAGAAAAGCAATGAAAAATGATAAAGAAGGATCCAGTGTACTGGGTGCTATGAGCTGCATTGCCAGGTGCAGGGCATGGCTTTAGGACTCTCTGGGGTGGGAGGTAACAAAGGATTTACCGTTCAAGTTCTTCCTTTAAATTCTCCAGCTAAGACTGGTGGTGGTGATGGTGCACACAGGTGAATCTCTGAGTTCGAGGCCAGCCTGCTCTACAGAGTGAGTTCCAGGACAGCCAGGGCCACACAGAGAAACCCTCTCTTGAAAAGCATAGCAAAAATCCAACTACTGACCTTTTCCTAGTAATCACTAACTGAATTTTAATTAGAAAAGATAACGAATGATACACAAAAGTAATTACAGACTAGCTGATGATGTGTCCTAGGAAAAAGGTTAGGAACTTTGCAGTCAAATCAACATTCTTTTTGAGGCAGAATCTCGGGTAGTTCAGGATGACCCATAATTCACTTTTTGTTTTTTGAGACAGGATCTTTCTACGGAGTCTTGGCTGTCCTGGAGCTTGCTCTGTAGACCAGGCTGGCCTTGAACTCATAGAAGTCCTCTTGCTTCTGCCTCCTGAGTGCTAGGATCAAAGGTGTGCACCACCATACCTGGGTGGCCTCAAACTGTTGATTCAACTGCCTCTATTTCCAAGTGCTGGGGTTATAGCATAAGGTACTATTCTAGGCTGAGGTCACTATATATGTTTGTTTATTTTATGTGCATTGGTGTTTTGTCTGCATATATGTCTGTGTGAGGGGGTCAGATTCTGGAGTTACACACAGCTGTGAGGTGTCATGTGGGTGCTGGGATTTGAACCCAGGTCCTTTGAAAGAGCAGCCAGTGCTCTTATCCACTGACCCATCTCTCCAGCCTCTAAGGGCAGGTTTTTGTTTGTTTGTTTGTTTTGTTTTTCGAGACAGTTTCTCTGTGTAATAGCCCTAGCTCTCCTGGACTCACTTTGTAGACTAGGCTGGCCTCGAACTCACAGAGATCCACCTGCCTCTGCCTCCCAAGTGCTGGGATTAAAGGGGTGCGCCACCCTGCCCGGCTTCACTTTACTTTTGAGACCCGGATCTCACAAAGGCCAGGCCAGCCTTGAAGTGACCAGAATCATGGTCTTCCTTCCTCTTCTTCCTAAATGCTGAGAAGCTGATATTTCAAATTCTACTAGATTCAAGGTAACATTCATTTAAAAATTTCCATGAGTCTTCTAAAACAATTAATAGACTTAAAGAGCTGAACACAGTGGTGCACACCTGTAATCCCACCACTTGGGAGGTAAAGGTAGGATTGCAGAGAGTTTGAGGTCAGCCTTAGCTACATAGTGAGTTCAAGCCTGGTCTATGTATGGAGACTTCAACTCAGAAACCAACATACAGCTAAAACCAGAAAACCAGGAGGGGTTTTTCTCACGGAGGCATACTCAGGGTAAGAGACACCTTTTAAAACAGGAGATCTCATGGAAATTCCCAAAATACAATATCAGGACAAATAGTCTAATGAAGCTTGGTTTACCAATAAGTCAGCTTCAGCAAAGATCAAACTAGCGCCCTCCCCAGCCATGGAGCATTTAGAGCAAATCTATCTTTGATCATCCTGAATGGAAATGTTTAGCAGATACCCCCAAGCAATAATAACTAGAAGGAAGACTTTCTTTTCACACACCAACCCTCTTTCCTCTTCGTTGCTCATCTATCTCTGGAGTATGGTTTAGGGCCCTTGTGTTCTGGAATAGGTCTGGTCACTCACCCCAGAGTGTGAGCAGCGGGGACTAGAGGCTCAGGAGCCTTCCAGATAATGGGAGGTAGTGGCAGGAGGCTTGAGAGCTCAAGGTCATCCTTGACTCCAGGATAAGTTCAGTTCGTGTAAGTCAACAAATAATATTCCTGTGACTCAGAGAAGCAGAAAAAAGTTGCCAAGTAAGAAAATCCCCCCCCCCCATGATCATTTTCAGGTGCAATTTCTGTTTCTTTAGGTTTTTATTTCCGTTGCTGTGGTAAAAATACTCCCTCCACCCCCCCCCCAAGCAATTTAGGGAAGAAACAGTTCGTTTTAGCTTATGCTTCAAGGTCCTAGTCCTTGCTGTGGTCCTGACCTTGAAGCAGCTAAATCGTGCTACATCTGCAATCCAGAGCCGAGAGGAACAAATGCATCATAGTTTTTTCTACTCCCATTGCGATCCAGATCCCTTCCCCAGCGCATCACGCTGCCTACGGTGGGGTGGGTCTTCCCATATCAGATAAGATAATCGAGACAATCCCCCACAGGCTAGCCCATTATCTGGGCTATCACTCACTCACTCACGTAGACTCTCTTCCCACATGATTATAGGTTGTGTGAGGTTGGCTAAACTAGGCACAACTACTTCTAATTGCCTCGGAGGTGCTGTGGGAAACTTACTGAAGCTACTAACAGGATCTTTTGTCTTGTTATCAGGGCTTTAATTGAAGGCTAGGATGAAAAGGGACCAAAGGCAGAGGACTGAAATTCTAACAGATAACTAATACATCACACAGGGCATGTTGGGTGTGTGTGTGGTGGTGGGGGGTGTCCGTGTGCGGTTCGGTTACTACAGTTGAAGATTCCCTGGCTCTGGGGAGCAAGTCAGCTGCGTACTGTTATCTCTCTCAGGGCTCCTGAGCTGTTAGATTCTGAGGCCTCTCCTTAGCAGGAAATGGTAAGGAATCAGCAGGAAGCCCAGAACAAGGGAAGGGAAACTCCTCCCTCCCATCAAAGGATGGCCAAAGGGTGACAGCATGAAATGGAAAGAGGGCAAGAATCTGAGCAGTGTGGGAACCGGAGCCCTGAAATGGAGAGGGCTTGAACCGTCAAAGCAAAGAAGGGGAGAGCTGCCTGGGTAAAGATACAGCATAAACCACCCTTGCCGTGAGACTGGCACAGAGCGGCCACCCTCCACAGCTCAGCACTCTCCAGGGCCAGGGAAAGGCTAAGTCTTTTCTGTATAGGAGCGCACGTGTCTTGCGCTTTCACATCCCACAGCCCCCCCCCCCCCGACCTGCCCTCGTTCCTGATTTCTGCCTTACTCGAGGCCAGAAAGATCCAAAAGACAGCATAAAAGTAAACAAACAAACCAATCGGAAAAACAGGAGAAAAGATGAAAGCAAGCACGGAATCAATCCCTGGGAAGCGGTTGAGGTAAAGGGGAGAAGGAATGCTAACTACTCTTTATTTTTTACTGTTTTACCTTTTATTTTTCAACCCAAAGTCCCCACCTATTTGTGAGGTAGAGAGAAAGCCAAGGATCCAATGAAAATACTGAGTCCAAGCAGAAACTGGATGCTAACCGAGACCACTCATGCTGGTGGCTGAGAATCCAGCGTGGAAGGTTCCCTGCTTCAGCCCGACTCCTTGAACCAAGCTTCTCTTTGATGTGCAAATGTGGATGAGCAGGTGGTACCCGAGCTCTCTTAGCGCATCAGTGTCAACAGCTGAGTCCTCATGTTTAGATTGTTACCTGAAAAAGGTGTTCTGGATGCTGATTCGGCTTTTTTGATGGGGAAAGGTTGTTTTGTTTTTGTTTTTTAAACTAACACGCAAATGACAAACGGCAAAACTTTTTCGAAAAAACAAAACAGAACCAAACCAAACTTACAACAACAAAACTTTGGGGAGAACCCAGTGGAGTTTCATCATGGGTATGAATAGTTGTTTTTTGCAACTTTCTTTCCTCTTCTTTCTGGGTGTTGATGTGGATCTCTTTCTATTTGTTCAGGAAACCGTGACGTGTGTCTTGGGCAGGGTCTGAGGTTTTGGAGCCTTTTTCTAAAAGGGCCAGAGAAAGCACCCTGCTCCATTTGCTGATCGAGAGGCTGGTGTGCTGGGCTAAGCTGGTCAGGATGTGGCAGGTTCCCATGGGCAGCAGGCTTGTCCTGACTCTCGCCTTCATCCTGGTTTGGGGATCTTCAGTTCAAGGTAAGACCCAGAAACTTTACTCCTCTTCTATGAAGGCATCAGCCTCTGCGCAAGTAATTGTCTTCATTTGAAGGTGCAGGGTGTCCTATTGTGGGGGACCAGGCAAAGAAGAATTTGAGGTGGCTGAACTCCCTAGTTTGCTTGAGTCTGGTCTAAAAATAAAAATAAACTCTAAGGCAAGTGGCAGCCTTAGAACCTATTGGAATGACTGAAAAGTGCTTTTATTTTTGGGTAAAGATGCATGGTTTATTCATTCAAAGAGTTCAAGAAATGGGGCTGGAGAGATGGCTCAGCTGTTAAGAGCACTGGCTACTCTTTCAAAAGACCTGGGTTCAAATCCCAGCACCCACATGACAGTTTGAAAACTGTTTGAATGGCTTGGTGTGGTGGTGCATGCCTTTAATTCTAGCACTCGGGGAGCACAGGCAGGCAAACCTCTGTGAGTTCAAGGCTAGCCTGGTCTACAGAGTGAGTTCCAGGATAGCCAGGGCTACACAGACCCGGTCTCAAACCCAGCCCCCCCAAAAGAGTTCAAGAAATAAATAGAAAATTACCTAAGTGACCAATCTATGGAGATGATGGCCTCTTGGAATGTTCTAGAATATCCTCCTATCTCTGAGTTGTCTGCATGAATTCCATCTTTGTTTCATTTTGAGGTAGGGTCTCATGTAGCATAAGATGGTCTTCAACTTGCTATATAGCTGAAGATAACAGCTGTGTGTTGCTGTGCTGAGCTCCAAGTTAGAATTCATTCTGATGGCATTGTTATTTTAACACTGAGAGTGGCTTTTTTTTTTTTTTTTGTCTTCTTAAGCTTGGTTCTTATGAAACATTCAATTTTGGCTAGGCATAGCTGATGCTAACCCAAAGAAAATTTAAAGACATCCCAAAGAATGCCAGCATTTGTGCTCTTGTTCAGAAAATAGTCCGTTTGAAAACCTCTCCTTAAAGTTTGACAGTCATTAAGGCTGTCATTTAGTCACACTGAATCAACCTAAAGAAGTTTATTAAAAAAAAAAAAAAGTACAATTTCTTCTCCATTGGTATACAGGGAACTATGTCTAAACAAGGCAGAAGGTCATGGCCTGATAAACAGGTAGTAGATTTTATGGCTGAAAGACATAAAGTTCCCTCAAATGGTAAAGGAAATGTTGAGTCACAGTGACACATGTGACCTGGGGTTGTTTCTTCGAAGTGACTCCTTGCTATGGTGTTCTTACTTCCGGTTGGAATGAAATCTCACAGGTAACCTCAGAAATCCCTTACATGTTGGAAGTTTATAAACTCATTTTCATCTGGTTATGCTAACGCTGGAGGAAAACAGGAAGTGAGCTTGCGGAGGCTCCTTTCTACTAATACAGCTTTGTGATGCTGGAGCCTGCACCCAGGGTCTCCCACACGTCCAGTTCTCTGCCGCTAGGCTCGAACCCCAGTTCTCTCTTTGACACAGAGTACAAATTTACTCAGATCTTTTAGGGGAAAACCTTTGGCTTGAGGTAACGAGTCCCCAGTAACCACGTGCTCCGCCAAGAAAGACAACCATGAATTTCACATTTGTGAAATCACACAGGTGATGAGTTGGCTCTGGGTGTAGCTCTCTGCCAGAGACATGGATGGAAGGAAGCCTTTCAGTTGCAAAAAGTTCTCAGAAATGTCACATGGACTGTGACTCTGATGGTAAAACTAGACTGGAAACAATACCTTGCACATTGGGAGCCCTGCTAGGTGGCTTATACAACACTCCAGAGGCAGAGGTTCTATGAGTTTAAGGTCAGCCTGATCTACTTAATTCCAAGACAGCCAGGGCTCCATAGGGAGACCCTATCTCAAAAAATACAAAGGAAAGAGAGCCTGGGGTGGGTGTGAATGTGGACGAGGCTGTCATTAATGTTTCCTTCTTGTGGATTTAGCTGTCATTTGGAAAGGGAAGTGAAGAAAGGAGACAATGAATGAACCAAAAATCTAGGGTGTTTCCAAGGGGCGCTTGGCTTCACACTTTGTTCTCATATCTGAACATGAACGGAAATGGGTGCTTGGCCATAAGTCGGTAATACAAGCTGTTACAGAACAGCAATAACACAACTTGTACCTCTGTGTAGGGCCAGGTATGATTCAATAGCTCTCTCTCTCTCTCTCTCTCTCTCTCTCTCTCTCATGACACAGAGCCTCCTCAAATCACTTAGCCTAGGCTGGCCTTGAACTAGCTAAGGATGGCCTTGAACTTCTGATTCTCCTTCCTAAGTGCTAGAATTACATAAGTGAGCTATCATGCCCGTTTGTGGAGTGCTGGGAAACAAACCCAGGCTTTTGTGTCTGCTACACCAGCATTCTACCAACTCAGCCAATCCCCAGCCCTCTCCTTCTCTTTAAACAAATGTTTAAGGGTCCGTGTGATGTAGCTTTCTGGGTTGAATGATCAGATACACCAGGCTCTTAGCTTATTCACCTTAGGTTACTGCATTAGTTTTCTTAGACTGATGTGACAAAACACCATAGGCTAGGTAGCCTAAACAACAGAAATTCAGCCAGTCAGTGGTGGCACATACCTTTAATACCAGCACTTGCGATGCAGGGGCAGTCGAACCTCTGAGTTCCAGGCCAGCCTGGGCTACAGAGCTAGTTCACGGACAGCCAAAGCTACACACTAAGAAACCTGTCTAAAAAATAAACAAACAAACAAACAAACAAACAAAAAGTAACAAATTTGTTTTCCTCACAGTACCAGAGTCTAAAATCCAAGATCCCGGTCTTGGCAACATTGGCTTCATTCTAACACCTTTTTCTACAACTCATACACTGCAGTGTTCCTGTGTCTTTACCCAGCCCCCACCTCCATGCACCCCATTGTCCTCTTCTTTGAAGGATCCCAGTCACACTGGACAAGGGCCACCCCAATGGTCTCATTTTAACGACATCTTTAGTGACCACGTTCCCAATGTTGTCATATTGGAGGCACTTGTAGGTTAGGAGTTCACACAGAATAAATCCTTCTTATGTATAAGTAAAGTCCTATAACATGTTTACTTCTACAAATCCAACTAAAACTACAGCATAAAATGGTGTGCCAAGTACTTGGAAACTTGGCAATGGGTGTGGGTGATAAGAGTGATACTAATCTAGGGCTAGAGAGATGGCTAAGTGGTTAAGAGCACGGACTGCTCTTCCAGAGGACCCGGGTTCAATTCCCACCACCCACATGGCAGCTCACAACTGTCTGTAACTCCAGGATCTGACACCCTCACACAGAAATACATGCAGGCAAAACACCAATGTGCCTAAAATAAAAATAAATGAATTATAAAAAAGGGTAATGCTCATCTTTTTAATATAGGTCCCAGGGAATTGTTGATGAGGCCGGTGACTCCTACATGGTATCACCTATTTTTATTTGTTTATTTTTCTTAATGCCCATAAACCATCTGGGAGGTGGAGGCAAGAAGATCAAGAGTTAAAGATCATCCCCAGCTACATAGTGAGCCCTGGACTATGTGAGACCCTGTCTCAAAGAAAACAAAATACTCACAAAGAGATAAAATAAAAAATTTGGGAATAGGGCTGGAGAGGTGGCTCAGAGGTTAACAGCACTGGCTGTTCTTCCCAAGGTCCTGAGTTCAATTCCCAGAAACCACATGGTGGCTCACAGCCATCTACATTGAGATCTGCCTGGGCATATATGTAGAGCAAATACTGTATACATAATAAACAAACAAACAAACAAACAAATAAATAAATAAATAAATAAATGTTTTTAAAAAAATCGGGAATAGGTGTGGTCAAGGGGCTAGACTTCCTACACTCACAGTAATGACACCACGTCCACTGGATGCAACTGATGATGACATGATTACACAACTACTGCCCAGGAACGACTGTCGCTTTGGAGAAATTATGACACGAAGAACTACCTGGAACTGACAGTCTCTCATGCTCCTTACATCAACCCCTTGCGAAATTCGCGTGAGTTTTGCCCAGGGTCTGTTAGCTAATAAGCCATTCAGTTCCAAGGTCAGAATTGTTCCTAGACAGCTTGAAGATTGGACCCATTCTTTAATTTATTTATTGTTATTTTATTTTATGTACAAGGCACTTTTGCCTGCATAGATGTCTGTGCCCAGGGAAGCCAGCAGAGGATCTGCTGGAGCTACAGACAGCTATGAGCTGCCGAGTAGGCACTGGGAATTGAACCCAGGTCCTCTACAAGGGCAGCCAGTGCTCCTAACCACTGAGCTGTCTCTCCAGTCTGGTTTTTTTTTATTTAAAACAAAACAAAAAAACACATTTCTTTCACTGCAGCTTTTGCTATGTTTCCTGTAGAGGTGAGGGAGGACTGAAAGTAAACTTGGAGCTTTTTATAGCCTGTCAAACCATGCCAGAGAGGGGGAAGCTTGCCCATCTTGTGGAGTTGATAGGCCAATAGGAAGTAGCTCCAATACAGATAACAGCAGTTGCTTGAATACTACCATTTTTTTAATGAATTAGAATAGTCTCTTTTTTTTGACATTTTTACACCTCCCCCCTTTGACAATTTCTGCTTTAGTTCTTCTCACGCATCTGTGGCAAGATTCCACTATGAACAGGAGAGCAGTAAATTGGGGTCTGCTGGGAGGTGTGGAAGGCAGATTATGAAGAGAGAGAAGGCCTGTTTGAGAGCGTTGCCCTGCTTGTTTCCTCACAAGAAGTAGTTGGTGAGGCAGAGCTAGTGAGTGTGTGTGCAGAGGGTATGCAGGCAGGGAGGGAACAGTTTCTCCCTCAGACTCCACTATGCCATCCGCCAGCAGGTCCACCAGGAATGGGACCCTTGAGGAAGAGAATGTTTCTGTCTATGTGTAGACTCCCTTTCATTTGAAAAATTATGATTATCACACATATAGTAGTATACCCCTATAATCCCAGCACTCTGGAGGCTGATGCATGTTTGTACATTCTTGGCTAGCCTGGGCTATATAGGGAGATTCTGTCTCAAAATAAAATAAAATGGCTGGGTGTGGCGGCACACACCTCTAATATCAGCATTTGTGGGTAGATATTTATGATTTTTGAGGCCAGCCTGGCCTACATAGTGAATTCCAGTCCAGCCAAGGCTGAAGGAGGTGAGGAAGAGCTGAGGGGGGCAGGGAAGAATATGATCAAAATATGTTGTAAGAAAAAATTTAATTAAAAAAATTTTTTTAATGGCTGTCAAGGTAGCCCCATGAGTAAAGACCCTGGCTACCGAGCCTGGTGACTTGATTTTGATCCCGGAGACGTGGATGCACATACACCCCAGTATAATAAAAACAAAAAACAAAACAGTGATGGTCATTAGAGATTTGTAGCCTCTCAAACAAGATAAAGTCCAGATACTCTCAGAGCTTCATGAGCTTCCAGAACCTTGTCTCTTCACAGCCTTCTCTCACCCATAAAAAGCTATGTCAGGAATTTGTTTTCTGTAACTGTGTTCTTTATTTTAATATACCTTTAATTTCATTAGTGGAAAAACTGGGTGGATTTTAGGATGGGACAACTTCTACTTTTTATTTCTTGCTTATTTTATTTGTTTTCTTATGAGTGTATATGTGCATGTTTGTGTGAGCACATACACATGAAGATGACAACATCAGAGTCATCCTCAGGAACGCTGCCCACCTCCTTTGAGATGAGGGTCTTTTGCCTGGCAGTGGCGGCAAACACCATTAATCCCAGCATGTGGGAGGCAGAGGCAAGCGGACCTCTGTGAGTTTGAGGCCAACCTGGTCTACAGAGTGAGTTCCAGGCCAGCTAGGGCTACACAGAAAAACCCGGAGAGATGGGGGCCATCTTTCATTTGCCTGGAGCTCATCAATTAGGCTAGATTGGCTGGCCAGTAAACTCCAGGGATTTCCTTGTTTCTACTTCCCATTGCTGGGATTAAAAGTGTATACAACCAGGCCTCACATTTGTAGGTTCTTGGGATACAACTCAAGTCCTTGCGAAAGGCCAAACAAGCCCTCTAGAAACTGAGCCCTGTCCTTTTATTTGTTTGTTTATTTTTCCTTGAGACAGAACCACAGCATGTATCCCAGCTTTGAACCTGCTCTGTAGACCGGATTGGCCATGAACTTGTGGCCATTTTTCTACCCTTCTCAAGTGCTGCTGGGATCACAGGCATTTGCAAATGCCTGGTTTTGATTTCTTATTATTTTTGTTTATTTGTTTTTTGAGACAGGGTTTCTCTGTGTAACCCTGGCTGCCCTGGCTCACTCTGTAGACCAGGCTGGCCTAGAACTCAGAGATCTGCCTGCCTCTTCCTCCCGAGTCCTGGGATTAATGTTGTGCCACCACCGCGGGCTGATTTCGTCCTTATTTTTAGACAGGGTCCCATGCAGCTCACGATGACCTTGAACTCAGCATGTAGTTGAGGATAACCTTGACTCTTTGATCCTCTTGCCTCCATTTCCAGACCTATGCCACCATATCTGTTTTGTGCAGTGCGGGGAGAGGAACCCGGGGGTTAGTGTATGCTGGGCAAGAACTCTAGCAACTGAGTTGCCTCCCAAGCCTTTCATGCAGTTCACTCTCCAACTTACACAACTGGTTTTTAGGATGGTCACGGATGGCGTAACCGTCAGCATCGGCTTTTAGAAAGCTTTCCCACCTCCCATACATTTTGAATTCTGGATGACCTTTCTATTTCAGAAATATGTTTTGCTAATCTGCGGAAGTTATAGTTTTGCTCCGTGTCGCCGTCCAGTGTCTACCCCACCCCCATCTCGAGCGCTGCGAAAGGATTCGGCCATTGACTGGGATTGAATGAGGTGTTCTCTCGTTCGCTGAGCTGGAGATGCGGCTCAGTGGTAGAGCACTTGCCGAGGACACACGAGGCCCTGGGTTCGATCTTGACCCTGTAGGGAAAGTAAAAAACATTTGATTAGCTTTTCGGTAGAACTTTCTGTCCAAGATCACATTTTCTCAGTGCATCAAGCCACTTGTAGAGGGGACTGCCTGATCCTGTCCTGTAGCCAGCAGCCACCCCTTTAATCCCAGCACTTTGGAGCCAGAGGCTGGCAGATTTTCAAGTTCAAGTCCAGCCTGGTCAGGGCTACACAGAGAAACCCTGTCTTGAAAAACAAACAAAAAAAAAAAAAAAAGAAAGAGAAAAAAGAAACATCCTGACTCTAGATTGATAGTGAGTTCAAAATATGCACAGTTTGGAAGAGCTGGGCGGGGCATGGTAGCACGTGCCATTCAATCCCAGCACCCAGGATGCAGAGGCAGAGAAACCCTGTCTTGAACAAAAAAAGGGAAGAGTTGGTTTAAAACGGTATAAAATATCTCAGTCATAACTTTAATATTGATTATATGTTAAATGGCCATATATAAAAATTATATATATATATATATATTTGGTTTTTCGAAACAAGGTTTCTCTGTGTATACCTGGCTGTTCTGGACTCACTCTGTAAACCAGACTGGCCTTGAACTCACAGAGATCCACCTGCCTCTGCCACTGGGATTAAAGGCCTATACCACCATGCCTGGCAAATAGACAGCTGTAAACTGCCATGTGGGTGCTGGGATTTGAACCTGGGTCCTTTGGAAGAACAGGCAGTGCTCTTAACCGCTGAGCCATCTCTCCAGCCCAAATGACTACATTTTGCTATGTTCAAGCAACATGTACTTAATTTTTACCTTTTTTTAACTTAAAAAATATGAAGAGGAGGAGGAGGAGGAGGAGGAGGAGGAGGAGGAGGAGGAGGAGGA
>CAJQZJ010032569.1:893317-907862 GCA_907164525.1 Lophiomys imhausi | reverse complement strand
AGGGCTACACAGAGAAACCCTGTCTCGAAAAACCAAAAAAAAAAAAAAAAAAAAAAAAGAGAGATGGCTTAGCGGTTAAGAGCACTGGCTGCATTTTCAGAGGACCCAGTTTCAATTCTCAGCACCATATAGTGGCTCACAACTGTTTGTAACTCCAGTTCCAGGGAATCTGGCACCCTCACACAGACACACATGCAGGCAAAACATCAATGTACATAAAAATAAATTTAAAAAATTAAAATGCAGTTAGGATGTTCACTAGGACTGGAGTCATATGAAGACTTGGCCAGGTATAAAAGGATTTTTCATGTTGGTAGACTCAAGTAGTTGGCAAGTTGGCACTACTATCCATTTTCAGAGGACACACGAGACAAGATCTCTGTGGGTCTTTGATGTCTACAGAAGGAAGTGATCCAGAAGAAACCAAGTCGGGAGCAGCTTGAAACAGCCACACCACGTTATTCCCAACTTATTCTGTTGGTCAACCACATCACATAATTTCCAACTTATTCTGTTGTTCACACAAACCAACTTTGATAGAATCTGAGGATGGATTGCACAGGGGCATGAACATTATAAGAGAAGGCTCACCAAGACAGTGGTTATCACTGCACAGCAACAGAAAAAAATTATGAGAAATGGAACATGAACAAGCATAGTGACTCACGGTATAATCTTTGCTTTTAGGAGATGGAGGCAGGAGGATCACAAGTGTAAGGTCGGCCTGAGATACATACTAAGATTCTTTCTGGGACAAAAAGAAAAACAAGGACTTGTGAGATGGCTCATCAGATAAAGGTGTTGGCTGACAAACCTGAGGACTGGAGTTCAATTCCCAGAAGTGACATTTACAAATTCTGCTCTCCATGTGCACACAGTAGGGTACACCTCCCACAACAAACAAACAGAAAGGGGGAAAATAGACAACAAAAGAGAGATAGTTAGAACATAGGAAAGAAAATAAAAATTAATTCAAGAAGCTCAGTCTAGGATTTCAAGATATTCCAGGAAGAGCACTGAGGATGTGGCCTAGTGACACAATGCTTGACTGGGACATACAAGGCCCTGGTTCAATCCTCAGCTCCACAAAGGGAAAAAGAAAAAAAAAAGGGGGAGGATTAGAGCAAACCATCAAGGAAATTTAGAAAGATTTTAAGGTACACAGCCAGTACAGGAAAGTCACACACAACCCAATGAACAACTGCAAAATGCAAATTTTAAAATCCATTTACAATAGTGTAAAATATATAGGCACTTAGAGATAAATTTAATAAAAGATGTATACCACTGGAAACTATAAACAGTGTTGAAAGGTCACTAAAAAAAGATCTAAAAACTTTTTATGAATGAAAGACCCAATATTGTTTTTATTTTACTTCTGCAGTCAAGTCTTAATGTTTTAGAGGTCAGAAAGGTGTGATAGTGTGTATAGAAACAAAGTCTATAAAGAGACCAATCAAGACCAGTCAATATACAGTTAAGTGATTAAAAAAAAAACAAACCCTTTTATGTACACCGACGTTTTGCAAATGTCTGTAGACAACATGCATATGTGGTTCCCCCGGAGGCCACAAGAGGGCATCAGGTCCTTCTGGTTGCAGGCCACGGTTTGGATGCTGGGAACCAAATCTCATTCCTCTGGAAATGTAGCCAGCAATTGCTGTGCGCTTAACTTAGCTGAGCCATCTCTCCAGCCCCAATCAATAGATTTTTGACAAGCGTACCACAGCAATTTAGAGGGGAAAGCATTTTGAAAAAATGGTGCTAGAACCACAGGAATACAGTTAAGCTTTCAGATCTTAGGCTATGTGCAATTGTTTCCCTCCCTTGTTTCTTTGTAACAGGGTCTCTGTAGCTCAAGTCAACCAGGGAAATAACTGCACAATCTTTGGGGGCCTTTTAATTCACGGCAGTTCTACTGCCACCAGAGTGCTGGGATTGCAGCTATGAACCTCTATGCCAGTCTTTCCCCTCTTTCTAGAGTGGCTGATGGTCCTTTGTCCAAGCCATCTGAACCACCGGTTTTTAACCAATCCTGTTTTAAGCTAAAAACTCTCTTCTCTGTCCCCATACTATTTTACCTTTTTGTAAATCTCCTGGCCAGTGGCAACACTGGCAGGCAATCCCCAGTACTGGGAAGGCTGAAGGTAGGACAGATATGTTTCTTGACAGCCTGGGCTACATAGCATAGTCCACGCAAGCCCGATACACCTGTCTCAACAATAAATATACACACAAACATCCATTCTTTCCAAAGCTTCCCGGCATAGAAATCATTAAGCTTTACTTTCAAATAATAGCGTTTTAGACTAGAGATGTCCTTCCCCTCTATGCATGCAGGAACCCCACTGTTCCCTCTGCAGCGACGCACAAAAATGCAATCCCAGCATTGGGAAGTCACTTTGGAGGTGGAGGCAGGACCAGATATCTAAGCTCACCTTCCATTTGAGGCCAGCCTAGTCTATACGAGACCCTGTCCAAAAAACAAAATAGACTCATTTCCTGTATTTGAATTCTGTCGCGATTAGAGACCATAGTCTCGTTTTAACCTCTAAACATTTTAGACTTGCAGACTTGACACTCTGCTTCCCAAGTTGAGATTTGTTGTGATGGGACATGATTTTTTTTTTTCGCCTCCCGAATTTGAATGAAAGGTTCATCTCGGAAGCCTTCGTAGTTACTTCTTCCACCCTCAGGTTTTCCAGGCCTCCACTACAGTGATTGAGTCAGAGTTGTTGTAGAGTCGTGGTTTGCACTCTTGCGAAACTTCTAGGAGTGGCTGTATGCCAGCGAGGAGGGCAGAATCGATGTGTGAGCTCATCCGGCTTGGAGATATGGGACACGAGCTATCCCTGGACCGAAAAGGATGTGCTCTAAGATTAGTCTTTCTCAGGTGATATCAAGTACGAAGGTCGGACACGCAGCAAGCCGGCAAGGACACGGGTCCCACACAAGTCCCCGCTTCCTTCCGAGCCCCTCAAACTTCACTCGGGAAGAGGAAATGGGTGGGCCGGGGGAGGAGTTCCTCATGTGACGGCTCTAGGTTTGAAGGACCTGGGGAACAGATTTTTTTTCCGACCCCTCCCATCGGACGTCACTCACTCTGGCCACATCCTCAACCTCGGGGCGGGGCCGAGAAGCCCCGCCTCTAAACGGCCTTCCTGTAGGGCCGGGCCCTCAGCGGGGCGGAGCCAGAGTAGGGGGAGGGGAAAGGGGGGGGGAAGAGCGGTCACGTGCGGCTGGTGGCCTACGGTCACGTGACGGGCGGCGGGGCGCAGGGCACCCAAGCTGGGGAGTTCTCCTGAGGGAAAGCCGCGTGAAGTGGGGGACCCGGCGGCTGTGACAATGGTGAGTGCGCGGCGGCCTGCGTGGCCGTTCCCCGCGGGGCCACGGTGCGCGCGGCGGGACTCCAACGGCGGGCGCGGAGCCGAGCCTGCTGGCCAGGGGCGCGGAGCGGTGAGGCCTGACGGCTGCCCGGTCCTGGCCAGGCCTGAGCACCTGAGGCCGGGCGACACTGTCCTGAGCATGTCGGAGCCTCTGCCCGCCTTCCTCGACCGGCTGTGGGGGCCGTGGCTGGGCACCCGCAGCCCGCCCAGCCGCAGCCCCGCGGCCTCGCCCTCCAAGGTAGCGGAGGACAGCCGGTGCCCAGACCCTCGGTTCCGGACGCTGGCGACCCCTGCTCACCTTCCTCGTCCCGAGCTCCATAAAGTCCGCCTGTTTTCTTTAAGCTGGACGTGGGGCCATTCTGCGATTTCATGACCCGGGGTGGAGGCTCTTGACACTTGTAGAATAGGAGACGTCTGAAGAGAAGAGGGTGTCGGAGCCGAGACCCTCGTTTCTCCAGACACCGATTTAAGCACTTGGTTTCACTTCCTTCCCTAGGCGGTTTCTACAACTTAGCGCTTTGGGATGTCGCAGTGCCTTGGGAGTCCAGGAGGGCTGGAAATCAGAGCATCTAACCACTTAGTAGACAGAAAGCAGTACTGGGCACGGTAGTGTTTGAGTATGTGCCCGCAGTCGTCTTTGGATGGGCGGTCGTTTGGCTCACGTAATTTAGCATGGGCACTTTGAGAGCCTACTGTGCGCTCACCTGCTCTCCCTAAGCTCTCTACTTTCAATCAGCTGCTTGAGACTTTTAGCTTAGACCAAGCCAGCCAGGTCTCTTTAAAAAACAAAACAAAACATTGCTTTCATTGAATAACTTGAAGTCAGAAATCGTGTTTCTTTCACTAGAGGGTGGGGGGAGGCGGGAGTTCGTTCTGGGAGCATTTTCTTAAACATATTATGGGTGAGCCCAGGAACAGATAGATATACAGTTAGGCAAACTGCCTGCTTCCTTGCCGCTTACAGACTAAGCAGAGTTAACCATTTGTTTAGATAAACTAGGTAAGGTGGAAATTACAATTGCAGTAAATAACTAAGGAATTATTTGGGTGTTAGGGAACCCTTCTTTCATGGCTTATAATTTGTTTTTGTTTTGTTTGTTTTGTTTTTTTTTTTTGGTTTTTCGAGACAGGGTTTCTCTGTGTCGTCCTGGCTGTCCTGGAACTCGCTTTGTAGACCAGGCTGGCCTCAAACTCACAGAGATCCTCCTGCCTCTGCCTCCTGAGTGCTGGGATTAAAGGCATGCACCACCGTCTCCCGGCTGCATTGCTTATAATTTGAATAGAAAACTTAAACAGCTCTCTTACCATTTGTAATTAGTCCTTCTAGTTATCTTCAAGAGCAATTTATTTTTATTTCCAAGGTATTGGTCAATGAAATTGTAAAGCTTTCAAACCTTGGTATAGACAAACATGTATGTATGAGAATTTGCTGTTTCATTGTGTGTGGGCTCAGCAGTTGGTTCCCCTGAGTTCCATTTCTTTTTTTTTTTTCCTTAACTGAAAAAAATTTTTCGTATATATTTTATGTTCTTCCTTTTCCTCAAGTTCATTTCTTTACCTCTACCAGACTTAATTTTCTTAAGTGGTGGCCAAAAAGTTTGTTACATTTTTATGTATCCACATATAATTTTAGTAGATGATAATTAATGCTCAATAATGTATGCCTGGCACTACATGCTTTTTGAGTGTCTGAGAGGGCCTTAAGGAAGCCTCAGAGGCAGAGGCAGGTGGATCTCTGTGAGTTCAAGGCCAGCCTATCTACAAAGTGAGTCCAGGACAGCCAGGGACACACAAAGAAACCCTGTCTCGAAAACAAACAAACAAAAAAACACAAAAAGAGAGGGCCTCAGACCTCTTGGAACTGGAGTTACAGACAGTTGTGAGCTGCCATGTGGGTGCTGGGAATATAAACTTTGGCCCTCTGGAAGAGCAGCCAGTGGTCTTAACCACTGAGCCATCTCTCCTGCCCTGTTATTGCAAAAATGTTGCAGAACTGTGTCTACTTGTGTATTTTGACAGCTTTAGTGGCAATTTAATTTTTTAAAGTAGTATTTAATTTGCATCTTTAAATGTCAAATTCAAAATTGGAAAGACCATTCTGCATGTTATGTAAAGAATATATGTAGAAAAAAAATGCCATATTTCATTTTATGTGTAAAATGACTTTCATAGTTTCCAAGTCTTAATTTTCCCTTAAGTAGCTTGGGGGAATTTCTAGTTAGGGGAGAAAATTAATTTTAATTTCCCTGCCTTCGTTTTGTAACTCACATAATGTTGACCCCATGGGAAAGGGAGTTCGCCTTATTGTCTTCAGTTGCCTTTGTTTAGTGTATCTGACTTAGTTTCCCTATTTAAAATAGGCAGCTACTTGAGTATATTGTCTTTCCCCATCTTGTCAGTTTGTCTTTCTGCCATCACCTTTCTCTCTTACTGCCTCAGTGAGTGGCACATAGTGGATAATTACTGAATGTCAGATAATGTTTTTTTTTTTTTTTTTCGAGACAGGGTTTCTCTGTTTAACAGCTCTGGCTGTCCTGGACTCGCTTTGTAGACCAGGCTGGCCTCGAACTCACAAAGATTCGCCTGCCTCTGCCTCCCAAGTGCTGGGATTAAAGGCGTGCGCCACCACCGCCCGGCGTCAGATAATGTTTTGAGCTGCGCATAGATCTAGTTTTTTCGAGTAAATATACTGTTTCAAAATTTACTGTTTTTAGAAGTTTTGACTTTTAAGATTTGGTGTATGAAAGGTAACTAGGACATGGGGCATAGTGTTGAATGTTGATTGGGAGTTGAGACGAGATCTCAAATTTAAGGCCAGCCTGGGCATCTTAAACCCAGTCTCAAGCTGGGGAAAGGGACAAAAAGGGTGTTATGGCTCCATGGTAGAATACAAGTACAGGCTCTGTGTCCAATCCTCACTGCCTGATGAAAGCAAAAAAAAAAAAAGGCCAGGAGTGGTTTATGCAGATCACCTACCTATAATTCTCTCCTTTCTAAATATTTAACTAATTACAAGTTTTCTGTTGAAATTAGTTTTCCAGTTAAATTTTGAGTTTGTTTGTAATGTTGCTTAAAAAAAGGTTAAAAAAATTGCAGAAAGAAAATTGCTGCATATGTCTTTGAAACATGTCGAAAGTATTAGTTTTTAGTTAATTATCTGAAATTGTCCCTTTTGTTGGGGCTGGAGAGGTGACTCAGCAGTTAAGAGCACTGGCTGCTGTGTTACAGAGGACCTGGGTTCAAGTCCCAGCACTCACAGTTGCTCACAGCCACCTGTCAGAGGATCTGATACCCCCTTTTGACCTCTACAGGGACTAGATACACACATTGCAAACAAACATACATGCAGGCAAAGCATTATGTAATAAAAATAAAGATATACATAAATTAATAAAAGGACTTACAAAAAGAGAGAAAAAGAAATTCTCTTTTGTTAATACAGGAATAGTGAAAACAATTTGATCATTGTGTCACCTGTGACCTACATCACATAAGCTAAGGTGGCTCCTTAGGTTGTTTACTGTCACTATCTGTCCACCTTAGGACAAGGCTGATGCTTAATGAGTTCCAGACTTAGACTTTGCTACCGCACTGAGCCTGATTTTCTGAGGAAGGGCTTGTTTCACCAACAGTTACATATTTCAGTCCATTTTCTTGTGTATAGTCACTTATTTTCTATCATTAGAATGGTATGTGTGTATTGAAAATTAGCACTCCACAGGTATTTGAGAGCCTTGTATAAAATACTGTAAACTGCTTTTAGGTTCTTGTTTTCTGTGATGAGCAGAGGATAAAATGTCTGTCCTCTGAGTATGCAGCTTACAGGGAGAGAGTCATATGCTGCCTCAGCCTGTGAGACCACAGCTTGGAGAATCCAGTTTGCACTGGGGTGTCAGGTAAAGCCCTTACAGAGGTGAGTCAGTCATCAAAGGGCGAGTGAGTCAGGTTCCAGTAATCTGCCTGGCTCTAGGACCAAGGGGAGATAGGCAAATCTGATGACCTTCTGCAACAGTTACTGCCATCATTTAAGGTTCTTGTAGCTGGAGAACTGATAGGTCTATCTGTAAGCCACATCACAGAATATATTGTATGTGTGTTTAAAATAATATATTTGAAGTCAACATTACCTATAAAGATTTTTACATATTGGGGCTGGAGCAATGGCTCAGTGGTTAAGAGCACTAGCTACTCTTTCAGAGAACCCAGGTTAGAATCCCAGCACCCACATGATGGCTAACAACTGTTTATATAACTAGTTGCCCCTGAGGATCTGATGTCTTCTTCTGGCTCGGCAGGCACTAGGCATGCATATGGTGCACAGACTTACCTGCAGGCACTAGTTTATACACAATAAAATAAATGAAAAAAATTGTGTAAGTTGATGAGCTCCACAAAGTGAAAATCAAGAGCCCAGATAAAATATTATTACCATATTAGCATGTGGGTTGGGCATAGAAGTGTTTGCCTTTCATACCAGCACTCAAGAGGCAGAGGCAGGTGGGTTTTCTATAATTTTGAGGCCAACCTGGGCTGTATGATGAGACTCTGTCTCAAAAAACTAGCCTATGTATTTCTTTTTTTCTGGTTTTTTTTTTTTTTTGGTTTTTCGAGACAGGGTTTCTCTGAATATCTCTGGCTGTCCTGGACTCACTTTGTAGACCAGGCTGGCCTCGAACTCTCAAAGATCCGCCTGCCTCTGCCTCCCAAGTGCTGGGATTAAAGGCGTGCGCCACCACCGCCCGGCTTGTATTTCTTTTATATAATACATATATTAGCACCTCAGCTCCTCTGTAACTTCATAGGTTCTTTGTTATTGTTTGCTTCTGTTTTTAGACAAGGTCTTATTCTATCTTGAACTTTTGGTAAGCCTCCTGCCTCAGCTTCCTAAATGCTGAGATTATATCATTAACTACCATGGCCAGCTGCCAAACTACATTTTTTTTTTTTTTTTGGTTTTTCGAGACAGGGTTTCTCTGAATATCTCTGGCTGTCCTGGACTCACTTTGTAGACCAGGCTGGCCTCGAACTCACAAAGATCCGCCTGCCTCTGCCTCCCAAGTGCTGGGATTAAAGGCGTGCGCCACCACCGCCCGGCCAAACTACATTTTTTTAATTAAAGAAATATTTATCATCATTTTTTGTATGTCAGTGCTTGCGTATGCCACACTGCATGTGTGGAGGTCAAAAGACAAACTGTGGATGTTGGTTTTCTCCTTCCATCATATGGATACTAGGGATTGATCTCTGGTCATAAGGCTTGGTTCCAGGCACAAACACTCAATGAGCCTTCTCTCTGTCCCCAAACGACTCTCTAAAGTAATTCCACTTTATAAGCTCTCTGGCCTGTTGAAATATTTGAAAGAAGTGGTCTTATCAGCTTAGTTTGTGTTTGCTTGTGTATGTACATGTATAGCTAAATACAGATTTCTGCATATGAGAATTTTGTGTTATTTGTCTTTTTGAGATTATTTTACTTAACATGATGATCAGATGAACTTTTTTTTTTTTTGGTTTTTCGAGACAGGGTTTCTCTGTGAAGCAGTAAGGACTGTCCTGGACTCACTTTGTAGACTAGGCTGGCCTCGAACTCACAGAGATCCACCTGCCTCTGCCTCCCAAGTGCTGGGATTAAAGGTGTGTGCAACTGTGCCCAGTGGAAGCTGTCATCTTTACACGTTAAAGACTAGAGCATCGTGGGCTGGAGAGATGGCTCAGCGGTTAAGAGCACTGGCTGCTCTTCCAGAGGTCATGAGTTCAATTCCCAGCAACCACATGGTGGCTCACAACCATCCATAATGAAATCTGGTGCCCTCTTCTGGCCTGCAGATATACCTGCAGACAGAACACTGTATACATAATAAATAAATATTAAAAAAAAAAAAAAGACTAGAGCATCGTCCTTAGTGATCCTAGCACTCCATAGCTGTACCTAAATGTCAGAGCCATTACTGGTGTCTGCTCACCATTCGTTGCTATATTGCCAGCTAGTGTGCTTTGCCATTGAGAAGCAGTTACCTGAAGTTACAATGCTTGTATATTTTCTTTGGAAATATTAATTTTATTACCTTCTAATGTTTTTTTTTTTTTTGTTGTTTTTCGAGACAAGGTTTCTCTGTGTAGCCCTGGCTGTCCTGGACTCACTTTATAGACCAGGCTGGCCTCGAACTCACAAAGATCCGCCTGCCTCTGCCTCCCAAGTATTGGGATTAAAGGCGTGCGCCACCACCGCCCGGCTAGCTTCTAATGTTAATGCCAGGTTTACTCAAAAGTCTTACATGGGCTGGGCGTGGTGGCCCACACCATTAATCCCAGCACTTGGGAGGCAGAGGCAGGTGGATGTCTTTGAGTTCAAGGCCAGCCTGGTCTACAAAGCAAGTCCAGGACAGTCAAGGATACACAAAGAAACCCTGTCTTGAAAAACCAAAAAAAAAAAAAAAAAAAGTCTTACATGGTGTGACACATTTTGTCCAGACCTGATAGAGCAAGATATTTTATGGTAATTAGCCACTGTGATGACAGTGGAGCTTGAAGAGGGTAGTTTAGGCTGTGCACGTTTTTCTCTGATGGAAGAGCCTCATAAGGGTGTAATAAAATACAGCCTTTTAAACTTGGATGTAAGGGATTGAGTTTCTACATTTTAGATAAGTTAGTATTTGGTTTTTATGTAGGTTACCTGTGGAAATGCTTGAAGTTATACCATGTTCAAGTTCCTTTTTCATTGTGGTGGTAAAACTATAACATGAAGTCTGTTCTCCAAATCATGAGTGTAAGGCTTAGCTCTGTGCATGCAGTGCTCAGTCAGTTTGTCGCTTTGTTTGGCAGCAGTGCTGGGGATTGGATCTGTGTGTACTTGAGGCAAGCCCCTCTGTTCAGTCTTGATGTGGAACCTGATACTCCTTAATTTCTTGTTAACTCATTGATTAGTAATCTCCCAGGCTTTATGTTAACAGTAATTAAGTTTGAATTTCAAAATGTAGTAGCTTTCTAAGCATAATCATGAGCATTTCTACTTTATTTCAGAGTTTTCTTGGAGGCTTTTTTGGTCCCATATGTGAGATCGATGTTGCCCTTAACGATGGGGAAACCAGGAAAATGGCAGAAATGAAAACTGAAGATGGCAAAGTAGAAAAACACTATCTCTTCTATGACGGAGAATCTGTTTCAGGAAAGGTAAACTTGTGTTTGACAGAGTTACCTTATTTTAGGATATCAGAATTAGTTATCAAAATAGTCTGTGCTATATCAAAATTTAAATGGTTATATTAAAAATAGAGGGTTTTTTTGTTGTTGTTTTTTTGAAAGTCAACTAAAATCCTTGATGGATTAAAAACAGTAATGGAAGATTCTTTCCATGGAAGGATTTGAGGGGCAGAGTTTTTGAATTTCACAATCATTTTTTTTGCTGGTGACTGTATCATAAGCTTTGGAGAGTTTCTTCTGTAGTATAGAGTTACAGAGCTGTGGAGTAGTTGTCTGGTGTGGCATACAAAGGGTTCTTTCTGGCTTACTGGAGCTTGCTCCTCTGTGTTATCATTATGTCTCATGCAATGTGTCTGTATGCTAGATGCATTTAAGATACCTTCTTCTGTAGTATTCACCTCTCTTGCCTTTTCTTTACTCAATAATGTATAAAATTCTTCATCTCCTTTTTTCTTGTCTCATGTAGCCCAGCTTGGCCCCAAACTCTGTGTGGTTAACTTGTGATCCTTGTTCCTGCTCCAACTCTGAAATACTGGCATTACAGGGATGCACCATCATACCTGGCTAACCCTTAATTATTTTAGATTTTCCAAAAAAAATGGGTAAAATGCAAAGTTCTTTATATTGCCTCCTCTTTATCACGTCCTCATATATAACATAACACTATAACATTTGCTTGTTATTATTATATATTGAGATAGGATCATCCAAGCCAGGGTGACCTTAGACGACAGTGATTTAGTCTTCCTGCCTCAGCCTCCTGAGTTCTGGAATTAAATGCATGAATCACTATGCCCAGTTTAGTTTGGTAGATTTAAAAAAATTAATGAATCAAAGCCAGCCATGGTGGTATGTGTCTGTAATACCAGCGCATGGGCATTAGAGGCAGGAGAGGAAGCGTTTAGGATCATCTTTAGCTGCATAAGGAGCTGAAGGCTAACCTGGGTTACATAAGACCCTATCTTAAAAACAAACAAAAACAACGATGAACCAATATTGGCAGAGTGGTTCATAGTTTTAGTTAGGGTCACTCTTGATGTTGCATGGGTTTTGAGAAACACATAGTGTTAGGTACCCTTCATTTAAAGTCATGCTGAATGGCTTAACCATTCCACAGAGTCCCCTGTGCGTCACCTGTGCTCACGCCTGTCTCCAGAGCCTATGGCCACTGCTGATGTTTCACTCTATGCTTTACCGTTTCCAGAGTGCCGTGTAGTTGGAGTCACACATTATGTAGCCTTTTTAGATTAGTTTCTGTGTCTATTTGATGTCCCTCAATATGTTTTTGTGACTTGGTGGCTCATTTGTTATTAACATTAAATAACATCCTTTTGTGCTGGCCATGGCTCGTGTCTACACTTTTCAGCATTTGGAACGCTGAAGAGGCTGATAGATAGGTTGCTTCAAGTTGGAGGCTACCCTACGCTACATTCATAGTGATTTCTAGGCTAGCCTGAGCTATAGAGTGAGGCTGTCTCAAAACGTGTATGTTATGAATGCCAGCATACTTATTTCTTCCAGTCATTTATTGAAGACTGTCTTGACTATTTCCAAGTTTTGCTCAGTTTGCAAAATTGACTTAATTCATTGTTTGGTTGGTTGGTTTTCAAGACAGTTTTACTGTGTAGCCCTGGCTGTCCTGGACTCACTCTGTAGACCAGGCTGTCCTTGAACTCGGAGATCCTGCTTCTGCCTTCTGAGTCTGGGATTAAAGGCATGCGCCACCACTTCCTGGCTTAATTGACTTTCTTGTCGGTGTGTAGGACTTTTTGTATATGTTAAGATTTATTTTTATTTGATCTGTGTGTGAATGTGAGAATGTGGGCACACAAAGTACATGTGGAACAGAGGACAACATTTTTGGCTTTTGTTTGTTCCTTCCACCTTATTTTAGAGTCAGGGACTCTTACTATTTTTGCCACTGGCTGCATATGTAAAGGTCTCACTGGTTTCCCAGTTCCCACCTTCCACCCTGCTGTTAGAATGCTGGGGCTGGATTACAGATAGCAACCACATCTGGCTTTTTTACACGGGTTCCTTTCCTACATGGGTTCAGGGGCTTGTATAGCAAGCACTTTTACCTGCTGAGCGGTCACACTGGCCTCTTTTTGTATGTTTTTGATGAGAGTCTTTTATGGCTTGGTATGGTGGTACACTCCTGTATTCCTAGCATTTGGGAATTCGAGTTTGAGCCAGTCTAGCCTACATGAGAGCCTGTCTAAAGAGGAGGAAAAGTTTTATTTGGTTGTAGAGTTTTCTCCCTCCCTCCCTCCCTCTCCCCCTTTTTTTTTAAGACAGGGTCTCACGATGTAGCCTTTGCTGGACTGGAACTCAATGTGTAGACCAGGCTGTCATGGAGATCTGCCTACCTCTGCCTCTACCTCCAGAGTGTTCTAATAAGGTGATCAACATCATGCCCAGGGTTTTGTTTTGGTTTTTTTTTGGTTTTGTTTTTATTCCCTCTTTTTTCTTCTGACTTGACTTTGCACTCAGTTTTTTATTTCTTTTTTTTTTTTTCGAGACAAGGTTTCTCTGTGTAGCCCTGGCTGTCCTGGACTCACTTTATAGACCAGGCTGGCCTCGAACTCACAAAGATCCGCCTGCCTCTGCCTCCCAAGTGCTGGGATTAAAGGCGTGCGCCACCACTGCCCGTATTTCTGTCTTCTCATTAGCAGATGTTTGATGCTTCCTTTTTGTTCATTATGTAGTTTAGACATTTTCCAGCTACAGCCAGGACACAAAGTTATTCTATTTTCTTTCATCCAATTTTTTTACATTATATGTCCTGTCCTGGTCCATAGTTCATTTAGAATTGATTTTGCTTGTATTGTAGTGTAGAAGTCAAATGTGTCCCTACACTGGGATCTGTAGTTAACCCAGGGCACATATTGAACAAGTCATCCTTCCTGTCATTGTGCTGTAATGGCACCTTTGTCATGAAGTAAAGGTCATGTGGTCTGTTGTAGCTTCTTTGTTCTGTTCTCATGGCCTGTCTGTGGCATGAACCTCTTCATTGCTTTTGACTATTCTAATTAACTTGTAATTCATAACCATAAAATTGGCCCTAATCTAGATCATTGCTGCCCACTGTACTTGCAGAGTTGTGTAGCCTTTACCACTGAATTCAGAACATTCATCCCTTTGAACAGAAACAGGATCCACTACCTGCAAATCCCTCATCCACAAATCTACTTTGTTTCCTGTTTTGAACATTGCATATAAATGGAATCACACTGTGGCCTTTGAATGTGGCTCCTTTCACTGAGCATTATCTTTTCAAGGCTTGGGTAGTAAGTGTATTACCTCATTCTCTTAAATTGTGTTTAAAAATATTTTAGTTCCATTCAAAAAAGATCTTTTGTCCTCTTTATAAAAGGCATTTGTTTTGGTTACCATAGATATTATTCCTAGACATTTTGAAGTCCTCTATGGTCTTCAGATTAGGAACTCATTGTAAGATTATTAATAATGATTATTATGTTTATTATTCTGTCTTAGAAAATTTTTTGCCTATCTAATTTTTGTTGTTATTGATGTTTTGTTGAAAATGTAGATAACAAGGATTTAAAGGCATTTTTCATGTTAAATTTGTTTTAAACTTTTGTGTGGTGTAGGGGGGGACTGCATGGCACAGCATGTGGATAGAGGTCATAGGACAACTGGTGCTTTCCTTCCATCACATTAGGGTTTAGGGATCAGACTCAAGTAAGCAGTATCAGTGGCAAGCACCTTTACTTAATGAATTATCTTGCCAACCCTAATATGTCATTTTAACAGTACAGACTAATGATACTGTGTTTTTTAATCTTGATCACTATATATTCAAAGTTTTTCAGGACTCAGAAAGGAAACTTTATACCCTGTTAGTAGTCACTGCTCTTTCCCTGGTGACCACTAACCTACTTCTTTTTTTTTTTTTTTTAATAATTTATTTTTTATTTCTTCAAGTTACATCTCAA
>CAJQZJ010032569.1:858081-888317 GCA_907164525.1 Lophiomys imhausi | reverse complement strand
TATACAAAGATCAATACCGATGTAGCCCTATACAATCTTAATTTTGCATTAATATACAATGATCAATACCAATTTAGCCAAATATAATATTAATTTTGTATCAATATACAAAGGTATAAGGCTATATTCAATAATCTGTCCTTTTTTCTTGATCTTTCCTATACTATATCTATGTCCCATTTTTCTCAAGTCTGTTCACTCCTATATAGGAGAGAAAGGAGGATACAGAAAAGAAAAAGAGAGAAGTCCCTGGGTCTAACCTCCCAAACCCATTTAACAAGACCATTTAACAGCTTGTAGTCTTTTCCCCTAAATAACAAAATTTTCTATTATCTATCAAATAACCAAAGTGGGGGGAACACCCTCCACACCTTCTGGGGATGGGACGTTGTTCTCTTAAAATGACTTCCTGCTGATTTGGGACGAAGTAAACCTGTTTGGGGCCCAAATAAGAATGGAAAAATGGTTAAAAATTTTAATAGAATCATTTGATGTTCAGTCCTTTTGTGCTCCGCTATTTAGATGTCCTAAGAAGTTCATAGACAGAAGCTGATCTTCAGAGCTTTACTGAAGATCTGGCTGGAGTAGTCTGTGGAGCTGAACTATCTTAGCGATTTTGAGTTGTTGTGGTTGTAGACTTCTGAGGAAACTGCTATTGAAGAAGTCTGCAAGGCCGGATCATCTGGGCCACTCGTCTTCTTTGGTGTCTGATCTGTTTTCTGCTGAGGTTTCCGTTGTCCAGTTGTCCCTGGATTCCTTGAATGGATGCTTTAAATCTCCTGGAAAGATAAGAACAGAGCCCTGCCCTAATCCTAACTCTGGGACAATTACGGTTTTTTTTTTTGGGGGCGGGGGGGCGGGGTCAGGTAATGTTTTTCCTGGAGCAAATTTGGTTTTTTTGACAATATATAAAGTATTACCTTTCAATCCGGAGTAAAGAAGAAATTATTTTGATATTTTGGAGCTAAACAAACCTTTAATGTATATATTTTGAGATCTCAAAGGACAATTTGTTTGAATTGCAGACTGCCTTTTGTAAGTAGCTTTTAAACTTAAATCTTTCCAAATCCTATGTGCCTGTCTCTGCATTCTAAGTTTTGGGATCAAAGACATGTGGTTCCCAACTGATGGGATTAAAGATGTGCTCCTCCACCCCTGGATCAAAGTTTTTTCTCTGTTTAGAGCTTGTTTTGTATCAGGTGGCCTTGAGCTCTGAGATCTGCCTGTTTCTGTCTCTAGTGTGTTGGGATTAAGGGTGTATTCTTCCCCAATGATGGGACTAAGGGTGTGCACCATCACCACCCTGTTTCTTGTAACTCTAGAATTTATAAGACAACTAACTCTATAGTGATCCTCCTGTCTCTACTGGAGGTAAAGGCATGGGCTAACACCATGCATTATTTTACCTTAGCTCTAAGTTTTTTGAACTCTTGGAGGTTTGTAAAGCCAGGTTGAACAGCTGTCACCTTTAATTTATTTACAGTGTTTTAAACCTGTTACCTGCTTTTTAATGCCAAACCATGGAAATAGCCTATACCTCTACAAAAAAAAAAAACCAAAAAAACCAAAAAAAACTTTTAAGCTGCTATCAAGTTTGTGTAATCTCTGTAGCCACCTGTAGTCTTAACATTCTAATCTGAAATTAAGGCCATTTTCCTTTCATGCCAGTAAGGTAAATTATAGTTTGAAAATTTTATATTGTATTTTTATTATATTTTTAAGCTTATTAACTCTTTTCTTAAAAAAGTATTATTTACTTCTAGAACATAGTTTCCTCCCTCCTCCCCTCTTGGCCCCTCCCTCCCTCTCTCCTTCCCTCCCTCCCTCCCTCCCTCCTTGTTCCTCTACTTGGTATACTCTCCTTCTCCTCAGATGAGGTGCGTCCTCACATATCAAACTCCCTCAGATCTTGTGTCATGTGAGGCCCAAGAGCTTCTACTCGTACTGGAGCTTGATAAGGCACACCATCTAGGGTGTGGGGTTCCACTAACCTGCAGCAGATTCCATGACTCACTGGTGGGTAGAATTTTTCCTAGGATAGATATGCTAGGTTCCTATCTATTTGGGTGTGTGGGTTGTACGATAGTTATCCTCTGATGTATGGTTAGTATCCATTTGTAAGGGAATACATACCATGTTTATCTTTCTGGGATTGCGTCAGCTCACTTAGGATGAGCTCTTCTAGTTCCATCCATTTGGTTTCGAATTGCATGATTTCCTCATTTCTGATAGCTGTGTAGTATTCCATTGTGTAAATGTACCACAGTTTTTTTTATCCATTCTTCAGTTGATGGACATCTGGGTTGTTTCCAGTTTCTGGCTATTACAAATAAAGCTGCTATGAACATTGTTGAGGCAATGTCCTTGTGGTTTCGTTTCAGATCTTTTGGATATATGCCCAAGAGGGGTATGGCTGGGTCTTGAGGTAGATTTATTCCCAATTTTCTAAGATATCTCCAGATTGATTTCCAAAGTGGTTGCACAAGTTTGCAGTCCCACCAGCAATGGGGGAGTGTTCCCCTTTCTCCACATCCTCGCCAGCATGTGCTATCATTTGAGTTTTTGATCTTAGCCATTCTGACAGGTGTGAGATGGAATCTCAGAGTTGTTTTAAGTTGCATTTCCCTGATAACCAAAGATGTTGAACATTTCCTCAAATGCCTCTCAGCCTTTGGAGATTCCTCTTCTGTGAATTCTCGGTTTAGCTCTCTACCCCATTTATTGATGGGGTTATTTGATTTTTTGGTGTTTAATTTCTTCAGTTCTTTATATATTTTGGATATTAGCCCTCTGTCAGATGTTGGGTTGGTGAAGATCCTTTCCCACTCTGTAGGCTGCTGTTTTGTTCTAAGGACAGTGTCCTTTGCCTTACAGAAGCTTTTCAATTTTATAAGGTCCCATTTATTGATTGTTTGTTTTAGTGCCTGAGCTATTGGTGTTCTATTCAGGAAGTTGCTACCAGTGCCAATGATTTCAAGGCTTTTCCCCACTTTCTCTTCTGTTAATGTTAGTGTGTCTGGATTTATGTTGAGGTCCTTGATCCACCTAGACTTAAGTTTTGTACAGGGTGATAAGTATGGATCTATTTGCATTCTCTACATGTTGACATCCAGTTAGACCAGCACCATTTATTGAAGATGCTTTCCTTTTTCCATTGTATGTTTTTGGCTTCTTTATCAAAAATTAAGTGACCATAGGTGTGTGGGTTTATTTCTGGGTCTTCAATTCGATTCCATTGGTCAACTGGTCTGTTTCTATACCAGTACCATGCTGTTCTTATTACTATTGCCCTGTAGTACAGCTTGAAATCAGGGATGGTGATACCTCCAGATGTTCTGTTATTGTACATGATTGATTTAGTTATTCTGGGTCTTTTGTTATTCCATATGAAGTTGAGAATTGCTTTTTCCAGATCTGTAAAAAATTGAGTTGGTATTTGAATAGGAATTGCATTGAATCTGTATATTGCTTTTGGTAAAATGGCCATTTTTATTATGTTGGTCCTACCTATCCATGAACAAGGGAGATCTTTCCATCTCCTGATATCTTCTTCAATTTCTTTCTTCAGGGACTTGAAGTTCTTATCATACAGGTCTTTCACTTGCTTGGTTAGAGTTACCCCAAGGTATTTTATATTATTTGTGGCTATTGTGAAGGGTGTTGATTCCCTTATTTCTTTCTCAGCCCATTTATCTTTTGTGTAAAGAAGGGCTATGGATTTTTTTTTGAATTGATTTTGTATCCAGCCACCTTGCTGAAGGAGTTTATCAGCTGTAGAAGTTCTCTGGTGGAACTGTGATAGACTGTCATAGTAACTAACAAAATGACACGTTTGCATGACTATTAGTTTCCATTTCTTAATTATCCTAAACAGTTTATGACGGTTGGTAGCAAGAGGCCAAAACTTGACATTTCATTTTTAAGCATTACTAGGAACAATACCTTTAAGAAGCATTACCCTTAATTTTGTATCAATATACAAAGATCAATACCAATGTGGCCAAATATAATCTTAATTTTGTATCAATATACAAAGATCAATATCGATGTAGCCCAATACAATCTTAATTTTACATCAATATACAAGGGTCAATACCATTGTGGCCAAATATAATCTTAATTTTGTATCAATATACAAAGATCAATACCGATGTAGCCCTATACAATCTTAATTTTGCCTTAATATACAATGATCAATACCAATTTAGCCAAATATAATATTAATTTTGTGTCAGTATACAAAGGCATAAGGCCATATTCAATAATCTGTCCTTTTTTCTTGATCTTTCCTATACTATGTCTATGTCCCATTTTTCTCAAGTCTGTTCACTCCTACATAGGAGAGAAAGAAGGATACAGAAAAGAAAGAGAAGTCCCTGGGTCTAACCTCCAAAACCCACTTAACAAGACCATTTAACAGCTTGTAGTCTTTTCCACTAAATAACAAAATTTTCTATTATTTATCAAATAACCAAAGGGGGACTAACCTACTTCTTGTTGCTTTACCCGCTCTAGGCATTTTGTGTAAAGAGCTGCATGGTATTTGTCCGTTAATGACTGCACTATTGAGCATGTTGTCAGGACCCTCCCATGTAATAGCATGGGTTAGAAATCCATTTTATTCTGAATAATATTCCATATATGTCATATCCATGTGGTAAAGGATATGCCAAGTTAGTTGTAGCTTACATCTGTAATTCCAGCACTTGAAAGGCTGAGGGAGGAGAATTGCAGCAAGTTCAAGACTAGCCTGAGTGTAACAGGGCACTCTGTCTCACCCTCTCCTTGTAGCTGTATACTTAGAAGCAAAGTTGCTGGTGTGCACCAGTCTGCTTCCCGTGGAGGAGCCTGTTTTCTCCAGCACTGATGAGAACTTTACTTTTTCCATATTCTTGATAACACTTGTATTTCTTTTTTTATTTTTGAAACAGAGTCTCTTATAACCCTGGCTGGCCTCAAACTCACTTTTGTCCTCCTGTTCCCACCTTTCTAGTACTGGGATTGCAGGTGTATGCCACCATGCCCAGTTGTGTTTTCATTGTGTCTGTCTTAGTGTAAAGTGTTATCTCATGGTTTTGAATTTCTTTTCTTTTCCGAGACAGGGTCTCTATAGCTGAGGCTGACTTTGAACTGCTGGTCTTCTTGGCTCTGTCTCCTAACTGTGGTGTTTATAGATCTTCCTTACCATGTTGGCTTTCCAGTTCTTGATGGTGTCTCTGCAGCACAAAAATTTTAAGTTTTGATGAATCCAGCTTACCTATTTTTAAATTTTATTACTTGTGCTTTTGAGAAAGCGCAGCCTAAGTGAAGGCCATGAAGTTCTGTGTCCTGTACTGAGAACCTGGTGCTGCACTCACTTAGGACAGTGTCCATTTTGGGCAAATCTCTGTTTGCCTCCAGGGAGTCTTCCAGGGTTGTTGTTTTCAATGTTAACACCCATTTGCCTCAGCACCACTTACCGAGAAGAGAATTGCTTCTCTGTTACATTGTCTTGGTGCTCTTGTGGAAATACCTTTAAAAATTAAAACTCTGTCAAAAAAATTTTAGAGTGTTTTTTTTTTTTTTTTTGGTTTTTCGAGACAGGGTTTCTCTGAATATCTCTGGCTGTCCTGGACTTGCTTTGTAGACCAGGCTGGCCTCGAACTCACAAAGATCCGCCTGCCTCTGCCTCCCAGGGATTAAAGGCGTGCGCCACCACCACCCGGCATAAAATTTTAGAGTGTTTTTTAACTGATGCTAAAATTCTTGTTTGTATACAACTTAATTTCTTTCTTTTTTCTTCTTTTTTTTTTTTTTGGTTTTTCAAGACAGAGTTTCTCACTGTATTCTTGGCTGTCCTGGACTCACATTGTAGACCAGGCTGGCCTTGAACTCGAAGAGATTCACCTGCCTCTGCCTCCCAAATGCTGGGATCAGAGGCGCCCAGCCATTACAGACAGCTGTGAACTGTCATGTGGGTGCTGGGATTTGAACCCGGGTCCTTTGGAAGAATAGCCAGTACTCTTAACCGCTGAGCCATCTCTCCAGCCCCAAAGCTTAATTTCTTTTATGTTCTATTCTGTACCTTGTATTCCAAATTTATAAAGAAAGGCAGGAAGTAAAAACTCACTTTGAACCGAGATTATTCTCCTTTATTTATGAAGCTCCAGTGTTTCACACACTCCAGTGAGCTGGCTGCATGGACAGAGCAGATGTGGGCTGGGCTAGTGGCCAGCGAGGGCAGCTGCCCCCACATTCTCCTCACAGACTTATTTAAGCCACAGGTTGTTGTGGCTCTGTCAAGTGACTCTTCTTAGAGTACCCTGCTGCCCCAAATCCAACTGATGCTACCACCAGGGTAGGTGACAGTGTTCTAGAGTCAACAGCCAGTCTCCTCTCTTCTGCATCTCTCTCCTGTTAGACTTAGGCCAAGAGGGTCTGCCCATCTTCTAAATCCTGTTCAGATGGCTACCAAAAGTTCAATGTGGGAAGGAGGGAACAGCACAGCATTAATCTATTATCCCACAGCATATTTTCTTTCCTCCTCCTCCTCCTCCGTTATTTTGTTTTGTTTTGTTTTTCTTTCGAGAAGGGTTTCTCTGTATAGCCCTGGTTGCCCTGGAACTTGCTGTGTAGACCAATCAGGCTGGCCTTGAACTCAGAGATCTGCCTGACTCTGCCTCCTGAGCCCTGGCATTGAAGGAGTGTGCAACCATTCCCTGCTGTCATATTTTCTTGATATAGAAAAGATTGAAAGTTCTACAATTGATAGATTGCATGCACATATCTTTTTTCAGACTAAATTCCTAAGTTTAAGGGGCTGAGGACGTTTGTAGCTCAGTTGGTAGCTGCTCGAATGCACAAAGCCTTGGTTGCTTCAGTCTTTGGCACCACATAAATGGACTTGGTAGCTTGCCTGGGATCCCAGCATGAGGCAGTAGAGCAGGAGAGTCAGAAGTTCACAGTCGCCCTTAGCCAGACAGAAAGCTTGAGGCCATCCTGGGTTAGAGAGCCTGTCTTAAAAATAAAGAAAAACTTTGAAGCTCAGTATTTCCACTTGGCAGGTACATTGGTCTAAGGATTTTGAGATGGTTTAATTGGGAAGTAAGACAGGACTGGAGAGTTAGCTCAGTAGGAGAACACTTGACCAAGGCCCTGGGTTCAATTCTTAGTACTGAAATATGAATAAGTGGGGTCATACAAGATAATCATGTCCAAAATTAATTTAAACCTTAAGACATTCTGTATTTTAGCATGAATTATAAACTTAGGGTAATAACTGTTGCTTTAACTTGTTTGTTTTTTGAGGCTGGGTCTTATACTGGTCTTAAACTCAGTATGTACCCCTGACTGGCTTCAAACTCATGATCATCCTGTCTCAGTTTTGTAACTGCTGGATTACAGATATAAGCAATTGTATGTGGTTTAATGAGCATTGTTCTGGTTGTTTTTTTTTGGGGGGGAGTGGTGGTTCAAGACAGGGTTTCTCTGTGTATCCCTGGTTGTCTTGGACTCACTTTGTAGACCAGGCTAGCCTTGAACTCAGTGAGATCCGCCAGCCTCTGCTTCCTGACCTCTGGGATTAAAGGCGTGCGCCACCACACCCATTAAGCATTGTTCTTAAAGCTAGAGGTTATTATTATTATTATTATTAGGTTTTTCGAAACAGGGTTTCTCTGTGTATCCTTGACTGTCCTGGACTCACTTTGTGGACCAGGCTGGCTTCGAACTCACAGAGACCTGCCTGCCTCTGCCTCCTGAGTGCTGGGACTAAAGGCATGCCCCACCACGCCCAGCAAAGCTAGAGGTTATAGCAAGTGTATTTTTCTTGGTTAAAAAAAACAAAAAAAAAAAAACCAACTAGCCAAGCGTGGTGGTGCACACCTTTAATCCCAGCACTTGGGAGGCAGAAGCAGGCGGATCACTGCGAGTTCGAGGCCAGCCTGGTGTACAAAGCAAGTCCAGGACAGCCAGAGCTGTTACACAGAGAAACCCTGTCTCGAAGAACTAAAAAACCAAAACCAAAACAAACAAAAAACTCCTGAAAATTACCTTGTAGGTTAATTCTTGAAGTTAGTAATTATTTTACATTAAGATATTAATCTTAGAATTGTTTTATTATCTGGCCAGAAAACACATATGGGTAGTTGGAGATTTCCTCTTATCTTTGAGCCTTTTTATATTTCTCTATAAGGAATTCCTTCTTAATAAAGTGAATGCTTTCATTATGCAAGTAATGGGTCCCTTAGTGACTGTCTGTGAGTTGTCCTCCCTGGTCCTGTAAGGTCACTGCCTTTCACACCTCATGAATGAATGCCTCAGGTACTTAGAGATTCATCTGGAAGGAATCTGGTAGGCGCACTCAAAGGACTGTTAACATCTCTTACAATTTCATGTTTTGGCAGGTAAACCTAGCCTTTAAGCAGCCTGGAAAGAGGCTAGAGCATCAAGGAATTAGAATTGAATTTGTAGGTCAAATTGGTGAGTTTTAAAATAGTATTACTTTTTTCCTTTGACTGAAGAGGGTTGGATTTGGCAGTTAAATAATGGAATTAGAGCTTAGCTTTACAGAAAGAAGAAACTGATTATATGGAATAAAGGAGGACCTAGTGTAGTAAACCATGCATCTCAATTATATTTAATGGTATGTGACTCATTCTGCCTTTATTCCTACACTCTACTATTAAAAATTAAAGAAGTCATGTAAACTACCAGCCTTGAAAACTAACCACATTGTCTCCCATTGTCAGCCTTCCTTACAGTCACCACCTTCACCTCCATCCTTCATTTTCTGAGTTCTCACGTCCCTTGTCTCCTGAGCCAGTGTCCACCTGTAGCCAGACTCCCTCCTGAACAGAAAGCTCCACGTAATAAGGAAAGGAGTCATTTCCTCTTGACTTAAATCAGATTGTGTACATTTCCATGTGAGAGTTTTGGAGACACTCTTGAACTAGCAGAAAGCAAAATTGCATATACATCTTTTGGTGTTGAAGAGTCAGGAAAGAAAGTATGTCTTACTAAGACTCTCTCTGTAGCTAGGTTTAAAGTCCAGCTAATTTTTATTGTATGTTTTTGAAGTACCAAAGCTGGAATGGTGGATATTTACATATCTATTATGGATAAGATTGTACTCAGGAGCAAGTTATAGCAATTAACTGGTAGTTGGTTTTATTCTTTTATGCATTGTAGTCTTATGAAAGTAATGTATTTATCTAAAAAAAAAAAACACCAAACCAGAATTATTCTTAAAGGGAAGATGCTCAGATGACTGCTGGAATGTGTCAGCTTCATTTAGGAAGGACAGCTTCGTGAAAGGAACAAGGAGGTTTCTATCAGAAGTTGTCACTATGCCAGGCTGGAGGTTATTTTTGTCCAAGTGGATGTAATGAGGGGATAAAATTGAGATCAAAGCTCTAGATTATTAAAGTAGGAGCATATTTAATTCTTTTGGTATAAAATTATTTGTTTAGGCAATAGAAGCTTGGATTTTATTGAATTGGATACTAAATATAATTGGTCTTTTTGCTGTTTTAAATTTCTTAGAACTTTTCAATGACAAGAGTAATACTCATGAATTTGTCAACCTAGTGAAAGAACTAGCCTTACCTGGAGAGCTGACTCAGAGCAGAAGTTATGATTTTGAATTTATGCAAGTTGAAAAGCCATATGAGTCATACATCGGTGCCAATGTCCGCCTGAGGTATGGATATGCATTGGAAACCAGTACAGAGTTAGAATCAGAGACCCATGCTACTGCCCTTGTCTTATATAAACTTCACTTACAATTCTGGAATGGAAGACTTAAGATTTAAAATATTCTGTTACATACTTTGATTCACCTGCCTGATAATGATTTGAAATAATTATGGCTGTTAACATGATGTATTCAGAGATGTTTCAGTTTTATAATTGTCTTGTATGAATTATAAACTTCAAATCTTTAGTTTCCTACTGAACCTCATTCGGCATATGGTTAAGAGATAACCCAGAGGCTGAGCGGTCAGGGTTACAGAAGCAAAGGGCACAACTGAAGTAGGTGTCAGGTTTTCTTTAACCTTTGTTTCTCTTTTTATTTTGTATGTGGCACCTCCATGACACTGTGCACATATGGAAGTCAGAGGACAACTTCCAGTTGGTTCTCCCTTTCCACCACTGGGGTTCCAGGAGTAGAGCTCAGGTTGTCAGGCTTGGCAGCAAATGCTTGTACTTGCCGAGCCACCTCACTGACCCAGCGTCCCATTTTCTAAATTCTCAATCTAGTATTCTTTCCTTTAAGTCTTTAGCTGCCTCAAAGACCAGGGTAGTTAAATATTTGGATCTTAATGCAGAAGGTCCAAGAACCTTCTTTTTCTGTTTAACATGGTGTTATTCATTTGGAATTGTATTTGGCAGCACAAAATCTAAATACTGGAAGATCTGAAAAAACAAACAGAACCAAAACAGGGATGTGGAGAGGTTTCCTAAGCAGGCTGGTGATGGTCCTCCAAGGTCATTTCAAAAGCATTTATTTGTAAAGTTGAATTTGTATTTTTTCATGTTGGAGGCATTAAAACAAAAAACCAAAAACATTGGGGAGCCGTAAGTGTAGCTTAGGTAAAGTATATGCTTAGCCTGGAAGGGCCTTGGATTCACTCCCTAGTACCAAAGCATCCCAAATTAGAGTTTGTTATGAGTAAACAAATGGAAAAAAATGACACTTAGTGGTCCCAGCAAGGAGAAAGCTGAGTTGGTTGACATTGGTTATTAAAACACCTGAATTTAGCACAGTTGGTTCACTTCATCTTCTCATTAACTACTTTGTAGGTATTTTCTTAAGGTGACAATTGTGAGAAGACTGACAGACTTAGTGAAAGAATATGATCTTATTGTTCACCAGCTTGCTACCTATCCTGATGTAAACAACTCTATTAAAATGGAAGTGGGGATTGAAGATTGTCTGCACATAGAGTTTGAATATAACAAGTCAAAGTAAGTACCTGTGTGGTTACTTTCGCATCCCTGTGACAGAGTACCTGCAGAGCCAGCTTAGAGCAGTAGAGACTGCAGACTTGTTTTCTGACTCCTTAAGGGATGCATCTGCACTGTTGAAATTTAAAGTGTGGAAAAGTGAGGGGAAAAACTATGACACAGTCGTCATCATCTTTTCAAGTTAGCTGCTATTCATGTCTTCTTGTGTGTCTTCCCAGAGGTGAAAAGATGCGGTATACATCCTTTTATATATTGTACTTTTAGAAAATGGTCTCATTTTATTTATTGTATAATGCCTTTGTTGTTATTGTTGGTGGTGGTGATGATTTGTTTTTTGGGAGGTTTGTATTTTTATATCCAGGTATCTGCAGCTGAGTAACTGATTGGTTGAGAAGTTTTTTTTTTTTAACATGAATTTAGCACCATATAATTTATTTCTAAGTTACAATTATGTGTACTGTACTGATCTAGTAACATTCAAATATTTTATCTTTTTTTTTCAACATTTTATTTCTTCAAGTTACATCTCAATCACAGTCCTTTCCCTCTGCCCCTTCGTGGTCCCACCCTCCTACCCTCTTCCCCCTTTCCCTCCTATCTGCTTTTTTTTTTTTAATTTTAATTTAAGGTATATCTTTCCCCCTCTCCCAACAGCTCCCCCTTTTAGTCTAATAAAAGGCTCTTTTTCCTGTAAAAATAAATACAATACAAAATAATAAGAACAATTAGGCAACAGTTATGAAAATTATAAGGTATAATATACATTCCCAATGTCCAGTCCATATGTATTTGGCAACTGATAATATTCTATTGTTTCTCTATCTTGATGAGTTTAAAGTTCTCTACCTAACTCAGTTTCCATTCTAACTTGCATTACCAACTTAAAGATATCTTCTTAGACCTAGAACATCCTTTTAATTCCTAAACAACTTAAACTTAACTGTGAGACTATAACTATCTAGTATTCAACCACATCAGAGACGGATAAGGATATTTTTGTTTTGTTTGTTTGTTTATTTATTTATTTTTGTCTGACCCCCACCCCCTCGGATAAGGATATTTTAACCATACCTGAGAAGGATAAATATATTTGAATAAACAGGAAGTGCAGAGCAAGCAGCTTCCAAAACTATGACAGACAACTGGCTGCCTGCATAGTCCCCAGTTTCTCTCTATAACGTTGGAGCATCTATCTTTAACAAAATCATAGAAGAAAATTTCCCAAACCAAAAGAAAGGTGATGGGTTTTGTTTTGTTTTGCTTTTTTGAGACAGGGTTTCTCTGTGTATCCTTGGCTGTCCTGGAACTCACTTTGTACACCAGGCTGGCTTCAAGCTCACAGAAATCCACCTACCTCTGCCTTCCAAGTGCTGGGATCTAAGGCATGAGCCACCATGACCAGCTTCCTACTTGTATTCTAAACATGTTTTTCACATGGTTCAAATCAGTATCCAAACAAAGATATTCTACAGTATATTGTATTTTGTTTTTGTTTTTCAAGACAGGGTTTCCCTGTGTAGCGCTGCCTGTCCTGTCACTTTTTAGACCAGGCTGGCCTAAAATCTGTCTGCCTCTGCCTTAACCCCAAACTCTGGGATTAAAGGCATGCACCACTACACCCAGCTCCCATCTTTTTCTTTAAAGTTTATTTGTTAAAGAAGCAATTGTGGCCTAGGTGTGATGGCACACGCCTTTAGTGCCAGCGCTCAGGAGGCAGAGGCAGGTGGATCTCTGTGAGTTCAAGGGCAGCCTGGTCTACAGAGTGAGCTCCAGGACAGCCAGGGATACACAGAGAAACCCTGTCACGAAAAACCAAACAAACAAAAAGCAAAACAAAACAAAAGAAGCAATTGTGCTGTTTATCCTCTTCTGTTCAGTGGTTTTGTTTGTTCTTAGCTGCCTCTCCCAAATTTTCTTCACTGAAACTGTCATACATGCCTTTGAAAAATTAATTGGGCTAGTTAGACCCTCAGGTATATTTGATAGTTAAGTAAGAGTTTGATTTCATATTTGCATAGTGAACTGATTAATACTGTTTAAGAAAGGACATCAAAGAATATGTCTAGTCTCAATGGTATTTTGAGATAGTTATTTTCCTTGAGGTAATCTGTTACCCTTTTTGACTTGCCTCACTTTTTTTGGAAACTGATACTTATAGTATGTGACACATATTCTTTTCAAATAGGTATCATTTAAAGGATGTAATTGTTGGAAAAATTTACTTCTTATTAGTAAGAATAAAAATACAACACATGGAGTTACAACTGATCAAGAAAGAGATCACAGGAATTGGTAAGTTGAAAAAATTGTAATTGAAATTAAAATTCCTTGTTAGTTGAAAATTTAGAAGCCTTATAATGTCAATATAATTTGGAATCCACAGTGGATATTAGCTTTGCTATTTAGTATTTTGCTGTAATTCAGTGCTTTTAAAGAATGGTTCTTGAGCTGCATATAGTGGCAAGCCCCTGTCAACTGAAGCCAGAGTGTCACCTGAACCCAGGCATTGAGACCAACTTGATTTTTTTTTTTTTTTTTTTGGTTTTTCGAGACAGGGTTTCTCTGAATATCTCTGGCTGTCCTGGACTCGCTTTGTAGACCAGGCTGGCCTCGAACTCACAAAGATCTGCCTGCCTCTGCCTCCCAAGTGCTGGGATTAAAGGCGTGCGCCACCACCGCCCGGCGACCAACTTGATTCTTAAAGTAAATTTGTAATAGGTACTTAAACATCTAAATTTTTTTCCTTTTAAAAACAAGGTGTTGCAAGGTCTAAATGTTTTTGCTTTAGTTACCAAGTGCTGAGACTATAAGGAGGCTGAAAAAGAGGATCATAGCCAGACCCTGTCTCCTCAGCAAAACAACAACATGGTGCACAGCAAATACTGAGTTACATTCTGAGCCCTTAGTATAGTTCTTTTAAAACAGTTGACTTCATTTTCTAGATTTCTGAGCTAAAATGTCCTAAAGTGTTAATCCCAAAGTTGTGTTTGCATGTCATTTAAGTACTCATTTAGCTTGATGTTTTCTTTATGTTAAAATTAACTTTATGGGAAGATACTTTGGAAATTTCAGAGAAACTTTCACGTAATGGTTAGTTGTAATGCATGCTGCTACTTTCTCTTTTAGCATACATAGTAGAAATGCTGGCAGGGGCTCTGTGCGCCTGACTCTGTACTGTGGGTAGACTGAAGCATACAGCTGAGTGGTACGGTGAAGAGGAGAACAAAAATTAGAAAAGATTGCCCAACAGAGCAATCTAGCTAGAAGTAATCTAGCTAGAAGTAATCTAGCTAAAAACAGGACAGGGATTTATTTTAACTTCTGGGAATATTCAAATCAATGCCATACCCATTGTCACACTAGGACCCAGCACCACAACAGAAACAGAAACAATCGCTAAGTATGAAATAATGGATGGTGCACCAGTGAAAGGTAAATCAGTTTCATTCATCTTTTATTTCTATTTGATGGTAAGACTTACTGTGCATCCCTAGCTGGCCCTGTAACTTTCTCTGTCATTTATTTTTCATGTGTGTAGATGTTTTGCTTGTTTGTATGTGCACACCATGTGCATGCCTTGTACCTGTGTAGGCAGAAGAGAACATCAGATCCCCTGGAGCTGGAAATACAGACTGTTGTGAACTGCTGTGTGGGTGCTGGGAATCAAACCTGGATCCTCTGGAAGAAAAGCCAGTGCGCTTAAACCATTGAGCCATCTCTACTGCCCCTAAAAACCTTTCATATATTATATATTTTTATTTGCATATGGGGAGGGGCATGTGTTTGCAGTGATGTGCATGTGCCATGCATGCCTGTGGATGTCATAGGATGGTTATCTTCTTGTACTGTGTCCTCAGGCTTGGTGGCACCTGCCACTACCTACTCAGCCTTCTTGAAGTCTTTCTGTTACCTTTTTTTTATTGAGACAGGGTTTCTCTATGTAACAACCCTGGCTGTTTATACCTTATTTTTCAGATGAAACTAAAGTGCAAAGATCTTAAAACATTTGCTACAGCTTACAGAGCTAGTCAGTGCAGAGTGGGCCTTTGGCCTTTCAGATTCCCAGGCACACATGTGCCCTTCTGTGCTGTGGAATATTAGTTTGTAAAATTCCAGAAGCTCAACTTTTTATGTAAATGAAATCCCAGCCCTTAGGCTGCTGAAGCAGAATGATTGCTGTAAATTCAAAGTCAGCTCCAGCTATAGTGTGAGACTGCCTCAAAAAACCCCAAACGCAGGCATGGTTATGCATGCCTTTAATCCCAGCACTCAGGAGGCAGAGTCAGGAGGATCTCTGTAAGTTAGAGGCCAGCCTGGTCTACAAACAGAGTCCAGGACAGCTAGGGCTCTGTTACACAGAGAAACCCTGTCTCAAAAAAACAAACAAAAACAAAAACAAAACCCTACAAACAAATGTTAAATAATTAGGGCCAGACAGATGGCTCATCAGGCAAAGGTGCCTTTGGGGATGGGTTCATGGGGCCTTGCTCTTTCATCAGGATCTGTACACAGGTAATGGCTGCTGGAGAAGGAGAGACATTTTCTTCAGTGGTGTAGTCACTAGTAAGGTGTGCTCAATGTAAATAATGCTTGCCTATGCTCCTGTAAGTAACCCTAATTGAACTCTTGGTTCTCTCTCTGTCTCTCTCTCTCTCATTGATGTATTCTCTTTTTCATTGATGTGTTCTCTCTCACACACACATACACAAGATGAAATTGAAGGGGTGACTAACTAGAAAGAGGAAGTGGATCAGCAGGGGTTGGAGGGGCAATAAGAGGGTGTTGAAGAGTAAGCATGATAATGATCAAAGTACATTATTATATACATGTGTGAAAGCGTCAAATGGAAACCATTATTTATAATTTATATGTGCTAATTAAAATATTTAAATAGTATTAAATATGCATGGATGGGCATGGTGTTTCCATGAATTTTAACCAACATTTGGAAGGCAGAGCCAGAAAGACTAAGAGTTCAAAGCTAGTCTGCTATTTTGGAAGACCCTATATCAAAAACGGGCCAGGAGAGAGAAAAAGGGGGACAAAGGGAGGATGAGGAAAATACAAGACATGACATTACATAATCTCAATAACACTTTTTTTCCTCTTGGAATTGATTGAATGTAGGGACTTGAACATGCTAGGCAAGTGTTCTACCACTGAGCTATCTCCTGTCTATAACTTTCTTTTTTCTTTTTGGTTTTTCAGAATAGGTTTCTCTGTATAGTTCTGGCTGTCCTGGAACTCACTTTGTAGACCAGGTTGGCCTCAAACTCAGAGATCTGTCTGTCTCTGTCTCCTAAATGCTGGGATTAAAGGTGTGTGCCACTAATGCCTGGGTCCATTGTTTCCATTGTCATTCTTTGTGTTTGTGTGTGTGTGGGGGGGAGAGAGAGAGAGAGAGAGAGAGTAAGCTAGAGTCAGCCATGGATATCATCCTTAAGGAGTACTGTCCGCCTTGGTTTTTGAGACAAGGTCTCTCATTGGACCTGGGCTTGCTGTAAGTTAGGTAGTGAGCCTTGGGATCCCCCTGCCTCTGGTTCCCCACTGCTGGGATTAACTGTGCATGCCAACAAGCCTAGCTTCTTCCATGGGCACTGGGAACTGGGCTCCAATCCTCATGCTTATACAGGATGTACTTTACCAGTTGAGCTGCTTACCAGCCTCTGGTCATCATTCTGTACATTCTTTTCTTTTGCTGAATTAGTAATACATTTTATGGACATTACATACATTGATGAAATTATGGTAAGATTTCAAAGCAGAAATGCAACTACTTCTATACAGCATTTACTGGCTGGAACTATTCTAATTTCTTTATGTATTTTAACCTCCCAACATAGTCCTTACAGTTTCCCTACAAAATGAGTGTCATTGTTACATACAGCCCATTTCACAGATGAGAAACTTGAAGCAGTGGATAAGTCCCACAATCCAAGGATTCCTGGCCTGAGCCAGGTTGCTCTCGAACAGTGGTTCTCAACTACAGTCAGTTCCCTGAGAGACATTTGATATTGTCCTGTGAAATTTTGTGTTGTCTGCTGCTGGCATATGGTGATGTTGCAAGTGTGTAGAGCCGTCCCACAAGGAGCCATCTGTCCCCAGATGTCAGCCGTGCAGACTAGACACTGCTTATCTCAGGTGCTCCATCTTGGGAACCAAAGCACTGGTACCCACAGCCTCTCAGTCCTAAGTTTTATGTGGTTATATTTAATTACTTGAGAATTAAATGGAAATTGCTTTTCTTTCAGGAGAATCTATTCCAATAAGACTATTCTTAGCGGGGTATGACCCAACTCCCACAATGAGAGACGTTAACAAGAAGTTTTCAGTAAGGTACTTTTTGAACCTCGTGCTTGTTGATGAAGAAGACAGAAGATACTTCAAGCAGCAGGTAAGGATTCCATTCTGGAAAGATCGGACAACACCTAGAGAGCATAGCCTTCTCAAGAGCTTGTGCTGAGCAAGTGGAATTCGAGTGGGAGTGGAACATGGTTTGCTATGGAAATAGTCATTCATTGTATGAGATCTTTCCAGTCATTCCTTATGACTAGAGATATGCTATACTTTGCCAGTCCTTTTATTTTTCTCTTAAACAAGTTTTTAATCCCAGTTTAAAAATACCTGCTATTTATGGTATCAGGCAATAAAAAACAGAATGGCTAAAAGCCAGCAACAATTTTACCACCACTGTGATTAGTTTTTCATATATATTTAGGTATGTTTTATATCATACCTTTTTTAGGGATTGAGGGTTCTGGGATGGAACTAGGGCCTTGGCTATACTAGGTAAGCCCTCCAACCCACCCTTTCACTTTTTGTCTTCTGATTTTGAGACAGCTCTTACTAAGTTGCCCAGGCTGACCTTATATTTACTTTGTATCAAGGAAACCCTTGAATATTTAGTTTTTCTACCATAGCATGCATCACCAGCCCTAGCATTTAAGAGTGTCTTGAATGTGTTTCTGTTATCTGATAACACCTATAGATCCCTTCCTAACACCTGCTCCACTGTTGTGCAAGACCACTCCAGTCCATTGAACCCAGGGCTCCCACATGCTAGACTGGTACTCCATGGCTGAACTACATCCTCAGCCCTTGGCTGTTTTTTATTTTATTTTTTATTCATTTATTTTGGTTTCTCTGTGTATCCCTGGCTGTCCTGGACCCACTCTGTAGGCTAGTCTTGAACTTACAGAGATCCGTGGGCCTCTGCCTCCCAAGTGCTGGGATTAAAGGTGTGCGCCACCAAGCCTGGCCCTTGGTTTTTTATTTTTCTAGTTTTTTGAGACTAGGTCTTGCAGTGTAGTCTAGGCTTACCTCAAATTCTCAATCTTCTTGCCTTGCCTCTTGCTGAGGTTATAGGCATGAAGTATGTTTGTCCCTGTGCCCAACTATCAGTTATTTTAATGTCTGTAGTTGATAGATTTTTGAAGTTGTCATTTTTTTCCTTAATAAGTAGTTGTTGTGTCTTTTAGAATATCCAGTTTTGATACCTTTTGTTAAGTATAATAAACTTTTTATCATTTGATAATTAAATAGCCTTTGGGGCATCTTGAGTAAGGCTGTAATTAGATGGTCTTTACAATGTGAAGTGGATTATTAAGAGGATCAGTCAAGTGTTCCATAGCCAAGTTAGAAATTATTTTGTGGTAGCTAGGCATAAACCACCATGAGTCAGGAAGATCACAGAGTTTGAGACTAGACTGAGCTACATAGCAAGATCTTGTCTCATAAGAACTAAATAAGGGACGAGAGAAGTGGCTCATCAGTTAAGAGCACTAATTGCACTTGCAGAGAACCCAGGTTTGGGTCCTAGCACCTAGACTGTGGCTCATATGTCCCTAGTCACCAAATAGGCCATGATGCACATACATACAGACAGGCCAGCACTCATACACAAAATATAAATAAATCTAAACAGACAAGAAGCCCAGCCAGTTATGACTAGAAGCAGGAATTAAGGAGAGATTCGGGATTGACTTAAATAGACAGCAGCACAGGGACTGGAAGGCGGTGCTGGGGAAGAGGTGGGGCGCGTTTACGTGGCATGCATCAGAGCAGAGAATAACTCAGGCTGGAGGAGGCATTTAGGGAGGGAAGGGGGGTAGATCTATAAATTAGCGTAGGGTATGACAGGCTTCACATGTTTGGAGATTTATCCTGGATGTACTGGACACTGTCGAAAAGCAATACAAGCAGTGTTTATAAAACAAATAATGTATGGGCCAGTGAGATGGCACACTGGGGAAAGGGGCTTGCTGCCAAGCCAGAAGACCTGAGTTCATTCCCCAGAACCACAAGTGGAAGGAGAAAAGCAACTCCCAGAAGTTATCCTTTAGCCTCACATGTATGCTGTGGCACATGAGACACAGGCACACACGGAATGTACAAGTAGATACAAGTAATGTGGCAGTGATATGAAGGCTGTATTAGAAGTGAGTTTCACAACAGCAGCTGATTCCCAGGAAGTAGTGCTCTTCAGTGCTCTCACAGCCACGACAAGGGTTTCTTCACCTTGGATGGAGGCAGTGGAACCATAGCAGAACATGGAGGGGTTTCTACAGCAACAACAGCTAGGACTGTGTGCTAGCTTAGGTCTCTGGTGGTGTTGAACACGAGTGCAGGTGGAGGGAAAGGGGTCCATCAGGACACCTGGAGTGCAGAGGAATTGAGATTGTTTTACAGCTCAAAATTGCAGTTGCAGGCAGGATTTTTATGGTGAAAATCTAAGACATAATGGAGAACTCCATTTTTATCTTGCATTTTCCTCTAGGAGATCATCCTGTGGAGAAAAGCACCCGAAAAACTGAGAAAACAGAGGACAAACTTTCACCAGCGATTTGAGTCTCCAGAATCGCAGGCATCTGCAGAACAGCCTGAGATGTAAGGCAAACAGGACAAAGCAGCAAGAACAAGAACTGTTGCCAAGAGGTGAAGCTTAGCCGGTTAAAGATGCTCGCAGCGGGAGAGTCCAACTCCGTGCCTGCTAGTCTTCCTTATCCTAGAGTGCTGCATTTATCTTACATTATGATTGATTAAAGGTTCTTTGTGTATATACATTTTAAAAAGTGCTTTCTTGGAAACACTGGAGAATTCTTAAGCTGCCTTTTTTGTTTTCTTTTTTACTGCACACTGATAAGCACTCAGATGCAGCAGCATAAACATTAAGGATTTTCATGTGAGTCGGCTGGCGTCTGTAATTTTGCTTTCTTTATGCATAATTTTGAAAACCCTTTTCTCTTTTTTCATGCTAATGATTACCTCTTATTCTCTATGTGCAAAAAAGGAAATATTTTTGTTTAAGTAAAATGAGAAAACCTGAGCAGCCCTTATGTCTTGCAAAGTTTTAAGGCGTGGCTCCTCAGTATTTTTGAGAATTGTGCTTGTTTTTACATGTGTATCAGAACCCAACCTGGTATTGCATGGTAGGTGCTTCTGGATCTACCATTTCATGGCCTCCTGAATTTTAATTGGGTCTCTGAGGTGTATTAAATTTTTTTCACCCGGGGGATTACATGGCATGTCACTGTGGCCCTCTTCCTTCATATTAACCATTTTTGCTATTACTTTCTGTATCACCATGTAGGTTCTACAGTGTGGAGTTGACACAATGGCATTTTAGAACTTGTTAAACCTGTATAATTTTTCCATGAATACTTTGAAACATGTATATATGTTTTAACTGAAGGACTCTTTTTCCATGTGTATCAAGTACTCACTTGGGAATGAGAGGCTCAGGAAGACCTGGAAGCGTATGCAAGTGTCCAGACCCAGACAGTTTCTTCTTAACTGGAATATTGGTTAGTTCAGACTCACAGTTGACCCTCACCTAGTCTATTAAAACAAACACTAAATTCAAATCAGTTGTTCAGTGTCTCTGAAGAAGACTGCGGTCATCTGACCACAGACACACTACTGTGGAGTATGGGGCAGGACCGAGCCTGCTGTGTGGGAGCTGTGTTCACTCGTGGTTCATTGCTTCTTTGTACCAGTATTCCTTGATACACCTCAGCACGAGTTTTGTCAGTTAACCTTACTTTCTGAGGAAGCTGAACAGCCCAAGCTATGTTTTCTTAAATCTATTTTACTATGATGGCACTTTGATAAAATGGCCAGCAACCAGCCCTGGCCAGAGGTTCCACATACCTTGTCCTGGAGCAGCTACTGTAAATGTGGATTTCGAAGAATGGCCATGTTTTCCTTCATGTAAGTGCCTGTTCAGAGTTTCAAAATTTCTAAATGCCAAATATTTTCATGGTCACTTGCATGTAGTAATCTAGAAAATATTCAAAGAGATTTTGAAAACCAATTGTATTTAACCAGCCTCAAGTTGTGCAACTATGATATATAATAAATAATTTGAAACTAAGCTTGTAGTTTAAGTAAAATGACTTTATTCTCAAATCTTCTCATTGTTAGCAGGTTGAACACAGGATTACTCAGTGGTTTAGGAGGACACAGTCATAATGTTTTTAATAAATAGTACTAGCTTCATGTTTGCTTGTTAGGGTTTTTTTTTGTTTTTATATTTTATTTTTTATTTTATATGTATTGCCATTTTACTTGCTTATATGTCTGTGTAGACAGGTGGGCAGTGAACAAGGAAGGCAGAAGAGGGCAGTAGATCTCCTGGAGCTGAAGTCACAGATGATGGTGGGCAGCCAAGTGGGGCCTGGGCACAGAACTTAGGTCCATTGAAGAGCAGCCAGTGCTGTTAATCACAGAACCATCTCTCCAGCCTTACCAGCTTCAGTTTTAAATAGTTATATAATGTTTTTAGTTAGTTTGCTTAAAACTCATATAAAGAGGACTAGAGACCTAGGTTCAATTCCCAGCACCCACATGACAGCTGAAAACTGTAACCTCTGCTCAAGGGGATCTGACACCCTCACACAGACATATAAGCAAAGAAAAACACCAATGCACATGAAATAAAAATTAATTTTTAAAAACTCATTCATTCCACCTGAGACTTTCTGGTGCTTAACCAACTTAAATGTCTTTTTTTTTCTGAATTCTATATTTGGGGATTTTAGTCAAAACATAGTAAATAAAAATAGCAAAGTACAGGCTAAATCTGTCTGTCCATTAAGGAATATAGTGTCACATAGGTTCTCAATCTTAAGTCACATGTCAGGATTACTTCAGGAGCTTTTTTTTTTTTTTTTTGGTTTTTCGAGACAGGGTTTCTCTGTGTAGCCCTGGCTGTGCTGGACTCACTTTGTAGACCAGGCTGGCCTCGAACTCGCAAGGATCCACCTGCCTCTGCCTCCCAAGTGCTGGGATTAAAGGCGTGCGCCACCACCGCCCGGCCACTTCAGGAGCTTTTAAAAAGTGATCACACCTATATCTCACCTAGACAGTAAAATCAGAATCTCACTGGGAGTATTGGTGCACACTCATAGTCCCAGCACTTGAGATGCAGAGGCAGGATTACTGTCTCAAGCTCCAGGGCAGCCTGGTCTACATAGTGAGTCACAGGCTAGTTAGAGCTATATAATGAGACCCTATTTAAAAACATTTTTTTTTCATGTATTGGGTTATCAACATAAAAATAAAACTACCGAGGGTTGAAGAGACACTGATCATGTTTCTCGTTTTAAGACTGACTCCTACAGCCCAGGCTGGTCTCAAATTCACTATATAGCTGAGGATGACCTTGAAATACCTTTAAAAAAATTAAGGTCTTGTAGCCCAGACTAGCTTTGAACTCCTTATGCAAAGGTGTTCAGAAGGTGATAACTTCCGATCCTTCTGTCTTCCTCCCCAGTGTTGGTATTACAGGCATGCACCATGCCTGGTTTATGTGGTGCTTGGACTTCATGACCCATGGCTTTAAACATGCTAAGCAAGCACTCTTATCAACTGAGGTACAACCCTAGCTCTAACCTGTCCTTCTACCTGCTGGTTTATAAAATGCTGGAGATCAAACCGAAGGCTTCATGCATGCCAGGCAAGCCCTCTTCCAACTGAACTGTATTCCCAGTCCCATTTAAGTTTTTGTTTTTCTCATTAATGAAGTTTTCTTATTTTGACATCTTTGAGGAAGACAAGGTTCCCCCCCCCCCATTGTTTGAGACAAAGTCTCTGCAGCTAGGAAGGTTGTGAATTCACCACTCCCTCTGTCTCTTGGATACATGATTCTCTACTTCTACACTAAGTGATGGAGGCAGCAAGAAGGCCCATGTAACCACATACCTATGAGGGTTCCCAAGAATACAACTCAGAAGGAGTGGGTAGAACTTGGTGCTTATGTACTTCCTTAAAAAGAGAAGTAGCAGGAGAGAGGTATCTTAGGGGAGATGCATAGGTTTTTGTGAGGCTTAGGTGTGATGCCCACTTACTGCTTTGGAATAAAAGCCAGTCTTGCTTCGAGGGAGGGTCACTTCCTAGGTGGGGGATCAGTGGTCTATCTGAACCCCTTCAGTATGGATACCTTCAGTATGGATATGATAGTTGTGATACTTAATTTCAATTACAATATAAGCAAAGTTCTTTGCTGTCCCATTTATATTGGTTGACTGCTGATCATGTATAAAAGTATCCTCCAGTGGCTCTACCAGAACTTTACAGATTTAACTTTTCAACCATATGCAAAAGCATAGTGAGGAAAATATTGGCTTCTTACAGCATGGTCAGATTCCACATTGCAGAACACATCTTCAGCTCTAGCTATGCCCCATTCCACACACATTGCTGTTTTCCACTCCTGCTCCACTTGACTTTTGAGTTCTAGTACGCTGTCCTGGAGAACCTTGTTTGTTGCTGTTAAAGTTTTTCAAGACACGGTTTCTCTGTATCTCTGGCTGTCCTGGAACTCATTCTGTAGACCAGGCTGGCCTCAAACTCACAGAGATCCACCTGCCTCTGCCTCCTCAGTGCTGCAATTAAAGGCATGCACCACCACCACTCAGCTTTTTTTGGGAGGGTTGTCTAAAATTCTTTCAAGTTCAGTGTTGGGGTAGACTGAGGAGAAAGGCAGGGGAGGAGGAGTGAAGTGGATTTAGTTCAGGAGAAGTGGGAGAGCCTGGGAGTAGGATGAGAATTATAAGGCAGGAAAAGAGAACCTTCAGTTTCTAAAGGGTGGTCCGGGTGAACTAACAAGTGTCCAAAGCGGGTATGCTGGACTAGGAGAGTAGGATAGTTTTAGAGGGCACAGATTTTGAGCCAGGCATGGAGATTTTGGACAATGGTTAGCCAATGGTCAATATAAAGGGACTGATTGAGCTATTGTGGGGTGCCTGTGACCTTAGCAAGATGGCTCGGGCAGTGGAGGGGTCCAGGAGCTTATTGCTGGCCAGCCCACTTTACAAGAGGGCCAACTGACCTCACAAAAAGCATGCACTTTTCTCTTAGTGAAGTTAACACCATAATTATCCCTAAAACTGTGGGGAAATTTACTATGCATTGTTGAGATTTGGAATAGCCCTTCTTGAACCAGAAGTGAACTTAGAATACAGATTTCCCTCCCAGGAGAACAAAATGGACCAGATACATTTTGGTATCCCAGAGTATGGCAGTCATACTGGACCTCTCTCGACTCAGTACCTCACCTTCAAACCTCTTTTCCAGAGTGAGACTGAGTACCATGTATTATACAATAGCTCACTGGAGCCTCCAAATGAGATGTTCATATGGTAATTTATGGGCCATCATGAATATAAGGCCAAGTAAGAGAGTCTTGTATTTAAGCAGGTAACTGAAAGCAGGCTTCTGCCACAAAGAACTCTCAGCCCTTATGTAAGAAAATACAGTTTATAGAGGCAAAACCAAGCATTATTTCCCTACAAGGAAGGAGGAATCCTTTGTTCTGTTAAGCAAGATATGATTCTCAAATGGAAGAGGTACAGGATTCAATTGGGGGGCAAGGTTAGGGATGAAAGCTTAATGACCTAAAACTTCAGGCAAGGTGAGAAACTCCAGACAGGAAGTTGGCACATTGATGACATCTGCAAGCAGTTTGGAGCTGGGAAACTCCTGGCAAAGAAGTCAACATGCTGATAACTCAGAGACCGCAGCACACAGGCTCTGTAGATGGAATTTCCACCCCCAAAGTTCCCTTATCTGCCCTATAACCACACACACACACACCCCACCACTTGGAATAGTCTCCAATTCTGTGGAGATTGTTACCCTCCAGTGTTCTCATGTAACAAGGGCAACCTGACTTCTAGACCATTTCATGTTCACCTGTCTTCAGACTAGACTTTACTACTTCTCTGTGCCTCTTGTTTGCTTTTAAATCTACAGAAATCTCATTAGAGCTTTGAAATTACTACCTTGACTTGCTGTTAGCCCATTAGAGTAATAAATACTTGCGTTATTTAATGGGTACCATTATCACCAGAACAGATCAGAAATTGAGTGTTAAGAACCTCTCCTTAGGGCTGGAGAGATGGCTCAGAGGTTAAGAACACTGCCTGTTCTTCCAAAGGTCTTGAGTTCAATTCCCAGCAACCGCATGGTGGCTCACAGCCATCTACAAAATGAGATCTGGTGCCCTCTTCTGGAGTGAATGTATACATGCAGGCAGAACACTCTATACACAATAAATAAATAAATAAATCTTTAAAAAAAAAAAAAAAAAAAGAACCTCTCCTTAAATCTCTACCGTTACTTTGTAAATCAAAAGCACTTAGCAAACTGTTTCTAGAATCTTGACACAAAATGTTACTTATTGTATGGCATGTAACTTAAGGTTACTAAATCGTAATGCAGGTATGTGGAATATGAGGAACCATCTGATCGATTGTTTTGAATTTCATGTTTCAGTCTCAGGAGGAAACAGTATCCAGCTGTCATAGTCTCCAATTTTAGATGAAGGCACTCCAGGAGGCAGCAGTGTTGCAAAGTGAAGATCTTTCTTATGGCAACAACTTACTCTCCACCGGAATAGGAGAAAAGTGGCCCAGATAGCAGGACATAGAGACAATTTATAGGGAATACAGAGAAGTTGGGAGATATTCAGGGGGGGTTGGATTTCTTTGGCCCCAAGTGAACACTGTCATGTGTCTTATACCCGAGGTAGGTGACAGTGCATGAACAGATCTGGGTCTTCTGAAAGGGAGCTTGTTGCTTTGGCAACCCAGACTGTTGGAATCTCAGCCTTCCATTGCTCTAGTAGTGAGGTGGCAAGGTCTGTGACTGGATTTGTGGGAACCTCAAGAACCTGGTTTTCTGAGAAGGCATGTTACCAGAATTGCAGGGGGTTGGACAGTCAAATTCACTGAGTCCCCAGTAAAGATAACCTGGGCCTTTAAGTTACATAAGCAGTTTCTCTCCCCAAAAGAGGATATAGGCAGTTGGGCACCAGAAGATCCAAGCCTGAGTCTGGGGAAATTTTTGAATCTTTCCTGCGCCCCCCCTGAATTATCAGTTACAGCCCCAAAGAGCTCCTTTAAAACTGAAATAGTAGCTCCCGTGTCTACCAAAAATTTGTTACCTTTCCTTTCTACGTTTTAGAGACAGGGTTTCTCTGTGTAATAGCGCTGGCTGTCCTGGAACACACTCTGTAGGCTAGGGTGGCCTAGAACTCAGAGATCTGCCTGCCTCTGCCTCCCCAGTGCTATGATCAAAGGCGTGCGCCCCCACACCCAGCTCCCTTCTACTGTAAGAGCCACCATCAGCTCCCCGGGATCCAGAGGAAAGACATGGCCTCATCATGCCTTGGCAATAGCCAAGGGGTGGGTGTTGGGGGGGGGATTCCTTTTTCCTGCCAACAAGGACACTCACTCTTCCAATGCCCCTTTTCCTTGCAATAGGCACAGTGAACCTTTTCTACCCTAGATCTTTCCTTGGCCCCACAGAGAGTTTTATTTCCTTTCTTCTGTGGTTGGGGTTGTCTGAGATTTCCTCCTATGGTTAGCACCAGTACCTTTCCCATTTCCTTTCCTTGGGTCTGGGCTGGGGTGTCCCTCCTTACAAACACTCTCTGAGCTGTCTCCATTAATTCAGCAATCAATTTTCCTTCAAATACCTCAAGTTTTTATATCTAGTTCCTTATATCTGGGCCTGAATGAGAAAAGAAAGCAATGTGTAGTGTCCGATTCTCGGGTGCCTCTGGGTCAATAGGCGAATAGAGCCTTGTATGCTTGATAAGAAAGGCAGCTGAGGATTTCTCAGGCCCTTGACTTACTTTAGGAAGGTTTGTGGGCCTTCAAGCAGCTGTTTGCATTCCCTGCAACAGAGTCTGGTGATACCTGATCGTCAGTGTTGGGTTGGAAGGGAAACCATCCTCAATGAGGCAGCAAGCACTCTGAGGCTGTAACCCTTCTTGTTCCAGGACAGAGCAAGTAGCCTTCTGAAGGATGCCAGTGAACTCTTCAAAGGTGAAGAGAAGCTGGAAGAGTTGATGACAATCTTCCCACAAGGAACGGTGTGTGAACAAGACAGAAATAAGGAGACCCTGAGGGTCTTCAGAAAATGGGATGGTGGTGCATGCTTTTAATCCCAGCTCTTGGGAAGCAGAGGTGGCAGGATCTCTGTGAGTTTGAAGCCAGCCTGGTCTACAAAGTGAGTTTGAGGATAGCCAAGGCTATACAGAGAAACCCTGTCTCAAAAAACCAAAAAGAAAGGAAAGGAAAGAAAAGGGGGATTGGGGGATTCTGGGCTCTCCAATTAAAGGTCAGTGGTTGAGAAGAGAACATAAACGAAGATGGACCATCTTGGTTCCTGCGGTCTCCGCATGCTCCCCTTGCCCATTGGCCTTTCTGAAAAGGAGCAACCTCGAGCGCCGCGGGGGGAAGGTGTTTAGGGGGTAAAAGGGAGAACCAGGGGTGGCCGGACAAAGAATTGGGGAGGATTCTTCCCAGTAGTGAGGACGGGAATGGGTGCGGGGTGGGCTAATCAGAGAAGCTGAGGACAGTTCCGGGGATGGACGAGTTTGTCGTGTAGTTCTAGCTGGAGGTGTGGGTGATGAATTTGATACATGTAATGAGCATGTAATTAGGCAGGCAGGAAAGAAAAGTAAACTCCATTTTGAGAAAGTACATTTCAAATATTGTGAGACAAGTTGAGTGTTTGTGAGCATGAGATGATTAACAGATGTTTGGAAACTCCAGAATAATGCAAGCTTCTGATTAGCAGACTTGCTTATGCAAAGTGTGAGAGCCATATGCAAGGACCAAGTGTCCACCCCTCTCACACCCAAAGTGTGATAGCCACATGTGGGTGTCCACTCAAAATGTGACTATCAGAAAGGGGATGAAGCATCACGTTAACCACTAGTATATAAGGAGGGACTGAAGTCCACCTCGACATTTCACTCTTGAGATCATGGCATACTGAGAGACTACTTGTCAACGTTTGAACCCGAACCTGAGAACGAGACTGCAAAGAAACTAACTTCGAGGTCAAGCACTCTCTGTGGTCAATACTAATTCAGCCTCTTGACCAACGATCCCAAGCTACATCGGGACTGTTCCAGTTATCGGAGCTTGGACTGGCTGGCAGACAAATACCAGGTCGTATAGCTCCCGAGCATGAAGACTGTTATTGTAATGCAGGCTGCTCACCAATTGTTATCGAGATACTTGTTAAAGCTATGCCAGCCGTATCCCTATACATTGAAATTTAGGACTTAGATGGAATATTATTTACTAATAGTTCTTATAGTGTTAGCCCTTAGTATAATCTATTGTGTGTTCCGATGAATATAACCAACAACCTTTGGAGGGTCGAAGCGAGAGGGATTCCCCCTCAACCTTCTATGTGTGACTAGCATAATAAAATTGTGTTTGACACAATCCACTTGCCTCTTGCCTAGTAATTAAGGGACCCCACGGGCTGAGCCGTCTGCTGCCAGAATCAACTGGTACGCTGCCCGAGATAAGTGTTGTTCGAGACAATACAGAAGAATATGATGTGGGGAAGATCTATTTCATCATCAAGAATCTGTAAGCTTGATAAGTTTTGTGATTTCAGAAAGCGAGCTGCAGGATTTGGCTTCCCAGTCAAAGCCCCCAAAACTTTGGGCTCTTTGTGAGCTCGAATGACCTCTCTTCTCAGGAATTTGATTGCCCTCCCCACCCCCACGAGATTTTCCTTAACCTTAACTGCGTTTATTCTATGGGCAGGGTCTGCGGCAATGATCACATGGACCAACTCTTATATTGTCACATGGATGGACCTGCTTGAGAACCATTCTTCTTGGGTTGTGAACTGTCTCCCTAACCCAGTGATGCAGTCCATCCAGACCCTGCCTTTTGCTCCTCAGTCTCTTTACTCCCCGTTTCAGAACGTTTAAGTCCTGTAAGCTTACTGGTGGCGCACATTCCTAGCATGTTCATGGTCCCTGCATCAAGCCCTAGCACGTAGGAGAGAAGCACGCGTGTTTACACACGCGTTATACAAGGACTTACTGTCGTACAGCCAAATTTCTCTGCAACAGATAAAGCTATGTCCTTCAACGTTATCCTATCAGGGAACTAAGGATAGTAATTCACCAATCTTTTTGGAAATGCACTTTACCATTTAAAGCCACGTGCTGCAGGATGCTGGGCTCAGCAGAGAGGCCAGTTTGGTCACATGCTGACGCTTACAAGGTCGTCTGTGGCATCCCTAAAGATGCCTGATTATTTTCACTTCTTTAGAGAAAGAGGCTGCCAATTGTCACAGAAAGAGTGAGAGGAAGGGAGTTCCTTTTCGCCTGTCAAAGGTCATTCTCCCCTGAAGAGAGCGAGCTTCCGGCCCGTCCATCTCTTTCTCGGTCAGGCGCACGCGGGGACAGCCTGGCGTTCGCTCTGGGTCCTTTCGCTCCGCGGGGGCCTGTGCTTACGTCACTGTTCGGCGCCCAGTCGCCGGGCCGGGCTTTTGGAGCCGCGGCGGCCTCGATGGCCTTTCCTCGGTGTGCCCTGCTGTGGGCTCGCCTACCGGCGGGGCGCGCAGCTGAGCCCCGGGCGGCCGCCTGCTCCGCCCTTCGCGCCCTCGTGGGGCCTTTCCCCGGGGCTCCAGGACGCGTTCCCTGCTTGGCCGCCTCCTCCTCTGCCTCTGGCGGCTCCAAAGCCCCGAACACGTCCCTGTTTGTGCCGCTGACAGTGAAGCCTCAGGGTCCCAGCGCCGACGGCGACGTAGGCGCCGAGCTCACTCGGCCTCTGGACAAGAGTGAGTGCTGGAGCCCCTCGGCGAAGCCCAGAGTTTGCGGCCGGAGACTGCAGAGTGCAATGTCTGTTCCTTTCTGGAGCCCTCCGGGACTAATTCATTCTTAACCCGCCTCGTTAGGGACCTTGACCCTTCCCATCCCTCCTCTGAGTGATTAAACCCTAGCTCTTGGATCGAGGTGGTTAAGA